>CABEEJ010000212.1:207299-293421 GCA_901482245.1 Timema douglasi
GGGGGGATCGAGGTTCAAATCTCGGTCGGGTATACTGAGGATGGTTTTTCCAAAATAGTTAATTCCTCTCTCCTTTCACGCAAATGTGTGTACACTTTATAAAAATATAACCTTCCTCATCCAAAAAATCTTTAGCGTAATTAGGACATAGGCGTATAACCCAAACAGTTATTAAGACAATGTGAAAAAATAAAATTTATTGTGGTTGCGTGAAGTGATGCAAACTCAAACACAATTGACCGCATGTTCTAGTTCAGTGGTTCACAACATATTTAGCTTAGCGCCCACTTCCATCAAGACACCCCTTCCCCCCCTCATCACCCACAAATTAAATGCAACACGCATGCTGAAACTAACGATAGTAAGCTTAAATTCATGTTACATTGTACATGATATATAATTATTTCATACTAAATAATTGTTGACCTCAGTGGTCTTGGGGTAAAGTACTTACCTCAAAACCCGATTTTACTGGGTTCAAATCTAGCCACGGTAAATGATTTTTTCTTGAGCGATAAAAATCCGCAGCCCAACTTCCTTCAGAAGAGAAGTAAATTCGTTGATCCTATGTCGATTGTGGCTTGTAAAATAACCATTGAAGGTATGTGAAATTACCTTTCCTGGTAAAATTGGTAGACCCTTTCACTCTTGCTAATAGAACGTCTCATGTACTGAACTGTACTGTACTGTCGGTTCAGAAGTTACACTTTAAATAACTCAAAAAAAATCTAATACATATTTACACAGCACAGCTGCAGACGATTGGACTGGTATGAAGACACCAGTAGCCAGTCGGATTAAACATCGATAGCGCTGACTCTTTCACTCTTTTGAGGATAAATAGGCTCACACATTTAAGGTTCTTACTGTCATTTACTCTAGACATCACCAAGAATTTGGGATGGGGACTTACCACTTCCTGGACTTCTTTCCAAATAAGATCTACTTGACTTACTTGTTTCCACATTTTACCAACATTACGGCCCTGAGAGAAGCTGAGTAGCGTGATGCCAGCAGGGTTTGTCAGTACGGTGCCAGTTGAAGAGGTTGTGCTTGAAGGTATATAGTTCCCACCAGTTCCACAGGAAAAAGGTTGCCCGAGTAGAGCCTAGTACATAGCTAGACCATGCAATACCCATCATCGTGGCTTCAATCCCGTGACCAAACATACCTTTGTGCCAACGACCATCCCTCTTCTATCCAGTCCTTGGTACGTAACCCAGTTGTGAAAATATTAGCCATTAATAAATATATCGTTGCTCAAGGAACGCCCGAATGTACTAATCGTGCATCCTTTCCCTTGAGGCTTTTACTATGTCCCGATTATTTGAGATGATAGTGATACTTAGTATGAGGGTGTGGAACCAGTGTAAGCACAATCTAACTTAATACTAATTAACCAAAGCCTGGTGTATGTTGGAGTAATCCATCTTTCAGTAAAAATATCCAAGGTACCAGCCGGGAATCGGACCCGGTACCCCTAGGATCTTAGCAAGATACACTGACCATTTCGTCACGGGGCCGGTTAGCCTTAAGGTTACCTTTTTATAGCCTCTTACGTGGATGGCCCTTGTAAAATGCGGGACTATTTTAAGCTCAATTCCTCAGGGGAATAAGATTTAAATATGAGAAAAGAAATGATAGATCACCCAGACTACTGTGAAGTAGGTTTTAATATTTCGTAATATTTGTGTCAACTAACCATTATGTAGATATTAATACTGTCATATTGTCACCATTATATTAACATATGCTATTTTTTGTGTTTGACGTTGAAACTCTATTAATATATCATCGTGAGCTTGGTTATGTTTTTCGATGAATTGTAATCGTTTAATTATTAATCAAGCAATATACTAAGTGTTTTGTTTGACATCGTTACAAATATTAACACTCCCATCAAATTTAACCACAAAGTAATAGTAATAGCTTTGTCACTACTGTTATAAACATATTATTTATCTATTAGATGCATTCGCAAAACTAATATGTGAAGTGCCAGCGCTGATTGATATGTGTAAAAGGGCATCAGAATAGTCTTGGCTGTTTTATATGGAAAAGGAAGTTCAGACATAGAATCAATGGATTGGTTTATTGATCTATTTTTATTAAAAATTGTTTCCAAAATTTCCCTCCACAAAAATGTGTATACATTTATTACGAATGTTCTCTTCCTCTTCCTAAACCAAGTATTGTTGATATTTTGATATATAGTAATCGTAGTATGATTCATATCCTACAAAAAATAGTTATTAAATTAATTTATTGGTGGTCAAACGTAATATTTACATACATGTAATTTTATCGTAAGATTGACAGCACTTTCATTAGTTTGGCTGTTTTCGGAATAAAATCGGATATAAAGAGTATACAGATTTGATTATTAGAATAAGCTAAATTTCTGAATAATATTTTAAATAATATGAAACATTTAAAGTCCTAAAATATCTTAGATAAAGGATTAGCTTTTCCCCTCTTTTTACTTTCTCGCTATCTTACATGTAGATAAAATATTGCAATCGTAAAAAAAAAAATTGAGATTTTGATGAATCTTGACGTTTCATGATTCCCCGAATTCGAAAAAGTTGTTTTTGAATTTCCGCCTGTCTGTCTATACCCTCTAACTAGAGCCTAGACTATTTTACCAATTGGGCTAAAATTTAGTATCTAGGGTTTTCATAAGGTTGCCACGAGGGTTTTTTTAGAATTGGATAGCTAACTTTAAAATTGAGGGTAGGTTACTGAAAGGAAAAAAGAGAAAGCAGATTTTCTCAAAATCGGCTTTAATGATTTTGATTGAATTTAATTTCTTAACATTTATAAATATTCTAAACGAAATGGATACTTTCAATATTTCGGAAAAATGACTTTAAGGGCTTCGGTCTGATGCATAAATTATCATTTAAAAAAAATCTCTGAAACTATTTAGATATGAAATTATTTTTCAATACAAAAATGTAGATCTATTTATAATACACAAATTTTATTTAAAGCATATTTTTATAAACCCAATAACTTTCAGGCTATACGCAAATATTTTTGTTAACTTTACGAACTCAAAAAGTAACGTTTTTCTACTATCAGAAAATCTAACATGAAATGTTGATGGATGTTAACGTCTCATGAGCCCCTGAACCCTAAAAAGTGGTCTTAGCAATGCCGTCTGTCTGTGTGTTTGTTTAAACTTAAAATTAAGATTAGTTTAATAAGGGCGAAATAAGAAAAAAACTATTTTCTCAAAATAGGCTCAAAAGGTTTTGATTAAAATTCTTATCTAGGCGTTGATTAAGATTATAATAAACTAGCTATTTTCTTTTTATCATCAAAATGAATTTTAGAGTACATTTCCGTATCTCCACAACTATTTGAGATACTAAATAACTTAACCTTTCCAAAAGGTTGTACAATTAAAAATTAAAAACTTTTATATATGAAATATATTTTTATAAATCAAACAGTTTCTGAGATGTTGGCAATGATATTAATACAATTTTGTGTGCTTTAGTTGTCAAGAGATACAACTTAAGTCTTAACGCAATAATTCTCCAATGCCATAGAGTAAATAAATATAAGTACAGTAAGTCTATTAAAAAGTTTACGTTATTTTTCCTTAGTTAAACCTTTTAGGAGAAATGTTTGATCAACAATGAACTATCCTCATTTTATAGTCAAAGGTCCATTTTTAAATTTTTTATTGGTCAAAATTTATAAATGAGGAATTTAATAGCAATGCGATGACATGAAGATGTGCAACACCTAATAAAATGTAAAATCTTAACGGGAAGTCAAAATGTTTATAAGAAGTGTTGATCTTTGGTCTTATTGATCTTTTTTAACGGTCCAAACATACAAATGAGGACAATATATCTTTAAAATAAAATGATAAAATTTAAAACCCGGACTCAAAAATGTTTTGACATAAATGTAGTGCAATTTATGCCTGGGTTTTCTAGTGTATATTATTTCGTTTCACATATATTACGAGTGTTGAGTAAATATCTCCATTTTTGAACATTAGAGTGATAAATTCCATGCGGAGTTCCTTCCGTAACTTTATTTATAATATCTATTGTTTTATTAATGGATTAAATAAAGAAGTTAATTTAATAAATAATAATCCGCATTGACCTTTATTTTTGGCCTAACTAAATAAGAATAAATTAGTTTGTGTCAACTAATAAAATAATGTACGTTAATTTTACTTAACTTAAAAATTAAGTACCAAATTTTATTTAAGTAGGCTATAAATCTACACTTTTGAAGCTACGTTTTCACACCTTCATGAGTTGTAATCAAATGTCATCCTTTTGTTTTATTTTAGATCTTTAGTAATGTACGCAAATGTTTTAAAATATGTTTCAATTATTTATGGGATGAAAGGTAGACATGAGATTGGTCAGTATATATGTGTTTTTTTAAAAAAAATCATAGGTAAAATAAATAGAACATTGCTGCATTCGATACATTTAATTTAATTTCCTAAACAAAGGAATGTGATGAAAAACTTTTTAAAGTAAAAAACAAAACTCCTGGTTAAATTTTACAATGTCCAAAAACTGTTGAGATGAGGCAAAATTAAATGGCTGTATTTACTGGAACATTAATTGATATATTTTGAACCAAAGGGGTTAATGTTAAAAAAAAAACTACAATCTAACTTTCGTCTCAACCCTTGAACTATATTTTTTAATAATTAAACATTTTAAATATGCATTTTACCAAATGTATTTACTCTTGATAGATTTAATTTTGTTCGCTCTAAAAAAAATCATTAATGCCAAAAATTCCTTAACATTATATATTAAGTTTATTTAAACCTGAACAACATAGGTATCCAATGTACAAACTATTTGTTATTACCTTTAATAAAAGTAAGTCTGTTTCCTGAATAATGTCTTATTTATAATTAAAGAATGCCCAATTTTTTAATGTAATCCTTTGCTTTATATTTGCATTTTAAGCAATTTAGATGATTTGTACTTTATATCACTCATAATTGCATGATATATCTCACCAAATGTGTACAGAACAAAGATAGCTTAAATAATGGCTATGTTTATATCAACTTAGTTTGAAATCGATTGAATTAAATTAATTTTTCCTTATCATGGCATTCTTAAAAAAATATATTTAAATTCTAATATTTAAGATAGTATGTTTAGGCCCAAGTCTTTAATCATTTCAATGTTTTTTAAGTGAAGTTCCAATGTCTTGGGATCATTTTGAATATTAAATATTAATGTTCAAAAGGTTCAAAACTGTGGATAGATTGTAGAGGTGAATATATGCCACAGGAGGGAAATAATTATAGTCTTATAAGATTGTAAGCATCCAGGAAAACCAGCCGTGCAGTTGGCCTTGAAAATAGGTTTTGGGAGCTTATATTTGCTCAAAATTTGATAAAAATCCATTAACAGGTTCAAATTTAAAAAAGGGAGGTATATATATATATATATACATATATATATATATATATATATATGAACACATTCTTTACTCATCTCATGTTTCCTATTTCAAGATAACAAATTTAATATAAATTCATTGTTATATTAACCCTCGTATTAACATATGTGCTACCCGCTTTGGTGGCCACATGGTTTAAGGCGTCACTCACGTGCTACTCTAAACTGCCGATAACAGACATATTGTGGTTAGAATCCCGGGTGGTTATACTGACGGTGGTTTTTACAAAATGGTTTTACACTTTGCCTCCACGCAAATATTGGTACTTTTAATATAAATTCAACTTTACTCGTCCCTATCTTAATAGCATAGTTAGCAGTTATGTGTTTAAACTGAACACGTAGTAGGATACGGTGATAAAAATATTTGTTTCTACAAGCATCCTATTATGTCACGTGTTCTTTTCTAGTGGGATTTTTCGGCGACAAAAGATTGGGGTGATTTACTGAGAGTGGTTTACCTTGATTTTCTTTTACCCTCCTTTCATGCAGATTTGAGTACGTTTCTCTAAATTCTACCTTTTTCATCCTTACCCCCAGTGAGGTTGTAATTTGGGCATGTTGAATGAAACTAAGACGCAGTGAAAAAAATAAGGGATTTTCTCTTCTGGAGTCCTGGTTATTTTCTGTTCTAATAATACTTGAAGTAGGACAATAAACTGGACTAAACTTTCTCTTCTTTTATTTTCACTTTCTTTTGTGACATCCCTATGGGGTTTGAATATCGAGGAAGAGACATAACCTTGCCTATAGAATATAGAAGGGCCTAGAGCCTCCAAATCCCAAATCTAATTTCAACCATGACTGTATATTTTCCTTCCAATAACTCCACGCATCACTTTTCTTCCATTTAATCTTCGGTAAAGATAAAACTAAGCTAGAGGAGTGGAAAATACGTTCTGGTTTAAGCGTATTATCTTAAAATTTAATTTAATTTTTGGCTATAGTAAAATACTTCATCATCTCAACACGAGGTTTGTCTCTGGCTAGTAGTTAAATATTTAATTCAAATATTTTGTAGTTAACGTTGGTGATTTTTTTTTTTTTAAGTCCCAAGTTATTCTGAAAAACATGACCGAAAATGTAATACTCATTAATTGCATGAAGACTGGGTGCTCTGTCTCTTTTTAAAATAAGTTAATTTGTAAGCCGTATGCTGATATAATAAGTCGGTTCAGAAAATGAAATTTAAATACCCAAAATTATATATATAAATTGTGTTGGTATCATAAAGGTAAAAAAACAATATTATCTTATTTTAACTCAAAACTGATATAGTTAAAATCACAAAGTCGTTGGGCTTAAGGTGGCTGTCTCGGGCGCCGAGAAAGTATCAATCACTATCACGCCATACAGCTTAAAATGCTATGGTATGTGTCGTTTTTTGGAACTACTTCTCTATTCTGTATAAGATTATGCACACTTTCGTTCTTCACCTAAAATAACCCTTTGTCACGTCAATAAGAAAGAGGAGGAATAAAACTATGAAACTTATTATTTCAAGCTAAAGTTAAAAGCTCGCTGATAGTTCTCAATTATCTTCAAAATTTTCTGTTCTGAACTTTACTGAACTACTACTACTACTACTGCTACTACTACTGAACTACAAAATATTACTGTATTTGTTAGAGGGAGGCCAAATCTAGAACACTTTTTCATCAATATTAGACTCATAGCTCCACAAATATACTTGAAAAGTCGTTGAATATGAGTTACTGTTACATTTTAATACTCAAAATTTAGAGTTGTTTTGGCGTGAAACATGTCTTACAATAACACATCTTCGAATTAAATATTGCGTTAGAGCTGAACGCCTGCACATAAATTCCTCGCTTACCTAGATGGCCTCCTAGAGTTGATTCACTTATCGCACTTTTAAACCTCTGGTTTGTGTCTTATAGTATTAGAAATTTGATTATTAACTAATGCTAAAGTTGAGAAAATAATCGTAACATAGGTTCTCGGAGTTCACATATAGCTGTAATCTGAAGTGTTTTAATCAAATCCGGTGTCTGTTATTTTTTCTCGTCATCTTTCTGCACATATTAACCAAAGGATTTTAATCACACTACGAAGGATGATTTTTTTTATTGACACAGCAATTAGATTCTTACCACAAAAGTGAGGTAAGCAAGCAATTCAAAGGTTACGCCTTTCCTTCAGCCAGTGATAAAATTATTTTATACATTATTTCTTATTATAATAGACTTAGTAAAATAAAGATGATATTTAATTAGTCTTTAAATAAAATAAAAATTGTTTATATGAGATTTTATATTTGGGTTATTCTATGAAAAAAGGAAACATTAAGTCCCTTTCAATTAGACATATAAAATGTTTATATTATCACATTTAAACTTTATACCTAGTTAATAATAATATTAGCACCGCGTCCTACTACCCGTTCGGGTTATACGCTTTTATATCTAGTAGATTGAACATTATTGTTAATAATAAACATATGTTATTGACATTTCATAATTAATAAGATTACTTAAAGAACTAAAAATTATCAGTTTTCTCAACTACATTCTATTGGGAAACTTTTGTTTAAAATTATAGTAAACTTTAAAGAAATCAATCATAAAAACGTGGAGGCACACCAATAGTAATAGCTTGATAATGACATAAGTAAATTGTATTTTTGTATTTATTTTAAGACTATAAATAGTATATAGCTTTTGTCCTCAAAATTTTATCTCAACTCTATGTAATAAGTAGTAGTTCATTTTAATTCCAATAGAGTGAACACTATGCAACAGATGTCTGAGGAGAATTTTGATACCACATTTACATACATACTACATGTAAGATGTTGACTTTTCAAAAAAATTTGGTTTGTATACATTCCAAAGAAGTACAATCTGTCCACTTTGTTGCATCTAAGCAGCATGTCACCCTGCTCACAGGTGTAATGTTTTACTTATGTGGCATTTCTAGCACTTTAAATGTTGATTCATTTTTTCAGACTATCTGACTCATTAAAACAGAGTCCATCTGCATTTTGTGCACATCTTCATCCTATAATTGAAAGTGTCAGCTCTCGGTTTCCAAATGTTAATACCACACAATTTTTATCAGATAGCCCAGCAACACAATAGAGAAATTAGTCAATTTTTTAAATTTATTTGCAACACATCTGGCAAATTTTAAAAGCAAATGTCAAAATTTGACTTGAAACTACAGTGAAGCTGGCCACGGCAAAGGTGCCCGGATCGAATTGGGGTGTCATTAAACAAACCACAGACAGACTTGTTGCTCAAGGTGAGCACAAATCTTGTTGTACAGCACTGGTTGACAAATTTAAAAAAAAACTGTGCCAATATATACACAATAAGAAATGAAAACATTGAAGCTGTTAAAGCTCTTTTGCCTGTGAAAGTTTTGACATTTGTAGGCACCATGGAAGTACACCAAGTTACATGGAATAATTTATCACCAAAAAGAGTCAACTTTCGAACACTTAGAAGGTTTCCACTTTACACCTGACCTAAAGTGCAAACATTACAGCCTAGGAGAACTGTACTTCTAAAGTCTTAGAGCTTGCTTTGTAACAAGTTAATTCATATGTAATAAAACTTATAATTTGAATTTAATATACAAATATACATTGTAATATTGTAATCATTATAACACGTCATAGTAATTTCAAATAATACTTTTTATGTTTATTTAAATTAATCCTGTGCTAATATTCTCAACTCCATGTTCGTTGTTGAAACTCCATGTGACGTGTAAAATCTAAATTTAAATATTCTATGAGGATTAAAAATTTCAGCTCTGCTATTATTTTCACATTAATTTACACTTTAATATGTAATAGTTGTAATGTTTTCAAAAAAATTCAATGTATTTTTTTTACATTCATTTCGAAACTCTATTATTCACCATTTTTGTAGAGTGACCCATTTATTAACGATTTTAAAATCTAATTTACACAACGAAAGATCAGAAATAATTGATGCAGGATTATTATTGTACTGTGGATAATACTATGGGGCTGTCATATGGTAGATGTTGATAATATGGAGATATGAGGATGCGAAAAGGAGAAAGTGCATACAAAAAATACCCGAATTCGGGTCGAAGAGACTGAGTAAACATCGCCAGTATAGGCTACCTAACAGTGATTACAACCAGATCTTCAAGACACCGAAACATCAGACTGCAAGAGCAAAAAACTTCAACCATTAAATGTATTTATTTCAATCCTGAGGAAAATTTGGGTAAATCTGAGCTATCTAGCGGTCCCTCGTGAAGTTATTTTATACACGTTTACTACCTCTGACATCTAGGTGTCGCTGTGATCAACTTCACAATTCAACTGTGAAGGTGTAATTTTATGTATATTAACTATCACGTACAACAGAAGCGTTATTAACAGCGTACTATAAAATAAAATTCTCAGGATGGTTGTTTCAAATAAATTACACCCATATTAATGTGGAGAGAGAATAGGAAAACCACACTGATAAATCACATGCGTATTACATTCCTTAGTGCACCATGCCAAAAATAGAATGTCGACATTACCGTCAGCTCAAAATAAATAAAAATTTATTATTATTATTATTATTATTATTATTAGCACCGCGTCTTACTACCCGTTCGGGTTATACGCACTTAAGCTAATGTGTAATGGTAGGGTGATTGTGAGATGAAATGGAGGACCTACAGTTTAACGTGGAATCCGAACCACGGTGGAGGTCTGGCATTCCCCAATAAAATGTTAATTTAATGCATTAAACCAAGTAATTACTGATGTGGGACGTTATATAAACAGGTACAGTAGCCCCATAGCTTCTTTGGTGCTGACTGACAGCTTTAAAAATTTACCAGACCAAATTACGTATTCTTACGCCGAACCAGATGATCCGCAAAAACATTTGTTTAGCAGCTGTCACTTCTGACATTCAAAATTTAGGTATATACCTAAATGTTGACTGTCATAAGTCATATGTGAATTGCACCAAAGAAGCCATGGGGCTACTGTATAAGTAGTTATATTAATTTCGTGATTTATTCCTTTCTATTATCACCGCATATCATGATAAATACTGAATTGGTATAGGGATTAGTTGGAAGCATTGTAGAAGTAATATATCCAAATTGGTTTGGAAGTAGAGTGAGAAACAATTTAGGAACAACCATCTTCAGTAGACACAGCCGGGATCCAAACCACGATCTCCCCGTCATTAGCAGGCCAGTCTAATACGAGAGTGATGCCTCAGAATACTCGTCCACTGAAATGGGTTTTATTTGTTTTTAATTTGTTACAGAAGTGAATACACATTTTCCCCAACAATTTTTGCACTTTACCTTGTATCGTTGTATCTTTATTCATTTGTTTCGTTAAACGATTTCAAACTTTATATAATTTAAATTAATGTTATTACTTAAGATAGTTTACATTATCTCATAATGCAAAACTCCTATTGACACAAAGTACTGTTTAAATATACTATTTACATTTTAAAATTATACAATAGGCATGAAATATAATTGGGGCTCACCTGCATAATTATATAGATTTAAGACTTTTGTATGATTCCTCTTAGAAAATTAAATTTTTTAAAGCTATGTATTAATGAGTGGCTTTAATTGTTCAAAAACACACACGAAGACTTGAATTTTGGTCCTCATTAACTGACAAATATAGTAAAATTATGTAAAGTTTAGATTAAAAGTAAGGAATATTTAGTTATACCAAATTTAGTCGATTTTAATTTTTTTTATTTAAAAATTTTGTCTAATATGAACCAATATTTAATGTATTTTTTATTTTATAACCATCCACACTGTAGGAATATTGAAACTAATATAGCAGGGATGGAAACAGAATATATTTATTGGAAATGTATTTTGATTTTCGTGAAAGAAAGGTGGACAACTATTCAAGAAAAAAACTATTGTCAGTGCAGTCGCTTGGGGCTTGAACCTCGAATTTCCTACCACCATAAAAATATTACAGACAAGGTGAACGTCTTAGCCCACTCGTCCACCGATGCAGGTTTTATAATATGTGCTGATACCCTAGAAAAACGGTATTTATCTCCTAACTATGTTCAGTGTAACCATAAATTAGTTCTTTTTGAACATCCTTGGGTCTTAAATTTTCGTTCAAAAGTAGACCTAATGTCTAAAATTCAGGGTCATAGTAATGTTTATTTGAAATTTGGTTAAAACTTATAAATTAGTTCATAGATTATAAAACCATGACATGAACACATTGATGTAATTTTTTTGTATTTAGACCCTTATTGGTGGGAGCACGTGATAAATTTTAGGATCTTCTAATCTAATACTTAGTTGACTCGTGGACCGAGCTTCGAATCCTGGATGTGAATACATTTAATTTGATTCTGTACCTTCTTTATACCCCCAATGGCAGAATTAATTTGAGTAAATCCCAGTTGGACTTCGAAGAGATGGTAAGTTATTTTGGTCAAGGTAGTCTATCTGAAAATGAAGAAGTTATCTTAAGTCTCGCTTAACTTTAGAAGAGTTTTAACACGACCTATGAATAAGCTTGTCTTGTAACTTCTTAGCGGTATAGTTTGATAATTAAATTTTAAGTGAAGGTACTAAGTTAAATCAGTATTCAGAAATAGCACCTGGTTAAAAAGCGAAATAAAAAAACAACTTACATAGAGATGAATAATTGAGTTGTGTAAAGTTGGCTACCCTGGCTTGTTTCCAACCACTGACCACAGCCATATCACGTGATCAAGAGCAGACAGCTGATTGAGGGCCAGCCAAACACTTTATTTCCCGTTTTTAAAAATACCTTCACGACAAGTCGGTCTGTCAAATAGACGTAAATACATTGTCTAGTCGAATGTTCAGGGAGACTCTACCAACAAGGTGACCTGGTGGTCTAGGGGTAAGGTGTCATACTTATGTGTTGGGGGTCCGAGGCTCAATCCTCAGTTCCGGCACAAATTTATCTGATTACTAAACCCTTCCTTCACCTCTGACAAGACGTTTATTAATCACAACTTGTGAATGTGTGGAATACCAGGCCTCCACCCTGGTTTGGATACCACGTTAAACTGTAGGTCCTCCATTTCATCTCACAATCACCCTACCATTACACATTAGGGTAAGTGCGTATACCCTGAATGGGTAGTAAGACGTGGTTCTAATAATAATAATAATAATAATAATAATGTAGCGACATACTTTGGCATCGATAGGTTTTTCGTAATGTTTGGATAAAGATACGTTCTTAACAATATTAAAATTTAAAATGTTGAGCTTGCCTTCAATCTTTGTATTCACACGTAAATTTGCACTACTAACCACTCGTTTTTAAAAAAATATTAATAGCGCACAGACTCACCTCGGTGGCGTTGTTAGATAACGCGCTAGTTTCGTGTTGAGCTAGACTGCCTAGGACGGGGAGATTGAGGTTCAAACCTTGGTCGGGTGAATTGAGGGTGGATTTCCCTTAAATGGTTTTCCACTCTCCCTCCGCGTAAATGCAGGGTCACTTCCTTTAAATTCAACCATTCAAACCTTTTATGTTGATATCAAAGAACTCTAGTCTAGCTAAAACTGTTAAAGAAAAATTCTTTATTTAAAGGCGAGGATGTACGTTTAACAGAAAATTTACCTTTAGGTTTTAAGAATGAACAGTAAGTATGGAAAAAATTTCTTGCTGAAATAAGATTTTCCTAAACAGGTACTTATTTTTTTGCGAGGTTATGGACGAAATTAATGCCACCTTCAATATTTTTTTGAATCTGAGGGATAGCATTTCTCACTTGTTCACATTCATATTCGGTCAATTTCCCAAGGCCTAAGTTCTTCTCTATTCCATTTTTCTGCAAAATAAATCAAACAAATCCATTTAGCATCATTCTATAAAAAAAAATAATGAATGCAAAAAGAAATTATTAAATTCATTAATATTTTTTTTTAACTATTCACTCACATTTAAAGGGGATGCAAAGCTTCAAAAATATCAAAAATACTTCGATATCAAATTTTGGCTGTGACAACCATGAAGCTTTGTTTGAGGTATTTTCAAAGACTTTTAACTCTATTGTTTTGATTAAATCTGGTTTCTGAGCCAAGTAGGCGGGAAGCCTTCAAAAAACGGCAGTATATTGAGTTGGATAAACTTAAGTTTTAAGAATGTTTATAAAATACATATAAATAACTAACTTATTAGTTATCGAATTCGAAATTCCATGGTAACCAGAACATAATTGCATCATTATACCATATTCAGAGACACCTCCATCCAATCTTTAGACTTACACCCAACCCCCTTAAAATAAATTAGACTACGGTCGACATCTTTGCCTACTAGAGACTCTTGTGTCTTCAGGTTTTCCTACTAAAATGTTGTGTACACTTCTTTTAACACCTTTAAATGTCACATAGAGCTCTTTCACATGGGGCCACCATGGCCGCACTACCACGGTAGTACCACCATGTCTTTGCATTAAGTCAAGTGTACCCTTTCAGACGTGGTGGCCGCATCGCTGGTGGCGCGGCCAGAATTACTGGTGGTGGACAAGGGGATTTTTCAATCAACTAATCTGGCAGCGCCACTACGTGTTTACATTCATTCAAACGAAGCTCTTCACAAGAGGCGCTACTTTCTGTACGGCTAGAAGTGTATTGTTGCTGAAAAGTTCTTGCGTTTGCTTGTTGTTTTTTTAAATGAATATTGGAGCTGAAAAATTGGATTTCGACACCGATAGATACTTTCTCTCGTGTTTGTGTCTACACCAGTCAGATTATTTCTTTAAACTCTCCAGTAACTCATCAAAATATGTAACGCTCATGCGTGTAAAACAATAAAGATTGTAGGGATTCAGTTAAAGATTACTATACAGAGCACAAAATACACCTTTCGTTGATCGGTCCTGCAAAAGTGGGTGAACCCAAAATTTTTTATTTCACCTCTTTCGGAGATTACGCCACCGAATGTATAGAAAAATAGTTAGTGCTGCTTCTTCTGGCTCCATTTCAAACTGTGCGCAATTGGGTGCAAGAGAAAATTTTTCACGCCACCAGAATATTTAGTGGCGCAGCCATGGTGGCCCCGTGTGTGTGTCTCGTTTTTTCGATTCTCGGCATGACCTAAACCTTAATATTTTATTAAATAATGGTTTTCCCTTTTACAGTGATGGTCGATGGTATGGCATGTTGTTCTGTCTGTTAAAGAATTAAATTTTAAGTCATGTACTGATATAATCAGTAGGCTCAAAAAGTTTACGTTAAATATCTCAAATAAAACCAAACATTCTTAATGTTTTGGGCTACACATGCAAATCATAAAGTTCTTCAATATGTGACTTTCTCCATTCGCGTGTTTATTCATACTTCTTTCTCGGTAATTTGTTCTCAAGAACTTTCAATAATGTTTTCTCTTGATACAAAGTGAAATACCATGCTTCACACCAGTAAAAAATAAAAATAAAGGGTGGGATTTTAGTTAGTGTATATATAAATATGTGAAGTATGACGATAACTATGGATTGGCCTTACTCACCCCTAGGACGAGCGGTGTGGAGAAGAACTTGGCGTCTGTGACGTCAGACCTGACGTAAGAGCACTCCACCACTCCCTTTTCTCCTCGGAGTCCACGACACATGGCGAATGTGAGCCTAGCGGTGGCGAAGGCGGTGGATAACGTCGCTGACCCTGGTGGCGAGAAAAACAGGTAACACATCTTGTGGCTTTAAGTATTGGTGGTGATGTTTAAATACACCTTCCCTCTTTTACCCCTATTTTGGGAGGATAGGTGGTCACGATGTCCATCATGCTTACGACCTAGTTGATGTTAGAACTTTGTTTGGTGGTGGTGTAAAATCAAATAAAAAGAAAAGTACTCCAGTTTAATGTCAAAAAAATATTCCCCTACAGATAAAAGCAATTTCATTAAGAATTATGAGTTTAATTATGTAAAATAATAAAAATTTACACAATTGTATCTACCTTTTCATTTTGTCTCTTAGGATTTAAAACAGATTTTTCAAAAATAACTTATTAGAGAAGCATCCCTTTAAATTACTCAAAAAATATTGAATACAATTATTTTTAAATCCATTACAAAAAAATTTGAAAATTAAAAAAAAAAAAGATTTCAGCATAAACTTTACTCAAATGAATTGACTGAACATACATTCTTATTTATCATTAAAAAAACAATGGAGAGATACCCATTTTACTCAAAACTGAAGAGACAGTTTTAAGACATTTTAAACTTTAAAAATAGTATTTAGTAAATTATCTTTAGTTTTAGTGATAGAATCAAAATCATGATTTAGCCTTAAGGTATAACCATGTAGCATATAGTTATCAAGTTAAAACTAAATCCACTAAAGCACTTAGGCTATAGCCCCAGATTAAGAATCACACACACATACATATATAGTTGGACAGATAAATATAGAATTTACTTATGTTAAAGTTTGGGGGCACATAAATCTTTAAGTATATCATTATTTAAAGGTGGAAAAAGCTCACGATCATAACACATTCCCATTATGAGAAAGTAAAAATTCACCAATACACTATAACCTTGCTAATCCGAACTAACTGGGATCGAAACTTATTTGGATGAAGCAGAAGAGTAAGGGGATACAGTATTTTCACGAATATTAAATTACAGTTGAATGAGTTATATCAAATTTTCATCTATTTAATTGACGTATAACACGTAATTTGTACTATAATTATTTATAGCAACAGGAAAACACCTGTGTTGACATAATGTAAATATTAAATATATTTTATTATTAGCTATAACTGTTTATTACAATTTTCTTTTAACTTTGAGCTTGTTAGCCAATACAAAATATTTCATTTGACCTACCCCTTGCCCCTCATTCTTTGAAAACTTTGTTCGGTTAATCTGGAATTTCGGACTACTGGGGTTTAAGTTATTCACAGTGTTTAAGTTAATCACTATGATTACATAATTTTACCGATGGAAGGTTAGGTTAGGCTTGGATGGATATCATTGGTATTATAAATTAGTTAACTTCCCGTAAACGGTGTGTTGCATTGATCGTGCTTAATTTAAATAAAGATGGATGGAATTTAGTTAAATCTCACTTTTTCCCCTCTTACCTAATATTGTTAACAGACCAAAAATATGTCAGCAGATGATATACAAACAAACTTAGCTTAGGTAAAACAAAGCACACCTAAAACTCTAATTTACAGCAACATGAACTCATATACCGATAGTAATAATTTATTCAACGTATACCTAAACTGATACAAGGTCTACTAGACGTGTGGAGAACTACTCGCTCATTTGGCCTGAATAAATGTCATGAGGAAAAAAGGATTTCTTGCTTATATACGAGATTAAAAGAACACACTAAAATTTCGAGATATTTTTGAAATGTCTAAACAACATGGTTTTCTCAATAGTCAATACATACAGAGAGTAATAAATATTTATCAGTAATTATTTTCGACCTATAATGGAGTTGTTTTATATTATTAAATTTTCAAAACAAATAGAGAGGTAAGCTATAGTCAAAAGGATTTATATAAAATATTTCTTTATTTCACCATTTATGTAAATAAAACTTAAACTTAAAGAAATACACTAGAGTCACGATTATCAGGCTTAAAGTGGCGGCATTTCAAGCCTGACAACGGAATCCGAGGGTGAATAAATTTAATATTGGTTTGACTACCTTTCTTAATTGTTGCAGAACATTTAACTTTGTTTTAATAGAAGCTGCTCATTTACTGATTGCGATGTAAAATAGGAATACGTTAATTGTAGAAGGATTATTATTATTATTATTAGCATCGCATCTTACTACCCGTCCGGATTATACGTACTTACGCTAATTTGTAATGGTAGGGTGATTGTGAGATCAAATGGAGGACCTACAGCTTAACGTGGGATTCGAACCACGGTGGAGGCCTGGCATTCCACACATTCACAAGTTGTGATTAATACACTTCTTGTCAGAGGTGAAGGAAGGGTTTGGGACAGAGGATTGAAACCCGGACCCCCAACACAGAAGTCTGACACCTTACCCCTAGACCGCCAGGTCACCAATTGTAGAAGGAAAGTAAAAATTAAACGAGAAACAATATTTTAAAATCCTTACTATACAACATCAACTTTTGGAAATGAAACTTAGGCTACAAAGTAAAAACAGGTGAAAATAGAGCGTTAAATGAATTATATTATAGATTCAATAAATGTTTTATTGAGGATATGTACTGGTTTGTTTAATTTAAAACTCACTTGTTAACACCAGAAACCCGGCCGGATAATACTGGATTGTCAAGACTCTAGTGTATTCACCTTTCAGATTGAAATGAATAATCTGTTTTACATCAATCGACACTAATACATAGCCAGCTAAACCAATAAAGCTCTCTTAGTACTCGCACTGAGAATAATTATTTATAGCATCCAGGTAATAGAATCAACTCGTAAACAAATAATTCCCTATATTAGTTCGCAACTTCAGCTAAAGCTCCCTAGATCTGTAGTCTATCCGGCTAGATATTAACCAAACTTTGTAATTATAAACATAATCTAAGCGATGCAGAATGATTGATGGACCACAAGGTCTGAACATTTGCTCAACACGGGATAGGACACAAAACTCCTCCTGAAACCACTAAGTCAGCCAAATCTAGATATAAAGACACTTTTTGATAATTATCGAAGTCACAAAAACCTTTCCAACTAACCCTTTTTTCTTAGTATCACGTCCTACTATGTACTAATTACGCTATTGGTTTAGTAGGGGTTTATAAGGTTATATTCAGAGGAAGTGTACCCATATTTACGTGGAGGGAGGATGGAAAACCATTTTGGAAAACCACCCTCAATACACCCAACCAAGATTCTAACCTCGATCTCCCTGTCATCGTCAGTCTAGTCCACTGACCTTCAGTGGCTTAATGGTCTAAGGAGTCACTCTCATGTTGGACATAACTGCTAAAGACGGGGAGATAAGGGGTCGAATCCCGGTCAGACCTACTGAAAATTTTTCTTAAGTGTTTCTTCTCTCCTTCCATGCAAATGGGGGTAGATTACCTCTAAAAAAATTCCTTACTCATCCCTACCCCATTTCAGTAATTATCATATGTACGTACAACTTGAACGTGGTGATTAAAAAAATGTATTTATAAGTAAAGTCATGTGATACGTAGATGTAACATTTTATTGATAATTTAAATTAGAATGTTACTATTGTTGACAGAAAATAATTTTGAATTTTCTACATGGTTCATCCTGAAAAGATCCTACTATGCCACTATCCAAGAAGGAAAGTACAAGTCAAGTTACACTCCGTTTATCCTGAAAGGTAAGCAGTCCTACCTTGACGGACTACACCATGGTACAACTTGTGAATGTGAGGAATGCCAGGCCTCCACCATGGTTCGGATTCCACGTTAAACTGTAGGTCCTCCATTTGATCTCACAATCAACCTACCATTACACATTAGCGTAATAACGTATAACCCAAACGGGTAGTAAGATGCGATAATAATAATACACCATGGTTATATGCTATAGATTTTCTATATCTTAAACTGTGGGTCACGACTCTTCCAGAGTTTGCTAAATTTATTTTGGGGGTCACAGTAAACATTTACAAACGTGAATAGAATAAATACTTATTTTATAACTATTTAAAATGTAGTACATTACAACCTTTCAATCTATATTTGTTTAGTTTATTTAATAGATAAATATCTGTTTCACATGAATACAGCACACCAATTTTAATAATCGTTCATATAATTCACCAAGATAAACTAATGATTTAACTGGTTAAAGAGAACCGTTATTAAAACTGGATTTATTGGGTCAAAATGAGCACGTTTATCCGTCTTATAAATGTGTTATGCTATTTTTACTAATTATTTGTAACAGTTACCTTTTATAATTTTCTTAATTTTATCTGTATAATAAGTCAAGCTTGAAAATTATAAAACTTTAATAATATTAAATGTAATAAACACACAAGTATTTTGTGCAAAAAAATTATCCAAATATTGTTCTCATTTTTATCTGTTTGACACTAGAGTATAAAAATCCCCAACTTAACTACTGCTTCCTGTGGTCGCTAATATTTTGGTCTTATGAATAAAAGGGTGTGAATAAATAATTAAGAATCTGTGAGCTACACCACAGTAGAATTATGCAAGGTAATCTTTCTATCCTTTTAATGTAAATAAGGGTAATGTTGCCAAGTTTGGAAGGGCTTATGTTTCAAATACTAAACACGCGCGCTTTATTTAACCTCGGATAACTTAAATAATTTGTAGCCTTTAGTAAGTCCCAGGTATACAGCTTGGTTTAAAAGCGTGTACGTCCAATATTCAGGAGATCCGCACCATCCTAATTGAGGGGCTAAGACCAAAAACATAATAAGTCTCATTTTATGAAAAAATGTGTTAGTAGTGATATCTGGTAACTTACCGCTTGAACTACAAGTTTTTTTTATTGTCAACTAAGACCAGAGGATGAACTATATTGACGAATATTTTATAGAAGTTTAAATCTTTAATACATCCCATCTAAATCAATTAGGGCTATTATATTTTTTTCCCGACTCCCTCAATTATCATATCATACAAAAGTATATAATCAGTGACAGCCTTTGAGGAAATTACAGGTGCTCTTAGTACAAATGTGAATAAAAGTGACAAGTTCACCTAAGTTTTGTTCACAGAAAGTGGATGTATAGGGATTCAAGTCCAGTCCAAGTGTACTTACGAGCAATTTTTATAAATATCTCCTGATCCTACCAAAGTGAAAAATGTTTGCACGTTTCCTCTAAACTCTTGTGTCCTCATCCCTTTTCTAAAAGTGTAGTTAAAAATAAATCATTTGGACAGATACAGTCAAATTGGTATGATAATAACTTTAGCCAACAGATATAAAAGCTTCTAGATCTACCTTTACGTATTCATACTTCATGATATTTTCAGTGCTAGCTTTTAATGGATAGTTTAAATACCTATAAAATAGCATTAATATACAGTAAAATATTATCAATGATGAAAGGGAAAAATGTTTTAGTATTAAAAAGGTTCTTCATTTGAAAACTAGACTATATTTACATTTATATGAATTACATCGTCATACTGATGTTTAACAAGACTTATTCGTCTCATATTAGTTTGTGTTGTTTACATGGACTATCGATATCGCTTCTCTTAGGAGTACAATGCTTTCCCTGCAAATGGCAACCGTTTAGTATGAAGCCGACTCACTAACGCCAATTAAACGCCTCATGGTATGATTACTAAATACTTTTCTTACAATGTATAATTAGTTTATCTTTCCGCACCTTTGCCTTCCTTTGCTTTGACGACCTCTGTGCCAGCTTCTTGGACCCTCTTGGTGAGCTCTTTTAGCTGAGGTTCTGTGAATTCCACCCGAGGACAGCACTGGGAGATGACTGGGATGATGGTGGGCCCAGCGTGCCCCCCGATACAGGGGCAATTCACGTCCAAGGGATTCAGACCCTATAAACAACACCAGCTCAGAGGTCCCAATCAATCGAATCTAGAGATGGTTTTAATAATATTGACTTGTGTATTAACAATTTTTATATTTAAGAATTAAATTGGTATTTTTATATATTTTAAAGCAAAACTTTTTTGTAAAAAAAAAAGATATAGTAGAAAAATAATCTAGTTTTCCTTCTCTTTCTATTTCGTACATTGGCGTCTAAGTGTGACAATGTTTGGATGGGTGGAGTTAAGATGCAGCCCTCTTAACAAAATACTACCGAATTCTTCAAGTATGCAACGTCATTAATAATATTTTATATTCTAGTGCATGTGAATATTGTATATCGTCACCTTGAGTTCTGCTATGAACGTATTGGCTCGCACGATATCTAGCGTGGTAACTCCGAATAGCCTGCAAGGGTCGAACACACCATTTATATCCATGATCTCGGCTGCTAGGGGGACCAGTGAATTCACCTAAATGATGAAATAAATAGATTATAATTTATGTTTTACGTTTAATAAAAGAAACATGGCTTACTATACTTTAAGATAAATATTTACAAGTTGAACCAACAATAAGTCTCACTTTTTTATTTAGAACCGCGTCTTACTACCCGTTTGGGTTATAGGCTTATACACTAAATATGATAATGGTTTTAGAGATTAGAAAGGCTATAAGAAGTGTACCCACATATGCGTGTAGGGTAGGTGAAAACCATTTGGGAAAACCACCCGAAACACACCCGACCAATATTTAACCTCGATCTCCCTGTAATCAGCAGTATAGTCTATTGTGAGAGTAGTGCGTTAAGACTATGAGGCTGTTTGCCATTTAAAAGTTTTTAGTTGTCTTAAAACAGCTCCAAGAAACTTAATAGATTATGCCCTACAATTGTGGATTTATTTCTATATTTAAGTACGTTTTATTACTAATAATTAGCTCACTCAGTAGAGTGTCTGAGCTATAAGAGTCCAGGCTAAAGATCCTGGAAGTCATGAAATATAATTTTTATCTAATTTATTTAACTCTGATCTTAAAATGTGTTCGGTGTGTCACTGAAAGGTTACTTTTATTCTTCAGCTGGATATACCGTTATATACATTAGTTCTTTAAAATATAGGTTGTTAAATAAATATAGAAATAAGCAGTCATTCAATATATTTAAACAAATAAAAATATATCCTATATTCAGTCATTAGCCTAAAAATCGGGAGCCAAAATGGCTGTTATTACTTTTCCTCTTTACAGAAATATCACGGAGATAAAATAGTTAGAGCAGTGAGCTCTATGAGCAGCTTAAAGTACTAATAAGATGTTTTGCTGGTATATCGACCTTAGAGTGGGAGTCGCTCCAGTTATTAAAACATTCTGAAGAGGGCTGAAGTGACCAAACAAGTATCTTTTTTCTTATTGTAAATATCTGATAGTAAGATTCTGCAATTTAAAGTTAACAATTGGAGTTCACACTGCTTTCTAGTAACATTTATTTTAAAACTACGTCTCGGAAATTCACCATAATATAGTTCAGACTTCTAATCAAAACACTATCGAATCAGTATACTCATTATGTTGTTTTACCAAAAAATAAGTCACAAGTCACATACGTAATGTTGTTATTAACTTTTATAAAGTGAAACTAGAACTATCCTCGTTAACTACGTTTTATTTTTAGAATTTATTTAATTATTTACAAATATGGGGTGTTCGAAAGGAATAGATTTGGTCCAAAAAGTGATGAGGCTAGTGGGGAATGAATGAAGCTAGATAATTATGAGTTACATATCCTGTACTTATCACAAAACATTGTTAAAATAATCAATTCTCGTAGATTATGGTAGGCAGGACATGCAACGTGAAAGGGAGATTTTAGAACATTATTATTATTATTATTATTAGTATCTTACTACTTATTCGGTTTGTACGCTCTCACGCTAATGTGTAATGGTAGGGTGATTGTAAGATTAAATGGAGGACCTACAGTTTAAAGTGAGATCCAAACCACGGTGGAAGCCTGGCATTTCATACATTCACAAGTTGTGATTATTAAAAGAGGCCAAGGAAGGGTTTGGCAATCAGATAATTCTGTGCCAGGACTAGGGATTGTACCCCGTACCCTCAGCACAGAAGTCTGATTGACACCTTACACCTGGACCGCCATGTCACCTACTTCTAGAACATTGTTCAGGGTACTGGCTAGAAAACTCAATGGGAAGGGACCATCGGGAAGACCTAGACGCAGATAGGAGGATAACATTAGCATAGACCTGAATGATAAAGGGTGTAATGAGGTGGACTTAATAGTACTAGCTCAAGATAGGGGTAGGTGGCGTACTTTTTTAAGTGTGGCAATAAACTTTCGAGTTCCAAACCTATTGAGTTAGTAAGTTAGTTAATGATTTAAAGGTATTTCAGAATACCTAAATTGATAATCGAAAGGAAAGGCTGAATTTGGATAAAAAGCACCAACATTATTGGCCCCAGTGTTAACGGTCGGGTCGGGTCGGTCGGGTCGTATTTCATAAGAACTCCCTATATTAATAGTTTTGCGAAAGTTTTAGTAATGCCATATGTTGTAAAATTCACAAAAATAATAGTTCGACTGAGTAATATATGATATAGCTTCTTCTGTTGTTTTAAATCCCAAATTACCGTTATCTGGGGGCACGTGGACCTAGTGACAGGCTCATACAGTCTGGTTACTAAGAGATTGGGAGGTATATGTCCAAAATCAGGCTGGGTGTACTTAGGGAGGATCTTCTTGAATAGGGATTAATTTTGTGCATCGCGTCTTACTATCCATTCAGACTATCAGCATATTTACAATATTGTGCTAGGAAAGAAAAAAGGGTAGAATTTATAGTAAATGTGCATGGGTGGAGAGAGAGGAAGAAATCATTTAGTTAAAAAAAAAACCTTATACACAAAAGCGGGGTCTAAACACTTTTATATCCGTCATTGAAATACCAGTATTTTGGGAGATCTATTCCATTTACTAGTGGATCTCAAACTTCTAAGTCACACGGATCCCCTAACTAGGGTACATCTGATTCACGAACCACTTTATGTTGGATACATGGTTTAAAAAATGGTAATCATAAAGTTATAAAATATCATAGGAATAAATTATTCATAATATATTTTCAATGTAAATTAAATTACAATATAAATGAAAATAAAATAAATATAGTTATTATATTTGTACATTTTCAGACATAATTTTTAATAAATATAAAAATAATTACAATAAAATTAAAATTAAATATAATATGTATTATAAATTGTAAATTTATTGTAATTATTTTAATTGTAAATTGTAAATTTATAATCACCAAGAATTATGTGAGGGATGGAACTGCTCTAAGGACTTTAAAATATCATTTAAATCTGAAACAATTAAAGTGACTATCTCCTTAAGTCTCATTCCACACTAGGACCATTTCTTTTCACAATTTTTTATTACCTTAAAGAGCAGGAAAGTTTTGCCGGCACGAATAAGTTGTTGGAAAAGGCATTAAATGTTTCAATACTTTTACTGAAAGTTCTTTATACTCGCCAACGATAAAAATTATATAAGATTGAGCTTACAAATACTCCTCTTAAAGATGTGGGGGCTGCAGGTGAGTTGCGGCCTCACGAGTTGTTTACCTCTGAAGAGACAGTTGAATTGCGGCCCCTCATTTTTTAGAAACACGTACGAATTACGGCCGTGTATGTTGACCTAACCAAACCTAACAAACCTTCAAATTTTTGCCAAAACCCTTGAACGAGAAGAACTGAGTAAATTTGGATAATACGAGAGATGTCAACATGAGGCAATGATAGTTTATAACTGAAATTTAAGACAGAATGTTAGAAATCACACAGCTAATTTGGTAGACGCAACTCATACCTCTCTTAAGTGAATGGGTCGCAACTCATAAACGACTTCAAGATTAGGCAGTAACTCACCTAAGCAAGATGTTGGCACAAGGGGTTTGGCCAACCTCCCCCCCCTCTCTCGCTCTCTCTCTCTCTCTCTCTCTCACACACACACACACACACACACACACACACAAACACACACACTTTTCAGCCTCGCTTTCTCGCCGGGATTTAATGTGGAAAGGCATATCCATGGTGATTAACACAAAGCAGCGATTTACCATTTTATTTAAAATTTTATACTATCTAAAAAAAAATAATAGTATGTCACGGATTCCTTGGGTGACCCCGTGGACCCCACTTTGAAAATCTCTGCCATTGAACATTCGAAAAGCAAAGCTGATCTAAAAGGTTACTCTATCTCTCTTCACGTAAATTTGGGTACATTTATAATATATTGTACCATTTTAATTTCTATCACATTATCGTGATTAAATGCATATAGTACAGACGATATGCGAGAAAAATCTTCCATATTAATACCTGCTTCAGTGGTCGAACGGTATGAGGCGTTACTCTCGTGTCAGACTTGCTTGCTGATGACGGGGAAGTAGGAGTTCAAATTCCAGTTGGAAATATTAAATATGGTTATTTCCTTAATGGTTTCACCCTCTCCTTCCACGTAAATTAGGGTAGACTACCTTTAAAATTCTTTCTCGCTTATCCCTGGTCCACAACCTGAACAGGTAGTAAGTAATACACAGTGATGAAATAAAAAAATTTGTAGCTCATGTTCACGGAAAATTTTAACTTTTCTGAAAGTATAAAAAATCGCTTTAAACAGTGGCATTTTCATCCGCTTGTAAAATGTGTTTTCACAACTAAACAGGTAGTTTAAATTTGCTCTACTAGTCAAAGTTACAAAAAAGATTGTGAGGGGTATTAATAACCTAGAGATTTTTTAAATAACTCATATTTCCAAATAAAATTATTATTATGTGCAAACAATTTTTTAATATGCATTGACCATCATTAATAAAACCAATCTAATAAATATTTTCTGAAACATTTTTCACTAAAAATATGTAATAAATAATTTCCATAAACTCACGTATTTTATTATTATTATTTTAACCACAACTTGATCGCAATCTGACATATTCAAATAATCAAACCAAATGAATGAGGATGATGAAGCAAAGGTACACGTATTCAAGTTGAGGGAAAGTGGGAAAATATTTAAGGGAAATTCCCTCGGCACCCCCGGACGGAATTTAACACTGACCTCTCTATCATTGGAAAACAAGTCAAGAAGAGCCTGACGAGTCTGTCTACGTGCCCTACAGTACAGGTTTCTTCGTTATAATGGAAATAATATATCCATGATCATAGACATTTTCATTTTCTAAATTAATTATTTAAATAAAAGTTATAATAACATTTTAACTTACAAAGCGAAGTGTCCAAAATTTAACTCAGTTGCTGAATGACCTGGCGGTCTAGAGGTAAGGTGTCGAGCTTCTGTGCTGGGGGACTGGGGTTCAATTCTCGGTTCCGGCACAGATTTATCTGATTACCAAACCTTTCCTTCAACTCTGACAAGACGTGTATTAATCACAAATTGTGAATGTGGGGAATGCCAGGGCTCCGCCGTGGTTCTGATCCCACGTTAAACTGTAGGTCCTCCATTTAATCACACAATCACCCTACCATTACACATTAGCGTAAGTGCGTACAACCCGAACGGTTAGTAAGACGCAATAATAATAATAATAATAACTCAGTTGCTAGTGAAACTGACTACTGAGATAAGGAATGATCCCAAACTTGATTCTCAAATCAACACAAAAAATTGCAATTATTTATATTGTGTTTTTATGTTATTCAATTAATTATTATGGGACCATGTTTGTAATTTATACGCCTAATTTAGTTTGTAGGATTTGTGCTCTTATAATCAGTTTGTTCAAGTGTAAGCTAAATACTAACAATAGTAATAATAATAATAATAATAATCTGAAATGAATCGAATTTTTGCAAAATCAATCACCCCCTTAGGTATCATTTGATATTGAATAATTATCGGGGTGGCATTAATTTGTTGTCCAAACCAAAAATTTCCCTTTTACTAATTTAGATCAACATCACAACTTTATTGGTTACCAATACGTGCACATCAAACGGAAGACTCATGTGTACCAATAGGCCATAGCCTGCGTCTATATGTACAGACAGCATCAAGTGAAGTTTCCCAGATCAGAGTGGTCCTTTGAAACGCAAACCCACCCAACACGATTACACCGAGTAAATACCCTACGTGAAACAAACATACCTTGGGGAAGTAGAGAGATCTATTGAAACAAAAAAACTACAAAAAACCGCCGAGCTTTGATCTAATTCTGTGGATTTCACTTCGATATAAGGTTCTCTATAGTTAAGCCAAAATTATATTACATTGCATAAGTTACTTGAATTTCAAATCTTTTACACATCACATTAAGGTTTAAATACAATATCAACGTTTGGTACTTAAATACCAGATCATTGATACTTTATCTTAAGTAGTAAATGCAATACCAACATTTTGTACTTAAATATTAGCTCATGTGTAATTTATCTTAGGGTTTAAATACAATACAAACTATTGGTAATCAAACACCATCTCATTGATACTTTACCTTAAGAATTAAATACAGTACAAACGTTTGGTACTTAAATACCTGATCTTTGGTACGTTATCTTAAGGAATAGAAACAATACAAACATTTGTTTCTGGGATACCAGCTCATTGGTGTTTTATCTTAAGAAGTAAATACAATACAAACGTTTTGTACATTTATTATATAGATAGTTACCTATACTATATATCAAAAGTTAAAGCTGCATATCACATTACTTGACTTGAGAATAGACAAAAATAGATTTATTTAATATTTCTAGATGTCAGATATATTCATTCTTAGTAAAATGGAGGGCATATAATATACTTTTTCCAGTAACCCAATAATATCGATATCGCTGCCACAAAAATGAAGGTAAGCCAACAGAAACTTTTCTATCGAAACAGAGGGCTTTTATGTGGCCTTTTATTAGTGACATGAAAGTTTAAGTTGGTCTATTATATTAGAGGTAAACATATTTTAATAACATTACGGTGAGACTTAAAAGGGCTACGTTTAGAAAGGAAAATAAAGCATTACACAGAATTATAAAACCAAAATCTGGAACAAAAAAAACAGTGTATCTACGTATTTAAAATAAAATTATGCACATAATATTTAAAGTAAAATAATATAAGTATTTAAATAATAGTTTCCAAAGATAAGGTTTAATCAGTACACAATTTAAAAACTATCATAACTTCAGAGCAATAATCTACTTTTAAGTCTGAAACTTTAGTTTAGCAAGATTAAATGTTCCTGCATTTTATGTAAGTAGTGTAAAACCATTTAAGGTAAACGACCTGGTGGTCTAGGGGTAAGGTGTCGGACTTCTGTGCTAGGGTCCGGGGTTCAATCCTCAGTCCCAGCACAGATCTATCTGATTTCTAAACCCTTCCTTCACCTCTGACAAGACGTGTATTAATCACATCTTGTGAATGTGGGGAATGCCAGACCTCCACCGGGGTTCGGATTCCACGTTAAACTGTAGGTTCTCCATTTCAATCACCATACCATAACACATTAGTGTAAGTGCGTACGACCCGAACAGGTAGTAAGATGTGGTTCTAATAATAATAATAATAATAATAATAAAGGTGAAACCCCCCTCAGTACACCTGACCGAAATATGATCATTGATCTCCCTGTCATCGGCCGTCCAGTATACAGAGAGAGTCGTACATTAAGCTACGCGGCCACCAAATCGGATTCTAGAGGTTGACAATATATTTTCCAACAGACGGAGGCCACTCAATTTGTATGGATTAATTGTGTATTGATTCCGTGAAGTTTATACATATAGTATACGGAGATGTAAGACATATTGATCCATATAATATATGTATCAACTAAATAAAATTTAGAATTTGTATCACGTGCCCACTAGAGCGGATCTGATAAAAAAATAATACGGAAAAAAAAGGTGTGCGGACGGAAAAGGAGGAGTGGAATTAAAGATTACAAACTTGTCACTTTGAAAACAATATCTTACCGGATTGGAGACTATAGAGACAAGAGCCTTGGGGCAATGCTTGGCGATCCCACAGAACACGTCCCTGATTATGTTGGCGTTGACCGAGAACAAGTCGTCCCGGGACATTCCAGGTTTCCTCGGGACTCCCGCCACGATGGTCACGATGTCCGACCCACTTAGGGCATTCTGAGAGAATATAAAGGATCACAATCTCTTACCACAATAGCTAAAACATCTATATATATTAAAATCCATGACGTTTAAACTGTGCACTTTTTTATATGGTTTTTTTGTGTGAGTTTTCCCACCCCCCCCTCCCTCTTTTATATTATTCCCATGGCTCCTCTCCACATTTTCGTAGATATGTGATATTATTTCATACTTTCTTTAATTAGTATTTTTATTATTTTTATTATTATCTATTTACATAAAAAAAATTTATTACAAAACACATCTCATAATGAACTAATAACTTTTTCCCAACCCCTTGGGGTTCTCAAAAAATAAAATATTTCATACTTTATCCAGTAGATAATCTCTCTCTTTCTCTCTAGAAAAAGGACAGAAGGTTTTCAAACATTTATTCATAGTCAATTATTATTGATTCACTATGAATAATTCAAGGACTATTGAGACTTAGGCCTATATGTGTAAGCCGAAAATGGCTCGTTAATTATTATAAGCTCTAGAACTCTGTGTCACGGTACCACCTTAAACAGTTAAGAGGAATATTTAAGCTTGGGCAAATTTCAGACTTTTTTTTATGAGAAGGGGGTGGTATCTATGGGCTGTAACACATATCTCAAGCGTAGGCGAGAATTATCGGCCGGTCACGATGAGTCAGAGTAGACGGCCTTAACACTTCCAAGCCAGCTTCACTTCTTCCTTTCACCAGGTAGTGAGGCGGCTCGTCCCGTATTTTAAATCTGGGCATACATCATTTGGCTAGGTAGAAAAAACTTAGTTTTTATGGTGCGGGCAACTCATGTTACAAAGGAGTGATGGCTCAGAGTCACTGGGTATATACTTGCCGAGGAGTGATGGCTTACAGTTGGTAGGTATATACTGGCATAGGAGTGATAGCTTACATTACCAGGTACATCCCGTCAGAGGAGTGATGGCCTGCAGTCATTAGGTATGTACTGGCAAAGGAAAGATGTCTTACAGTCACCAGGTATATTCTGGCATAAGAGTGATGGCCTAGAGTCACTAGGTATATACTGGTAGAGTATTGCTGGCTTTCAGTCACTAGGTATATACTGGTAGAGTAGTGCTGGCTTACAGTCACCAGGTATATACTGGTAGAGTAGTGATGGCTTACAGTCACCAGATATATACTGGTAGAGTATTGCTGGCTTACAGTCCCTAGGTATATACTGGTTGAGTAGTGATAGCTTACAGTCACCAGGTATATCTTGGCAGAAGAGTGATGGCCTAGAGTCACTAGGTATATACTCGTATAAGAGTGAAAGCTTACAGTCACCAGATATATCCTGCCAGAGGAGAGATCGCTTACAGTAGCTAGATATTCGCTCGCCGAGGAGTGAAGGTTTAAAGTTGTTTGATATACCCTTGTAGAGGTGTGGTGTCTTACCATTAATAAAAATTAAACATTTCTTGAAATAAGGCAGTCTATGGTTAAAATATTTATTTTATTTTGAATCTATAATACGCTTACACTAATATCAGGTGTGTCGAAATAAAACAATTGAACATACGAGCATGGCGGTCATTAAGTAAACGGTATGTACATGCATTTTTAAAAATAAAAACACATTTTATTTATTAAAAAATTTTAATGTTCTTACTTGACACATTAAATAGATTGTAAATCCAATAACACTAAATATTTTTTATGAAACATGTGGTTTAATGATAAAAGAGAGAATACCAAAGAGAATGATGGAAATTAAATTTGTAGGGAGAATACCACAAGGAGGCAAAGAAAAAGTAGTGACATCAAATTTTATTATATAAAATAATAAAATTTGAATAATACTATGTGTTTATAACTCATTAATTTTAATTTCGATGTTTATCTCTTAAACTTATACCAATTACAAACCTTTTTCCCCCTATTTAAATAATACCTTAGTTATTAACGTATAATACTAATCATAAGCTACTTTGTGATAGATACTACTTTTTAGTACGATAGGCATATCTTTCAAGGTTATGACATATTTTATCCTGTAAAAATTCGCCTTCTTGTTCGATCTTATCAATATTAAGTTGTTTTTTTGCATAAAATACAAAATATCAAGATCAATACTAAATACTAAAAGAAAATTAATGGTAATAAAGTTCTCACAAATTTTACCTCAACACTATTGGGCAGCTAAGCCCACTGACTAATTACAGATATATCAGTATGATAATATATGTTCTCAGGTAGAAGCCCTGAAGCTGTAGCAAATGAAATTTGCTGGAAAATGACAACCAGTACACGGGAATCAAAGCCGGGAACCTCGGCTATAGGCCTTCTTGCTAATGCTCTATCACTGAGCTAACCGGGTACGTCTCGTGTCCAGAGTGGGGGATGGGCTAACAGCAATGGCTCCGGAACTAATATTAGTCGAGCATTGGGAAGGGGTAAAACATCCCAACATTGTTCATGGGGCTCCGGGAAATGGGGAGCCTTTAATTAGAGAAAAAAAAGGTTAGATGAGGAAGCTATAAAATTAAAGTTTGGCAAACAGGTAGAGAGATAACCCCAGATAAGCAAATAAATAAGTTTTAATTGAGACTTTGGGAAAGACGGGAGAGGGGGCAGATAGAACCTTTTAAGGTGAGGCAGAAAATTGAAATTTTCTGGGAAAATAGAGGGCTTACTCTAGTTATAAAATAAGTGTTAAATACTGTATCTATTATTTAGAAAAGGACCTAAAAATGGGTCGGGCTATATTAGCTTAAACACTCAAATAATTATAAAATCTTTATTCTGCATGGAGGAAAATTTAAATTTGCTAAGTTTGTAAAAGGACCACTCCATATTAACTATAAAATCTGGAAAGTTTGAATTTAAAAATAGGGGGTGGGAAATGACTAATATAAAAACAAATGTCTCAATATGGTAGAAAATTTTAATTTTGTATAGGCAGATGAAAAATATCTAAAAATAGACGAATACAAAAACTAAAAATTATCTTGAAGGGGATCCATTATCTTTGCTATAACAAAGCTATAAATTCTGGTGGTATGGTGAACCGTGATGCTATTTTAAAACCCTGGATGTTTGTTTTTCAATACGTTTCTGTAATAGAAGATATTTATTATTTATGCTCTTTGGTGAATTGTGACACTCTTCTATCCAAAATATTTCTGTAACAATGCCTATTAGTTTGTTTATCTTATTTTATGATCGTGTTTAGGTAAGTATTGCGTTGTAAATAAGCTGCGTTTGTTTGTGCAACCAATTTGTGTACAAGGTAATATTTTGTCTCAAATATTTATTTAATTTATTAATTAGCATGAGTGGTTTGTGGTTGCTATCTTAGGATTTTACATCGAGCAACTATTAAAAAGTGGGCAGCTGGATTTTGAACTTTTTAATTTGAAATATATTGATGCTTTTCAACCGTTCTATTACATTTATCTAAAACCTAGAATGTTTATGTAAATAATCCATTTTCCAGTTTAATAATTTTATCCGTCCCACCAGAGGTTGTTGGATACGAATTATTATATTTAAGTGTGTATAAGCGTATGCCCCAATTATTATATTTAAAAGTACATTCAATTTCATGAAGTTATAATAAGAACAAGGGAATCAAACCGGGGACATTTATTATTGTGTGGCAGTTCTTTATGCTATATTTAGTCGTATTATATCCTGAATGATAGGTTCTGATATATTTAAGTAGGCAACTGAGCCTAAATAGGTTACAGCTGTTTAGATTATATAATAGTACAGTATAATTTACAACATAGCATAGAGCCCACATTTTATGAGCTCATTTTAAAATATTTTGTAATAAATCATGTATTCAGCTAAAACATACATATTTCTAGTAAATTTTTTCTATATTTGACTCGAAAGACACAAATAAAATATTTAATCCAAATAGTAGCATATTTGGAGGCTGCTGGTCAGAGGTATTATTCATATCACATTCAACCTATTGCCGTTTACAGACGGGCTCAGATTTAAATCTCATCAGGATACATTTTTGGTTTTACAAGAAATAGAAACACATCATTTAATAATATTTGTAAAAATTAACAAAACATGTTGAACGATGAAAAGTGTTTTTGTAGTCCCCTTAGTATGTTTATTATAGGGATTACTAATTACTACCTGTGCATCGGTGGGCACGTGGTCTCCGTGGTGTGAGCCCGCGAGCGATCTATACCAACCGAGTAGCTCCTCAACTGTCCTCACGAGGCTGAGTTGACCCCGTTCCAGAGCCACTGCTTCACAGAACAATTCTGAAAGCGCAGGGATCGATCCCGGGACACCTGGATCTGTGTTTTTCTATGAAAGTGTTCTTCATTTGCTGAATTCTAGTAGTGTCCAACCCAGTGGTTTTCAAACCCTGTTCCGAGGTCGAAGCTATAGGGAATAGCTACTTATTCTATTAAATAGCTGTCTTTTATAACTCAATAAAGAAGAGAGATCGGTAAATTATCCACCCTCAGTACCTTCAGCCGGGATTCGAGTCTTGACCTCCCTGTCACCAACAAACCATACTGGACAAGCTTGATGTTTAGTTCGTGTGCCTATTGATGGCAGTTGAATAATATTGCTGATAAGTGTGTACAACTAAGAAATCCTGTGACTGCTCTACATACAATTATTTGGCAAGTGATTATTTTATTACTAACTGCGTCTCCCATACGAAAAAAAAAATTTAAGGAGAAGTGTTGGAATTTTAAAAAGGAACATTCTTCGTCATCATCATCATCATCAATAGTTTCCAACCTGTGAGTAGGTCAGTTTAGTAAATGCCTCCATCGTTCTCTTTCTTTCCATCATCCATCCTCCTTTAATCACTTACATTCTTCTTCTATCACTTGCACACCTTCTGTTACATGCTATTCCCATCTCTTTCTTGGTCTCTTTTGATTACTTTTTCCTACATACTTCATCTCCATTATTTTATTTGGCATTATCTTCTTTCCTATCCTCATTACATACCCAAACCATCTGAGTATTGCTTCCTCTACTATATCATGTACTCCCTGTACCATCACTATTTCCCTGATAACTTCATTCTTAATCCGGTATCTCCTCTGAAGAGCTAACATGCTCCTCAAACAAGAACACTCGATAAATTAAAGTCAAAAAGATTGTTTGCTTTAAAAAAACTTAAATTAAAAGCTAACATGCTCCTCAAACAAAAACACTCGATAAATTAAAGTCAAAAACAATATCTGCTCAAACCAAACAATAGTAAAATACTGGCCTTATTTTGAGTTCCCTTTCATGCATATATATATGTATATTTGTAAGGGGGAGAGGTATTAATCACCTTGAGTTGGTCCAAACCCATGAAACTGCAGACTAAAGCAGGGGTCTCGATGTGACTGAGATCAGCGCCGACCCCAGCGCTGTGGTGGAGGTCGTACAAGTTGAGTTGGGTAACCAAAGGAGACTGTTTCAACAACAGAGTCAAAGGTTGACCGATACCACCGCCCGCGCCGATCACCGTCACACGATACTGACGCTGTGGGCAAATAGACAAGATCGAGTGAACCTTTGGGGGGGCAAGTATCTTGACCATTCCTATAGGCGGTGGTGGATTGGGCACTTTGGATACAAGAGATTGTTGGATTGAACACCATCAATTCAACTTTAAAGAATTATAATCAGTTGAATTGGGTACTAGCCCACCTCGGAGGCATAGTTAGCTAGCGCGCTAGTTACGTGTTGAGTTAGAATGCTGAGGACGGGAAGATCTAGGTTTTAATCTCGCTCGGGTGAACTAGGGGTGGTTTTTTTCTAAATAGTTTCACACTCTCCCTCCACGCAAATGCAGTTTCACGTTATTTATTTTCAACCATCCCAATTCCTAGCCTATTAGCGTGATTAGTACTTAAGCGTTTTACCTGAATGTGTAGTAAGACGTGCTGCTAAATATTATTGAATTGGGCAGCATCAATTAGACTATAAGTAAATGTAAGCGGGTGGATTGAACCCTGTCAATTCAAACATAATAAATATTAAAGAGGGTGTTGTGCACTTCTTAGTATAATATTAAGTGTTATGTATTGTTAGATTAGACTAAGTTGCATTGGGTTGGGTTGGGTTGGGCACAATCTATCTTGGGAGGGAAATCGTAGTGCAAGGTAACAGTGCCCAATCCACCTTGGGAGGGAAATCGTAGTGCAAGGTATCAGTGCCCAATCCACCTTGGGAGGGAAATCGTAGTGCAAGGTAGCAGTGCCCAAACCCCCTTGGTGGGGGTGGCGGGAAATCATGATGAAAGGTAGCCGGTGATGTGGAGGTCTAAGTTTGAATCTAGGCTAGATGCCTTGGGGATTGTGGTTTCCAAAATTTGCCGTGGTTTTACCTTCCTTTATCTCAGGATTAATCCCTATAAACCACCCTCCTATTCCTTATCCCTTGTATTAAATAGTTAAAAGCTGTGCTCTTAAAACTTATATTCTAGAAAATTAAATATGAGATTAACGTAGCTATGATCCCTTATGTTATAACATTTTAAATTATTTACTATTTTATTAGCTAGGGCCTTGTTTACTGAAACATTATAAGGTGTATTTATTTATCTATAATATATAATGTATAAAATATATTTTTTAAATCTTTAAAAATTGCTCTAGCCTTTGTTTTTATCATGTATGATAAAAACGTGTATGTATAATGTTTTTCAATTTACTTGAGGTACTATAATAGTGATAGATCAAAGAAGGTTTTAAGTATGATGAATGGTTTGAAAAATGTTTAAAGTAAGACGTTACCTTATACATATAAGCTATTCACTGCTTGCTCCATAAATTATTTGTATACATGGTAGACGCAACAAAAGAGTGATAGGAGCAAATCTATCTTTCTTTCCTGTGATCTTCCTTCTTTCATATATACAATTGCGTGAACCAAAAGTGAAAAATAGTTTTCTTTAAGAGATTCTTAAGGTTGGCCTAGTTTTAAGGTCACCAACAATGTATATTTTATAGCAAAAGTTTGTTTATTAAGAGAGTGCTAAAAATTTCCCCAACATAAAAAAATTATAACTTTTAAATATCTTAATTCGCTTGAACAAAACCAAACATGTATTATATAATAAAGAACGATTAGGAAAATAGAGGTAAGTTTGTAATAATTGAATTTACAAATTTAATGGGTAAATTATTGGGAAAATTATTTGTAATTTGAGTGTTAAAATAGTAAAAAATCCAAAGGTATTCAAAGTAGGAAAAAATAAAAGTATTAAAATAATATTTAAAATGAGCAATTAGTTGAGGATTATAACTGATAAGTCAAAAAGATAATACAATGATATTTCAATTGAAAGTAAAATTATATTAAAAACTGTAATAAATACTAAACCTATATCGATGGGAATAGAATGCGAAAAAAATACTTGATTTTCATAACTTATAAATTAGTTAATATTAGTATACACTACGTCTTAATTATCATTGATAACCATCAACTAATTATTCATTTTCATGTGTTATTGTCAATAATGTTTCTATACATTTTTTTCCCCCACTTAATTTTCAAGCGCCTTTAAATTCTTTGATAATAAACTTACCCAGTTAATTTGTCAATTTCATTATAACAAACTTGTTTTTTTTATAATCATTCCTAATCCAATATTATCTAACTACCCTACTACTTTTAATGACAACTAAACACTAGAAATGTGTATGTTATTAAATCTAATATGGCTTTTAGTAGCACCTTGTCTCACTACCTGTTCGGGTTATACACTTACGTACTAATTACACTAATGGTTTTAGGTATTAATAAGGTTAAATTTAGAGGAAGTGTACCCGCATTTATATGACTCTAGTTCAATGACGTTAACCTCGGTGGTCTTGGGCTAGATTGGTAAGCTCCGGGTCAATGGATTTTTATCACGCAATAAACATCTGTATCCCAAATTCCTTCAGTGGGGAGTTAAAACCGTTGAACCCATGTCGACTGTGGCACTTAAAATAACCTCTAAAGAAATGTGAAAATACCTTTCTCAGCAAATTTTGTAGGCCCTTTCGCTATCGCGCATAGAAATTCTCGTGTGCTTATATAAGAAGTCGGTTCAGAACGTGCACGTTAAATACTCCAAATAAATAAATAATAAAAATAAGTTGAACGACCATACCCAGACATAATTCAATTTCCTTAGGAAAGTTAGAAAAGTTATTAGATCTACTTGCGCGTATTCATAATCCACATAATATTATCTATAACTGTCATTTTTGTTAGATGACATAGTTACCAACTCTAACAACATCGTCAAAAATACTTCATGTCATCCTGCAATAGGGCCTTAACAATCAAGTGTCCACCATCGGTATAGAGTGGCATGTGGTATAAGCCGGAGTCACTACTTTTTCATCCAAGTAGTTCCTGTTTTATCCTCACGAGATTGAGTTGAAACTGTTCCAGACCCACTGCTTCATATAACATCTGGAAGGACCGGGGACTGAACCCGGGACCTTTGGATGTTTAGCCAGTAACTTTGACGACTAGACTACATTTGTGTAATTTATACAACTTAAAATAATTGAGATAACATTGTAATAGGAGTAAGGGCCCTTAAGTTTGAGCTTTATTTAACCTAGAGTGTGAATCGGGTGATGAAAATATATTAAGTTAGTGTGTGTGTGGAGCAAAAGGAAGAGGTAGGCCATGTATGACGTGATTAAATGTTGTAGAAGAATGTGTGAAAAAGAGTAACATTAAGAGTTTTAAGAATAAAAGAGCATGTATGAGTTGGTGTATGTATGTTGATGAAGGGAAGGAACTATGAAACGATCGGGACGACAAGCGGTTCTGACAGTTCCGACATAAGATTGTGTTTGTGTAAGCTATTGTAGACAGTTAAATTTACGATATTGCGTAGTTGCGAGTTCGATAAGTGGGTGCGTTTGGTTGTAGACGGGCCATCAAAGGAACGGCGTGGTTAGGTATGTTTATATGTTACCTTAATTTCCCAACGATCCATAATAATGAACTCACTCTCAAATGAAATTAGTTAAATATATAATATAATCCAAGATTTTATAACAAAAAGATTATGAAAACTATACCCACATAAATTTCAGTCACATTCTTAAAGCTAAAAAGGTTGGAAATTAGTGTACGTTGAAAACGTATATTACTTTAACTTAAACATAATTTACTAATAATTTACTAACTTGTGGAATTTTAAATATATGACACAACTTTTTCTGGTTCATTAGAATTTTAACAAGCCTTCCAGTAACATTTTTAAACATTTTATAAAAATTTATAATATAAACCTTTTAACCTAAATTAAGTAAATTATAAATTTTATGTTTTAAAAAAAATATTTGGATTGTTGTCCAAAGGTGTTGTATAAATAATGAAATGTTCACAAATTATATCCATGTAGTTCAATAAATAATCGCCAGTCCTCAACTTTATAAATAAATGTAATACTAGATAGACCACTCATACCTATTCACTTCCAAATATCTCTATGGCATCTCTTTGGCGAGGACTGAAATGACGTCATGAGCGTGCCTTGAAATAATAGCCCCTATTTCTACCGAGTCTTTTGATATAAGAACTATTTGTTTATTATTTAATAGTAGTGACATATTAAACGAATATTATGTCATTAATATTGTTTGTGTTTTCATATATTATAAAGAATAATACAGTGAGCTATTCTTTCTTTCTCAAAAAACTTAACATACAGAAAAGATTCAGGGAAAAAAAGGTAAGTCCACTTTTATCTCAAATTGAGTTAGTACTTCCATGTGATATACAATAAGGGGACCTTTATAATACACTTTAAATTATTGTTAAGAGAGGTCTCTGTCATTACAAAAAATAATAATATTTTTAGTATTTATTAGGTCCTTATAGGGTTTGAGAAATAAAAGTGGTCCTAGAAAATGTGTGTGATGTGACTTCCCCCTTCTTCCCTTGTATTCTTCATAGGCTATACTCGTAGCCATTTGTTTGTATATATATTTATCGATTAACCCAATTTTCTCAATGGGGATTATGTTTTTAGCAACGCTAAAAGATTTTTTTTCCCAAATTAATAATAATTAACTTCCTAAATATATTACCGCTGTTATATAAAAATATTGCATATTTAACAAGTAATAGAAATAGGATTCATTGTAAATGTTATAATGCATCTCGAATATAGAGCACGATTTATTATATTTGTTTTTATGTTTGTTTATTTCCTTTAAAACACTTTGTTCTTAAAAAGGAAATAAACTAATGGCCAGTTTCATATTCCGATATATCTCTCACTAAAAACCATATTGATATTTATAAACACTTTTAAAACAGATCAAAATACCCAATTTTTTTATAAATAATAATAATATTTGAAATGCATTCAAAATTAATTTACATTAATTTTATAAAATAAAAGTGATTAAGTAGGCTTCAATTAAGATACTCTTATCTTCCCTAAACAACTAAATACATAATTTTCTCTTAAAGACTATACAATTCCTTTACATTCCCTTGATTTTATTGACAGTCTTAAAGTACTTATAAGCTTTCCATATTTATTTTCAACAGTGGCCGCCCTGTTCTTTTCCTATGTCATTTTGCTATCTCATACTTTTTTCCAATTATAATTAATATAAATATTGATTGTATTGTAATTAATTTTTTCCCTCTAACTTAATCACCAAGATAAAATATTGGCTTTAAATTTAAAGAAAAAATTACAATAATAGGTAATTAAATTTGAAATCCAAAGAGAAATTTCTTCAAAGACAAATGTTAAGAATGTATTAACAAAAAGAACATGATAAAATTCTTATCATAATGTGAGCTCCAACTAATGTTATATCATTGTATATTTAATTGTATGAAGTTTATAACGTATCTATTCTCGGGACAGTTATATCATTATGTATATACAGTAATGTGTTGTACCAATCAGTTTCCCACATCCTCAGTATCAAGAATAACGTAAAGCAAACAAGGATGGAATCGATACCTCATGGCAAGTAAGCAACCATCTGTTCCACGAAAGAAAAACCTTCCCCCGTCGGAGATACAAGACGCCAAGTGCTAAACGACGCGTTCTAAATTCACATCGCGATACCTCAAGACTCAAGATTCAGGGGGAGAACCACTCTTCTCCTCTTTTTCTAACGTAATATATATGTCTCTTAGAGGAACAAGGCGGTAAGTCACTCCTACCTTCCGAGTGACTTTGATGAAATCATTTATTTTCACTTAAGTGAATATTTCGGAAATCTTGGAGGGACCCAAAAATACACAAAAACATAATTAGGGTAAAATTAAAAATATAAATGTAGATCTAAAAAAAAAAAGGTGCTCTTTATTTTCAGGATAAAGCTAGTGGACCAAAATCTTCAAGTGAACCGACAAATTCAAGATAGTCATATTTTAACTATGGAACTTCCCCATTAAGGCTAATATTTAACGAATTTACGAATAAAAAGTGGAGGGGGTGTTATATTGTGGGCACATAAAAGGAACTAAACAAGGAATAAATTAGTACTTGATATAGAACACACTTTGGTGGCCACTTGGTCAAACGCCCTATTCTCGCAATAGACTTGACTGCCTATAACGGGTAGATTGTGGTTCGAATCTCGGTTGGGTGTACTGAGGGTGGTTTTTCCAAAGTGGTTTCCCACTCACTCTCCACGCAATTATGGGTACTTTAAATATAGTCTTCCTAGCTCCTAAAACCATTAACGTAAACAGTATATATGAGCATAACCCAAAAGGGTATTAAGATGTGGTGCTAAAAAAATGTAAATATATGCCTCTATTTCATATGTTTTAATTTGAATCATTGGGCGTATAACAAAAACTTTAGATACACTACGGTATTTTAATCGGATGAATTAGTTTCCCCCATACATGGCACGTAGACCAAGGTTAAACGTCATCTAGTTTAGTTCGCTTGAATGAGGATGTTGAAGATAGAGCACTTGTTGAGTGTAAAGAGGATTTTATTTTTACTAAGCGATTTACAACTTTCCCTCCACTCAATTGAGTGTTTTCTCTGTTTTTAACTCATATTAGCGCAGTTAAAATATGTTCAACCAGAAGGTGTAGACAAATGCGGTTGAAAATTTTTCTTTTAGCCTTTGAGTGCAGTAAATCTTTAAAATTTCTAAATTAATTACATAAGAGAATTTGTTATATATTTATAATTCATATAATCCATTTTATTTCATTAAGTTACATTGATTCGGAAAGTAAATACTTAAAAATTTTATTTATCATCATTATCTGACAAACTTTAATTGCTTTCTTTAAATACAAATATAGTCGTTCAAGTTATCAGGTCACTTTTACATAAACGTGCAAAATCTCATGCAAATCCTTTAGTTAAGTTCAAAATGTATAAAATGTAGATGATATATATGACCTTTTTGTGCAAACGTATACTTTTTCACTTGAACAGAGGAATTCTTCATGAATGAGAATTTTTGACGTATACCACTTCAACATTTCGGGATTCCTATATATGTTTCTTCGTGTTATATATTTATTTCTGGATGATTTTTTTTTTCTTCCCCTCCTGTTGAAAGTATTGTAAGCGTAAGAGGGACGCAGAGTGGAAGAGGAAAACGTTTGGAAATGGAGATGCCCGTCCATATTGAGAAACACTTTTGCCACTCAACTCAATTGTCGCAGACTTTCCACTCTCTTTACTTTTTATTCGTCTTTTTTTTTTCTTATCGTGTATTCCTGTAGATACTCAAAATGGTGTGAAGTTTTGTGAATCGTGTAATCGTGTAAGCTTTAAAAATAAGTTTTTCAAGTTTCAATTTTTGTTTTAAGCATTAAATTAGACTTAATTTAAAATACATAAAATTTAAATCTTGGAACTCAACAACATTATTATCAACTGTTTCCAGTCTGTGACCGGGTCAGTTTAGTAAAAGGCCTCCATTTTATTTTATCCTTCCACAGTTATTCTTCCTTTAATTTCTTCCATTCTCTTCCTCTCACTTGTACACGTTCTGTTATCATCTCCTCCCACCTCTTTCTTGGGCATTTAATGAATATGAAAAAGGAAAGGATGCCAAAGAAAATGCTGAAAATTAAGTATGTTTGAAAATCTTGGAAATTACATTTTTAAAACCTGCTTCGATGGAAGCATGGTCTAAGGCATCATTATTTAAATAGACTAGACTTCCAATGACGGGAATATTAGAGTTCGATTACCGTCAAGTGTATTGAGAGTGGTATTTCATTAATGGTTTTCCACTCCCTATTCACGCAACTGCGACAACACTTCCACTTAATTAAACCTTAATCATATCTTACACATTAACGTAATTAATACATAGGCATATAAAACGATTGGGTAGTACGACGTGGTGATAAAAGAAATATTTAAATGTGTATGAAATATAGTTTACATAATTTTATTGGATAAAGTAAGCAATAGTGCCAAAAAAAAATTATTTGTTTTAGAGTAAAAACTTACCTTAGCTAACCTGTGTGCACTCAACCTTATAAATTATATGTCTCAGATGGACTTGAACAAAGGACCTCATACATCAGCCACAATGGGCCGACCATTTTTTAGCTTGGCCTCACCTAGCATATATTATTATTTATAATACTCTATCCCTCCTTTACTAACAATTTTTCTCGCGTAATTTTCTATTTTAAATTCACCATTCTCCTTCAAATTTGAGTGTGGTTTTAATATTAATAGCTTTCGATTAGGCCAATATTGCTAAAGGTGTGGCACCATCTCATCCAACACCTGCTCAATATACTCTCTCTCCCCCCTTTTACATTCTACCCCCTATCCACTCACTCAACCCTTGAAGCGCCGGTATAAGCAAAAATTATGGTCTAACTTTTACCATCTACTTCATAATTTTACTATCACCTGATACTCAGTACTCACCTTGTCACCTTTATTGCAGGGCGGCCTCTACAGAAGGACGCTTTTGAAGTGTTTCTTTGATAGAAGCTCGTTAAATATGAATTCACGGAACAAGGCTAAGGCCATTAAAATAAAGGAAGCTTCAACAGAGAGCCGTTTTAAAAGTAAAAAGCCTTTTAAAAAACATAAAACTTTTGCATTCAACATTAATAACATTTTGTTGTATTATTAATCTTATTTTAGAGGGTTTTGATAATTTCAATCAAAAATTAGAGCTACAGATTAAACAACTTGGATTATGGATAAATTAATATAAACCTAGTAACTTTTCTAGTTGGCATATAAGATGCTTCCTAACAAAATGGAATTGTAAATCTAGTAACTTTTTTGTCAGATAAGATTATTCCTATGAAGATTGGACTGTATGCTATCGGTGAAGAGTGAAGTCAAAGCTTGAATATCGTTCGAGTAGTTTAATAGATTTACATATATGATATTTCACTATTGCTTTCCCATTCCATTTTAACCTCCCTACTATACCTTATCCATTCTACCTTTAAATAACACACGGTTTAAAACATTTAAAATAAATAAAAAGAAGATATATACTTATGTTTTAAATACACAGATAATATACCAACGCCATTTCTAGCCTCAGTTGAATGAAGACTAAAGTTTTCTTTCTTAGAATGTTTCCCAATCTTCCTTTACATAAATGATCAAATATTCCCAAAACGCTGAGTTCAAAACAATTTGTATTTATAAAATTAAATAAATATATTTATAATCTATATCATTTTAATTAGTAAAGAATTATTTTTTGTATTCACAAAGTCCTATTGCTAGCCATCCGGGCTATCCATATATTTGCACCATTTGGAAAAGGTTGTAGAAGGTAAAATTTAGAGGAATTGCATGGGAATTTGCACGCAGGGAGGATGCAAATCATTTAATACAATTCATTTACATAAACCCTGTTGGGATTCAAACCCTAATCTTCTCATCCCCTGAAAAACAGAGCAGCTAAGGTTTACGCCTTATACCACGCTCACAGACAGTATATATATATATTCTGCCTGTGAGCGTGGTATAAGGCGTAAACCTTATCTTATTTTAATTATATATATATATATAATTAAAATAATATTACAAATAAAAATAAATAGTTTATTATGTATATATATATATTCTGCTTGTGAGTGTGGTATAAGGCGTAAACCTTATCATATTTTAATTATATATATAATTAAAATAATATTACGAATAAAATAAATAATTTATTATGGAGTCATATTTCCATCAGTGGCTCTATTATTTAGCTCTATTTTCGCTAGGCTAAAGTATTTTATTAGGAATAATTATTGTAGTGATCATATTTATCTTTATTTTCGTTAGATGATCAGCTTTATTATTTAATAAAATGGGTAGGCAGGCACTTCACTAACTGGTAAATGTATAATAAAGAGTTGAGTTAACTCTAGTAGCCTTAAAAGGACAAGAATAAGGAGCAGATAATACCTACGACACAATATCGCTAGCTTCTTTTTTTAATTTTCAAAATAATATGATCTATTTACATTTGAGATGTATTGTACTGCGTGTTTTTTTCATAACGTACTTATAAGGAAGGAGGATTGGGGTGAATGGAATGTATACACATTTGCCTGGAGGAAGAGTAGAAACTCATTCAGCTAAAAACACCCTAAGTACACTCAAGTGAGATTTAAACCTCGACATTTGAATCATCAGAACGCCAAACTAAGTAAGTTTAACGGTTGGGTCTATGTGCACAACTATTTGGATGACAAAGCTATTTATAATCTATATTTAGAAGTCCAAGAGCGTAGAAAAGTGGAAGTTAGGGGGGTTTGGACATCCCTCCCTGAAATTTGATGAACCTTCCTTTGGGGGAGGGGGCATGTATACCAATAAAAACTTTTATACTGGCTATGGGTAAAGTAACATTTTCTAGCGGATCTCTAAAAAAAACCAGCTCTCTACGCCTTTGCTTAAAGCAATCAATAATTTCAATAAAATTAATATGGTTGTAATTAAAGAGGCTAAGATTTAGATTTTTTAATTTCAACCTCGATTCTTTTTATTCATTATTCCGATTCCTTAATGTTGACAATTATTTGTGTGTATTCATATTAACATTAAAATACCGTAATAATATGATTTTAAAATATAATATAGATAATAAACATACTTCAACAAATTTGCCATTTCTTATCTGTGCTAAATAACTAAGATAAAAAACCTCATGTTGAGAACATTTATAATTTTCCAGCACTAAATTGTACCAGAAAAAAATCTAATATTGGTGACTTTAAATAACTATTAAATTCTGAGGTGATTTAAAAAAAAGACAAATAAGCATATTTTTTAAATGTAAAGAGTAAGTTTAAAACCCTTGGCTAAAAACCATATGGCATTAGGAACCTTGAAATTTAACTACCACACTTAAAAAAGTACGCCACCTATCCCTATCTCATGCTTGTCCACCTCATCCAGTCCACTTATTTACACATTATCTCTTTCTGGTCCATTATAATATTATCCTCCCGTCTGTGTCTAGGTCTTCTCAAGGGTCTCTTCCCATTGTGTTAACCAGTTAATACCCTGAACATGGTTCAAGATTCTCCCATTAACTCTGGATGCTCTGCCCACCATATTCTGGGAGATTTGACAACCCTAACAAAGTATTGTAATAAGTACAGGGTATATAACTCATCATTATGTGATCTCATACACCCTCCAGTATCCCTATCCCCTTTTTGGACCAAATATCTTCCTAAACACCTTGTTTTCAAAATCATAATTTTTTTTTCCCCATCATGTAAGGTAAGAGACCACGTTTAACATCCATAGAGAACAAGCAGTAAAATAATTGTTCTGTATATTAGGTGTTTTACATTCCTTGAACACAAGTGAAAGGTCAACAACTTGCTGACATAGTAATAGCATGCATTTCCCTAATGTGTTCTTTTCCTATTTATTTTTAACTCTATTATCACTATTTCGAGTTTAAATTCTTATATTGTACTTACTAAACATTTCAAATGATATTGGTCTTGGTTATAAACATAATATTTTCTTTGAATATTATTGTTTCTTATTTTAATGTATTGGAATTTAATAATTAAGAATATAGCTATCAAATATCGTGATAATATCTATTCCTATTTATTTAGTACCAGTGATAATCTTGAGTATCGAGGAATATAGTTGACATCCTTAGTTTATATTTAATAATAACATATTTCTATAAACGTGATAACGTCTAAAATGGCTCTAAAAACGATCTTGTCATGTGTGTGGAACTACTTATCTGCCCCCCATGTATTTATGAGCGCGTGTATTTGTGTCATCTTGAAGGCTTCATATAACGCGGCGCCATTTCTCACCCTGTCTTCCCAACCGCTCTATTTACACAAAGCTAACCCACCCTCAGTCTTGCCAACGTCACTTGACGTTCCATCTCTCTCACTTTCGAACTGCATGGCCATAAAACTTGTCGGAGGAAAAAAATGATACCTCACTTTAATAGGGGAGGTATAGGTGAAGCGCCATTTCTTGAACCTTTGATAGCAGATCATAGTATTGATGAAACATTATTAATATTGAGAAAGTATAATTGACACCTATTGTTAAAATTAACTAATATTTATCTAATATCATTTGACGTATCAATAAATAACAAATTAAAAATTATTATTGAGATAAAGAAGGTTAAAGATTGATTGTACCAAATTTATAAGCAAGATAAAATTGCAAGTACAGTAAACTATCTAAAATTTTAGTGTTTAAATATGTACCTAGCCATTACTTGGACCCCAGAAGAAAAGAATCGCAGCCCCATTTTTTTTACCGCATTTCACAGCCCGTTCGAGCTGTAAGCATACATATAGGTGTACCGTAATATGTGGCAAACACTTCAGCAGTTGACAGGAGACACAAAAAGAATGAAAAAGGTTCATTAAAACATCTGTCCTATTTGACCTTGTTTTTAAGTTATAAATCATGTTTATACTCTAAAAATATGGAGCTCTTTGACATTAGAGGAAGTGGTCAAAATGGCCACCTTCAGCCTGAATGCAAGCCCGTAATATTTCAAAAATACCAAGTGTTTGGAAAAACCCATAGAACATACCTAGTCAACAGGTTGAGAGATATCGAGAATGGTATACAAACAGTTTAGTAGAATTACTTGGCTGTAGCTAGGAAACAAGATCAAATATGACGCATAATTAAATTAACTTATTTTAATTGTTTTTGTGTCTCCTGTTCACCGACGAAGTGTTACGGTACATCGTGTACATTAATGACTATTATGTTATAGGGATAACTCTGGTTGAATTTTTGGGAAATGTACCCACATTTCACTGGATAGGGATTTGTAAACTATTTAGTGAAACATCACCATAAGTATAGTCGGTTGGGTTGGAACGCCAGGCTCCTCGTCATTTTTCAAACCACCAGCCCCGTAGAGTATTGGTCAGTGCACCTGGATAGGAGCCTAAGTGTCTCGGGTTAGATTCTCAGTGGATAACTTAGGTATTTTTCCCGAAAATGGAACTACCCCAATGGTTAACGGGGTTTGGTTAGTTGGGCTTAATTTTGGTTTAAGTGTTTCCACTGGTTCCACAACCTTATATTCACTATCACCATCTTCTTCTCATCTCATCGGGACATGGAAAGGACATCCACGGAAAGGATCGATTACTGCATTTTGGCGTGCCCTGGGCAAAAGTATATGTATTCCGTTCACGATAGGTTTTTACCTGGAAGACAGTTCGAAAATCATATGTTTAGGTTTTGGGCTGCCAACCCTTGTAAAAGATCACAGTTTTGTTATAAATGTAAATATCTTTAATTACCTGTAATATCTTACATTTAAAATAACGTAAACTTAAGTTTTTTCATACTATTTAATTTTTTTAATAATTTCTTTTTTTCCAACTCGAAACAATATTTTAAACATAATTAAAAGTACTTCTTTTTTGTTTTGAAACGTTATTGATTATGTTTAATATAGTGCACACATCAATACCTTTTAATACAGGCATCGTATTTACTTGGAAAAGAGAAAATTCATGTCATTTTTTTACATAAAATAAATAATTTTATGGTTATTTTATCGTATTTTGAAATATTTAACTGAATAAAATATCTTCATCAATTGCGTGTCTGCATCATTGTAAAAAACTTGTTTACCGTTATGTTCAATCATATGGTTTAGATTCTTCAGTCGCCATTTTGAAGCTATGTTCGTTAGAAGTTTTTGTGAAAGTGGTGTGAATATTTTTTTAAGTGGAATAAAACTATAAATAAAACTTTGTGTCCGGCCTCAAATAAATATATAAATAATATTGACCTAAGTTACTCTGGTTAACTATCACATTAATATATTACCATCTGTTTTCATTACATTCATCCAAAGTAATAGATGTCAGCTGTTGGCGTAGTGATATATTAGGGATTACTTCAGGTAACATTTCGATCTGTCATCCAGGTAAACTTAGCTCGTGAATGACTTAAAAGTACTGGCTAATAATTCCACTTCTGTTCAACGAAATATGATAAATTATTAATTTTCAAACCAGATCAATTGAGCTTTTAATATTGAGACCACGTGCTCACCAGTGAGGGTCCAAGCTCGAATAATTATTTTAAATGTCCTCGTGTAAGTATTTATTTAAGGTATTCTACTAATTAAGAAAAAAAAAAAGCCCATAAAAGTCATGATAAATGGTATTAGATACAATGTTTATATAAATTTAGCGCCTAATATTGAATACAATTTTAAATTATAAAAAAAAATCATGTGATTGGATTTGGAAGAGGTAAGGACAAGAAAATTATCCGAATATGAGAATAGATTTTATTACATATGTTTGAACAACAAAATATTGTGAATAAAAATTATTATATTCCCAATTTACCATCGTAGCATTTGAAAATCCTATTGATTATAATTGTTTAATTTATTTATTTTCAGCCGATATAATAATTATCCCCTAACACTATTTGGCTCCAAATCCCACTGTTCATGTAATTTTTTTTTACTCTACCAATGATAGAAAACAACAAACACATTTGATAAATTAAACAATTTATTTGTATATCTCCCATTCATAGCTCGCAGGGGAGTGTAATCGATATATCTGTGTGTGAAACAATAACATTATTTATTTGGCACTAAACATATCCAAAACATACTTGAATTACAACATTATTTTCACACTTAATCATTATGCATTATTAGAGTTCTATGCACCACTTCGGTGGTCGCATGGTCTAAGGCAGTGGTTCTCAAACTATTTTATCACAGGTAACCATATAAAATCTACGAAACCTATTGTGCTCATATTTCATCCCCTTTTCGACTATAATACATTTTTTGAGATTTAACTAAATGTAGAGATATTTGACCTGAAAGATTATATTATGAATTAAGTTCAAAATATAATTAATTTTTTTTTATATTTGTATTACATATTTTACATGAAATATATAATATAACTTTAGAATATACTGTCACTTATCCACTTTTGAATTTTGAATTATTTTTCTTAGACTTTAGTGATATTAAAATGTCATTTTATTTTCATTATTAAATTGGATATGCTGATAATGAGAAGGATGTTTATGAATTTTTAGCAAATATACATATAAGCATTATTAATATTTGTATCACCATTACGCATTATCGTCTTACGGAACTCCTGATCTCCCTTTGCGGAACCCTAGGGCTCCACGGAATCCAGTTTGAGAACCACTGCTCTAAGGCGTCACTCTCGCAATAGACTGGACTGCGGATGACGGGTAGATTGATGGTGGTTTATCCCTTGAGAGTTCTCCATTCTATCTTCCCATGAAAATGCAGATACACTTTATTATCCCAGAAACATCAGTGTAGCTAGCTTAGACGCCTATGACACTAACAAATAGTGAGATGAGATGGTGAAAAAAAGGAATGCCAAACCAATAATATTATACCCTTACTATCTCCCAAAACCACATGATACTGCATAATTAAACTTCACCCCCACCCGCTTCAGTGGCCCCATGGTCTAAGTCGCTACTATTGTTACAGATTTTACTGCCTAAGCCAGAGAATTAGGGTTTAGATCCCAGTCAGCTACACCGAAGGTAGTTTTTCTTGAATGGTTCTCCACTCTCCCTCCATACAAATGTTGGTGCATTTCTTCTAAATTAATCCTTCCTAATCCATAGCTCATATTTGTAATTAGTACAGAGGCGTACATCACGAGCATGTAGTAAGAGGCGGTGTTAAAATAAAACTCCACACACTATTTAACTCGTACCGTTCATTTCCACCACGTAGTTAATCAACAACATCAATATTTATAATAATTTAAGTTTTACTACTGAGTCAGTAATGAATGGTTTCTGAAGGGAAAGGGAATTCAATAGGCCAATGTGAAAAAGCGTGTTATGTTGGTTTGGTCATGTTGGGAGGATGAGAATGGATTGAGTGACAAAGCAAGATATATTAAGAAAGAGTGTGTGGATCAAATGGAAGGAGTATTCCAATAAAGATGTGGCTAAATCGTGTAGATGAATGTGGGAAAAAGAGAAGCATTAAGATATTTAAGAATAAAATAATATGTATGACTCGGTGCATGGATCTTGTTGAAGCGAAGGGAGTATGCAAGGTTAAGGAAGTGAGGAGAAAGTTAGTCAGGGTGGATTAAGGACGAATTTGTTGTGTTTGAGCTACATGTACAGTTAATTGCCTACCGATTAAGGTAATGGTGTGATTATGTATGTACCGTAGCCTCGTGGCTTCTTTGGTGCTGACTGAGAGTTAACAGCTGACTTTTGACAATCAACATTTAGGTATATATCTAAATTTTTACCGTCAAAAGTGACAGCTGATAAACACATGTTTTTTTCAGATCATATGGCTCGGCGTAAGGATACATAATTTGGTCTGGTAACCATTCGAACCCGTCAGCTGTGAGCTGTCACTAAGCACCAAATAAGCCATGGTACTACTGTATGTATGTACTTATTAGATTTTCCTCCACCCTACCCTACCATACAAACAGGAGTACGCATTAGAATGACGGCAATGGGATGTCGATGAGGAAGGTAGAGTTTTAAATAAAGGTGCTCGCATTTTTGTGGAGGGAAAGTGGGATACCGTTTATGAAATAATACCTTTATAACAGCCGACCAGACACAGAACCGGTCTCTCCTCATTACATGTAAACAAAACAAGATTAACTTGGCATTTAGTCAGTGTGGTGTCAGTGTGGTCAGTATGGGATATATGACTATTCAAACTTGAAAATGGAGGTCCTTAAACAAAAATAAATTTTGAAAATCAAATTATCTGGATTCTCATTGATTGTATTGTCTATTTAACCATTAATGTGTTTTATTCAGTGGGAGAAGATTCAAGATATATTTCTATCATCTACAAATAGGAGTAAACCTCTATGGTATAGGGGTAAAGTGCTCGCCTTAATACCCAAAGCTATTAAATTCAGACCCAGTTGTGGTCTACGAATTTTTCTTGAGAGATGAAAATCCATAGCACAACTTCTTTTTGAGGGGAAGTTAATCGATTAGTCCCGTGTCAATTGTGGCATGTAAAATAACAGTATTAAATATGTGATAATACCATTACTGGCAAAACTGGTAGGCCTTTTTGCTTGCGCGGATAGGAATTATTGTGTTCTAGTATAATCAGTCGGTTCATGAAGTTCAATACTTCAAATAAGTAAATGGAACCTAATAGGATATCGGGAAATGAAAGAGTGGTCAAGAGTCCCCTTAAGAGCTTTATTTTATATATCCACTCCTGTTCCCAGCTTACAACCTGGGTCAATTTTGTATCCAAGCCATCCCCCCCCCCCCTTCCAGTTTTCTAAGCCTGTAGTAGCTTCAGATGCCTTATAATATAACATTTTACTAGAACAGACACTACATACACTACCCGGCCGTCAATTTATCATTATAAAAGGGTAAACCCATATTTCTTCGATGATAAATTTTTTGCCATGACGGGAATCAATCCCGAGACCTTCAGCTCAGTAGGCAGACACGCTACCGACTGGGCTAAGGTGTCGGTTCTCCCTAAGATTTTACGGGCAGAAAAAGGTTCGAGGGTCACAAGTTGAAGAGCACTCATATTTTGTGTTCTTAAGCGTTGACGTCTTACACCAAGGTGAGGTGTGTCCACCCACTTCTTTCCGGTTGGATTAAGTTGGGACGTGACTCCAAGATGGAAGGACTTCCTTTGGAAGTGCCCAAAAAAAACTGCCACTGTGTCAGGAGAGATAAAGGGAGGTGGGGGGGAGGGTGCTAAAAGAAAAGAAAAAGAGATGAAACTAAGTACGTGTAGAATGAGAAGTATACTTTATATAAAGCTGAATAAAGTTGGGACCGCAGGTACGTGATTTGGGAGTAACATGACCTTTCTTTCATCCCGCAAAATATGCCTCACCTTCTTCGGTCATTTATCATTTGGGATCTTTCTTTTGAAATTCTGGTAGATTCTTCAGTGAAATTTATCATATTTGTATAATTTATTCCTAACACATGAGTTATTTAACGGTGTAATATCTAAAGATGAATAGAAATCCATCATCTTAGCTCAGTCAGTAGCATGTCTTTCTATTGAGCTAAGTGTCACGGGTTTGAATCCCAGCATGGCCGAAAATATTATTATGGGTAAAATGTGAGTTTATAATTTCGTTGTTGATAAATTAACATACGGGGACTGGATGCTGTACCTGTACCAGTCTTAAGTTAGATTATAAGGTGTATGAAGCTACGACAGGCCTAGCAAGCCAGTAGTGTTTTTTTTAGCACCGCATCTTACTACCCGTTCGGGTTACACGCTTTAAGTAATAATTACGCTAATGGATTAGGAATTGGGAATTTTGAATTAGAGGAAGTCAACCCGCATTTGCGTGGAGGGGGAGTGGAAACTCATTTAGGAAAAACCACCCCCAGTTCACCCGACCGAGATTCAAACCTCGATCTCCTCGTCCTCAGTGGTTGAGCTCAACACGACAAGCGCGTTAGCCAACTACGCCACCGAGGCGGGTGGCAGTAGTGTAAAATATATGGCTTGATTAAAAAACTGACCCAGACCATAAACTGAAAACTGTATTGGATGTAAAGTAAAGTTGAGGAGGGTAGTTCATGGTGGAAATATTAGTGTAGGGAGAGGTTGATATGACCAAAATAGTTACTAATCAAATCCCCTAAGCGTCCCTGAGCCGATATTTAAACCTAGAATTTCTCATCGTCATTTATTCAGTGTGTATTTCAAGTATTACACCTCAGACTGTATGACCACTGGTTTGGGTTTCACTATTCTGGGAATTAGCTAGATATCTCTATTAAAATGATTGGATATTATATTTTAAAGTGTTATTTAAGACCTACCCCCTTTTTTTTAGAGAGAAAAATTAGTTCCTTATTGATCGATCTATTTCAAATAAATTTTCCTCTAGAGATATAATAATTGAAACTTGATTGAAGAACGGGCAAGAACATAAGTTATTTTATTAATTCCACTAAGCACCCAGGAGCACAGAATGTAGCCTGGAAGTTCTGTAAAATCACTATGGTAAGAAATAGAGCATAAAATGTATACCTAACACTACAAAAGGGGGAATAAAAAAAGTATTGGAGTATTTTTTTCCCCCCTTTCTTTTCAGACGTGCAATGCTTTCAAGATTGAACCGTTCCGAGATTTCAAAAGACGAATCCAAAAGAACCGGCGTATTTTTCTCACCAGTATAAAATTACAATGGTTGCAAAATGTGTCGACTTCACCAGGGGTAAATGTTATGTGAAGCGTCAGAGCTTATAAAAGCATCGTAGACTGACATTTTCCATCCACGTGTCATCCCTTTTTTTGTCTGTCATCCCCCTGTGTGCAACTAGAAATACTCTTGTCACACTATAACATATTCATGACACGTACCTTCAATCGTTACAACTCTGGATACATTTACATCTTTAGTTTACATTGGGCCTAGAATATATTTTATTTCATATTATCACTAGACAAATTTATAGACAATTAACTGTATTTTTTTATTTATTTTTTATCGTCGTGTCTTACTACCTGTTTATATTATATGTAAGAAAGTATTATTATTATTATTATTATTATTGTTAATGCACGACATATTCTTTTTTGCTTGTAAGTGTGAAGCGTATTACTTTTTGTTACGGATATTCTCAACTTAAACTAAATTAAATTCACAAGAAGAGGAAGGTGAATGTTAAGAACATACACCTCATCTATTCTTAATATAGGTTAATAAGTCACCTCCATAGGTAGTGAGCACCAGTCTACACCATTAATAATAAAGTACGTAAAACATTACGTGATCCAGTCTATTAAAATTATATTTAAACCTCAATTATCTTTTCCTGGTATTATTTACTTCAAATTAATTACCATGTCAAGAAAAATAGCACCATTAGAGGATACAATTAGTGAATTAATCTCCATCATATGTTTTCATTTACATTGCATACACGAGAACGAGTGAGTCCACTAATTAGTACCACGTACGTAAATAAATGAATCTCTCATTTAGTATTGTTCGTTTGTGTGTCTATTTTCGTCGGAAGTAAACATAATCTATGACGGGCATTCATTATGGTTCATATTTACGCATACAACATTGAATGTTTGCAATGCGAGCTAATCTTACTGTAAGCGCACAGTTTCCAAAATCGAAAGAAAAACACACCCTAAAAAGATAGTACACTAAGCTTTTTAAAAAAATCACACACACGTGTTATGTCCGATGTGTCATCACCAACTCTATTTTCAATTTGGGAAGCAGTTCTATGTCACTTTACTAAAGATAAGCCTCTTGAAAGTTTCGGTCAGCAGACCTGTAAAAGACTTTTATACTCATAGTCTGTCTGAAATGATGCCATAACAGTAAAAAACGTAGACTCTTTATGAAGAGAATAGCTATTTCTTTTTCTTTTTTTCAAAAGGGCTAGCTGCAAGTGAGGGTGTGTGAAAAGGGTAGAAGTGGACCGGGTTCACAAATGGAGTGTGGACATGGCAAACTGAGCACAAAAAACGGTTCTCTTATCTTCATTTAGTTTCGAGTGGACTATTTATCTCTTAATATATGTGGTAAATGGAAACGCTTGTTTGAAAGCAATAAAGATAAATTTGAAATATAATCCTCTCAAGAGATATAGATATTGGGAACATAAACTATTTGTTTATTTTCAACTCCCAAAACATGTTTGAACCCGAGGTTTAACTAGATATTCTATAGAATAAAAAAAAGTCCGGTTTCATAAAGCGGAAATTTGAAAGGATTTCTCCATGAAGTGATAAAATTGTTGTCAGCTGCATTTTGATTTGCTCACGAATGAAAACTTTAAGCACCTATAAAAGAATAAAAACATATTTTTCTGTATGTTTGGATAACATTTTACTATATTATTAGAATTATTTTATATTTACTGTTAACATCTATCAAAAGTGAAATTTGAGTATCACATGACTTGGTGTATGAATAAGTGAAATTATATCTAGTATATTTTTATATGACAGATATTTAAATTTTCAAGAAAGTTGAGCTATAATTTAGGTTATGTTGAACTATATAAGGAATATTTTGGTCTTAGATGTGAGCAATATGGCTGAGGAGTTGTGTATCAGACGTGTCACCGACAGCGGCTTTGAATATTTGGTTTGATTTCTGGTTAGTTTCAACCCGCTGTGGAAGAATAATAAAGGCAGATCACAAGCGATCTTTATTTGACCTACACTCAAATATGCCAAGCCCAAGTATCCAAACCTAGTTATCATTACTTTCAGTAAAATAGTTTATTCGACTATTGACGTTGAGGGAGTTAGGATTTTGCCTAATGTAAATACATAATTAATTACATTAAATTAACATTGGCCTGAGGGCCATTTATTATCAAGTATAAAATAAGATTCAAAAGGTAAACAATATAATATTTAGAGATTGTGGACAATGCGCAATAGTAGGTAATTCAATAATATTTATCATGAATCAATATATGTACATAAGTATACAAAGCAAAATTAAATTAAAGAGTTTAAAGCGCGTTTAACTAAATGAGAGAATATTCATCCTAAGGAAACATTACCACTTCAAATGTAAACAAAATCGATTATTGTAAACAATACTCAAATTATATTGTAAGCATAGATACAACCTATCATATACATGTTATGGCTAAGCCGTTCAAAAGATAACTGTAAGCACATGATATTAAGTTTGTCTTAAAAATCCATACATATCACATTTCCGCGTTTATAAAACATTCATTTATAAAACAACTAGTGTAGCTTACAACTAGTAGAGTTTTTCTCGTAGCTATACACCTGGATCTAAATATTATTAGAAAGATTACTATTCTTATCTAATGACTCGTGAGGTGGGGAAAACCGAGACACGAGATTACTTATTTCTTTTCTACCTTATCTGCTAAGTTTACAATTAATTCCTAACATACTAGACATATCTAATGTTTTTTTTCCCACTAGCATTAAACTTGAAAATATGATACCAAACATTATTTATCCCGCTTCGACTCACTACAACCGTAAGTATATGGGGGGGAAAAAAAGTGCAAGAGAACACACGCAAATTAAATAGTTTAGACTTGTGAATAAATCATCCAAACTCGGATAAAAAAGGCTTGAAACCATAATTTATCAGTATCCAAAACAAATTCTAATTCCAAAAGAAATTTAATTTAGTAAAAAAAAAGTTGTGACATTTAATTTAAGCCCTACCTAATTTAGAATGGGTTTAGAGGTTGCCAAGATTTTTAAAAAAATCTTCTCCAAAATAATGACCTACATGTTGGTAAGACTCTAATTCCTATCAACACCAAAGAGTAAAGTTCCATTCTGTGTACTAGCTTATATTTCAATTTGAACAGCGGGGGAAAATGGTAGGGAGATATCACATGACCAATGAAGTCATCAACAGCTAGTCAGATACGGCCCTCTCATCGACGCTTGCGCACAACGTCGTGAGGATGACTATAAGGGGGTAGGGAGAAACACGTGGTAGCACTTCTCGCTCCTTTCCCCAAGCTTTAGCGCCTGCGCAGCGTCTTTAACTCGGGGATAACGTACAAACGAACAAAAGTCACATGCCACTTCGTTATTTCATTCTTGTTTTATTGCCAAACTTGAATAATAAGAATTGTTCTGTATTGACGTGCGTGTAATGTCCATAATTAGGCCCTGACTTCATCGTAAAATGGGGTAAGCGTGTATACACTTTTTTTTAAGGTGTCGGAGGTTGGTTGCGATGATAGTTTGTAGCCACGGTATGAAGCTAGATCTAGAAAGTTTAGTGATGAAAAGGTGAGTCGATAACAGTTATTAGGAGATCAAAATAGGAGGTATCTCAGGCATTAAAAGACGGTAACATGCTGCTCTCTTTAAAAAAATACATAATAGGATATAAGGTAGTGAATTCAACCCTAATTAACTGAAACAAACGTCAAAATATATTTTTAGACGTTACACTTTTGTCAACTTTAATTTTAGATTTGCTTGTAAACGACTTCAAACATGTTTAATTTTTAGATAATATGAGAGGATATAAAATGTATATATATATATATATATATATATATAATTTGCTATAGAATCACATATATAATTTATGTTTTACTATGTAATTAAGAACCAAGATAAGTGACAATTTAATTTAAAAGGAAGGTAAATAATTAAATAAAATGCGTTTGATTTTGCTTAATTAGAGGATGGGAAAAACAATATCCAAGTGTACCCAGATTACATTTGAACATATACCTCCTCATAACTAGTAACTCAGTTAATGGTGAGACTGTTACATTATACTACGTGATCGTCAGTGATGATAATCGTTGATTAAAAAGGGCCTTGTATTAATACTAAAGTTGTGTCAGGGCTACAACAGTTTATATATCAGTTTGTGGAAATATTAGACAGTACTAATATACCATTGCCCAAGGGATTACCAAATGTACTTATAGTACATCCTTTTCTTGAAGGATCTTTCCCTATCCTGATGAGCTAGTGCGATGATGGTAGTGAGTATGACTGGGTGGAGCCAATGCAGATCTTAACCTAACTCATGCCTAGTTAAACAAATAATGGTGACCATGGGAGTTATTCACCTTTCGAAAAAAAATCCCCCAGTGCTAGCTGGGAATCAAACTAAGGACCTTTACGCCAGGAGCCAGGAACTATGATCACTATGCCAAGAGACTGGTTAAATTGCTAAACTTGTAGAAATGCAGGCACTAGGGCTAAATCTGGACTAGGTGAGTCTCGGGGTGGTGAAATCCGATCTAACCTCACAATTACTAGGGATAATAGGAAATTCCCGACCATAATGCCTCAAGCTATAGATCGAACTAATGTCCATCTATTCAACACACAGCCTCTACTACCCAATGAGATAACGGGGACCCTCATACATGTCATTGTTCACATTTCTCGCGTACCTTAGAATACCCTCCCCCCTTTCCCTCGCCCCCTTTTCCAAAATGCAGCTGTAAAGGCACCCTTGTCCTCTCAGCTCTCCAATCTCAACCGTGATAAGGTCATAACGATCTCCCTCCCCTCCAACTCTCCTCTCCTAGGCAGGCTTGACATCCAAGAGGCGACAGCAGCGCCTCTCGCGGGAGACCCTCCAAGTCCTATTAACATCAAGACCGTCACACTGTAGTTTCTTCCAACCCACGCTCCCCACCTGGAGCTTTTGGTTAATTCAATTTTGCTTACCTTCTCCGTCGCCGTAGTCAGCGTTTTGCCGTCACAGGAACCATCTTCACTAACTCGTGCCTGTAGAAGTTTGAGAATGATTTGTAAATGTTAAAAGTTAAATCATAATTTTACCCCGTCTTCGTGACTGAGTGGTTAGAGAGGCGGACTACCGGGGCCTTTTGTTAACTTAGTTTATTATAGGGGGTTGGCTAGACTGATGTGTTTATTAATATTTGTTAGCATTCGTAATTTAGCAGTCCAATATCCATAGGAATTGCCTTATCAGATAAATATAAATGGTTTTTATATCACCACATCTTACTTACAGTTCAGGTTATACCCATATATGATAATTACTATAACGGGGTAAGTATGAGGAAGGGAGCATTTTAGAATTAATTTATCCCCATTAATTTGGAAGGAGATTGGGAAACCATCTAGGAAGAAACTCCTCTCAGTAGATCCGACCGGGATTCAAACCTCGATCTCCCAGTCATCAGTGGGCAAGTCTAGCACTAGGGTGACGCCTTAGACCGTTCGGCCACTGAAGCGAATAGAATGATTATTTCTAATTTAATGAGTTCATCCGTCATGTAATGTGGTCCACAGTGATCAATTTTTGATAGATGTTATTAAATAAAAATATAATGCTAACAATGTAGAAAGATGTTATGAATATTAACTGAAAAAATATGCTTGTATTATCTAAACAATATTCTACTAAACAAGCAATGTATGTCTACACAAATTAATTTAGAATACAAACTAAAATAACAAACCAATGACAGTATCGTGTAAAATTGTATTTCCCACAATCTTGTATAGGTGTTAGCTATCTTTTTAGTCTGCGTGTCACATTTGACATAAATATAAGGTTAAAGTTAAAAAATTGGGCGCCATTTTAAGGGTGTATAGTTAGGTACTCAATTAAATTTAGTTCCACTTTAATATACTTCTACTGTCCTTCCACAAAATGTTTGTCAACGGTTAACAAACTGTAGTCTAAGACAATGGTTTCCAAATCAGTGGCCCGCAAAATATTTATCAAACGTACTTGAACATTGTTTAAATTAATTATGGCTACTTTTTTTGTTTCAAGTTAATCTAATATTTATAACCTAATATAAAAAGAAATGTGTTATTTTAAACTAGACACTATAGTTCAATTTTCATATGAAAGATCCTTCCTGCCTGACATCTAGAAAAGTTAATAGATTTACTTTTATGTAATTATGCCAGAGGTCATTTGATCCAACAAACCAATAAAATAAGTTAAATTTGAGTATGAATATTTTAAAAGCAGTGAATTAAATTCATGAGTACTATTTAATATATTTACATTTTAAATGTTTTAAAATTAATGTATAAGAGTTATAATCAATTTATTTAAGTTAAAGTTTAATATGGTTATTTTATATGCAGTGAATTAAATTTAGGAATACTGTAATGTTAAATATATTTACATTTTAAATGTTTTAAAATGAGCTTATAAGAATTATAATTATTTAAATTAAGCCAAATTTTAATGTGATTATTTAAAAGCAGTGTCATTTTTGATAGATATTATTAATGATTATATAAAAATATTTATACACTAATGAAATCTGAGCTATAAACAATTATATACACCTTTATATTAAGGTATTTAAAAATTAATTTGAATCTTATGCTCTTGGTGGACAAAGATGAATCTATTTTCTCAATTTTTCTCTAATAGTTTTCCTAGTTCCTAATTCCATATAGTAAGTAACGGGGTATATTATTTCATTTACGAATTTTGGCGTAGTTTTTCTGGAAAAAATGTATACTATCTCGTTTCGCAAATCTTACGAGTTTTTAACATATATGACGGGAGAATGTAAAAATTCACATTTGTAAAACAAACCACAATGTCTCTAGGGGGCCACGGAACATTAAAACAAAAAGACCACCGACATAGTTCAGTCCACTAATAAAACTTAGGTTCTTGGTCTCGTTTTTAAATCGTATTATCCTCTCTTAAGTAGTACCCTTACGGTGGGAATGTAATGCGAATTATGGGCAGGTTTTTTTTTGCAGTTCTTATCTTAAATAGTTTTTGGTTCAGAGAAAACAAATAATTATCCAGCAAAAACATATAGTTTAATTTTCTTCACATGGGGACATCAACAGGTTTTTTTAAATATCTGTCAAGGATGTCCTGGAATTTAATGACAACATTTATCTCCATTTAAAATGTCTATCATCAAATTCTAACATACTCATGGTAGATATTCAAAAACTGTTGTTATCACCATGTGAATAAAATTAAAATTTATATTTATACTGAATCAATATTTTATTTTAGACCATATAATTTTTGCTAGAAAACTGCAAAAACTGCGACCTTTTCTCGCGTCTCCTACACTCCCACTTTAAGTCCTCTCGGTCAGTGTTAACCAGAATGGCAAGCAAATTGGCTCGACCCAGGAAGCTTACTAACCTAAGGGCAAATATTTTTAATCACTTTGCCGTCCAGTGTGCATATTTTTGTTTCATCTTCACCAAATAGGGATGAGATTATTAACCCCTCAAACTTCCCCATGAATTATTTAACACGATTGTCTTTGCTATTGTATGTAAATGAGTCTACCTTACTGCATTAAGTGGTCTTGCCCTTCAGCAAGTTAAAATAAAACACGAATTTAAATATATTGTTACGTTTCATTGGCACATACAGATACTCTTAATAACTTAAGGAAGGAAGTGGTGGGTGCATTAATTTATTGAAGCTATTATATTTTCCTTTGTTTCAATTTAGAATTTACGAGGAAAGTTAAAATATGTATAAAATAATAAAGTCATAAATTTGCTTTACGCTTTAGAATGTTAATCAGAAACATCTTCAATCCGATATTTATTATAATTGTATTTAATATATATTTATCTTCTTCGATGACAGAATGCGTAAAGCATCACTATCATGTTAGACTTAAGTGCTGGTGACAGGGAGAATACGGTTTGAACCCCGGTCGGGGATAATGAGGGTATATTTGCCGAAATGTTTTTTTCCACTCTCCCTCAATGAAACTGCGGGTACACTTACTTTAAATTTATCTTTTATCAGCCCCAACTTATTAGTGTAGTTAGTAGATATGCTTATAACCTGAAGAGGTAGTATTATGTGGTGATAAAATATATATAATATATATATATATATATATATTTGAGGTGTACAGGGGGAAAACGTGAAAATAAACTTTTAATTTTAATTAAGTTTCCTATCTGTTAGTTAATCACGAGCTATTTCTAATGAACTTAAGATTGTGATTAAAAGTGCTTTGAGTCATATTTAAATTATTTAAAAAATGTATTTCCTAGTGTCCTTAATGGCCTTTGAGATATAAAAGTTGTCCTAAAAATGTTCGTAGCTAGACTTTCCCCTTTTTTAATTTGTACCCTTCTTTTAATTATAACTAGTTACGATTTTAAAGAGGGATGGAAGTGAAAACGCCCCTGTCAATCCCTTTTATTCCACTGGTTGACCACACTGACATATATACTTTCAATAACAGTGGTACAAATAAACCCAAATTTTAAACATAATTAAAGGATGCCACTCCATAAAGAGCTTTCATAAAATATATAATCAAGTTCTATATACTTGTCAAATATTTTTTTTAAAATAAAATCAACCTGTTTTTAACAACTTCGAATAGTGTATTTAGCTTGCAAATTATTGAAGTCCATGAATGAATCAAAACTTTTACGGAATTAAAATCTGTTTTGAATTTGGGATTTTTACGTGTCTGTTGCATAAAACATTAATATTAAACTATTTTACAAAACTTTTAGGCAATCAACATTATTATTATTATTATTATTATTATATAAAGCATATGTATTAATATTAATGAACTTATACTAATGACTTACCAGCATCAATAATCGCATGTTCTATGGCGTCATTCTCGCAATAGACTGAACTGAAGACGATGAGGAAATAGGGGGTTGAATCCCGACAGAAGTACTGAGTATTTTTTTACTAAATGGTTTATCATTGTCAATCCACGCAAATGAGGATACTCTTTCTCTTAAATCCCACCTTCCTTATCTATGATAAATTAGTGAATTTATGTTACTAGCCAAAATGAGTAGAAAGAAGCACTGTGTAAAAATATTACATTTTCAGTTTGAAATATTTGTAGGCCTATATGTGGTTTATATATGTTCATTAATATTATAATATTATTAAGAATTCAAATCTTTATTTGTTTAATGTTGTTGTGGGCAAGATAAAATAGTTTAAGTTATGTAGAGAGGTATTACAAAGTAATGATTCTACTTTATATATAATTTAAAAAAGAAATCTGGAATATCTTATTAAATTCTTTTCTAACGCTATCTTTGTTATCTTGTTAAATTATTAGTCACTTTGTTTTGCTATGTTTGTTATGTTCTTAAATTAATGGTCAATTTATAAAACTTTATCACATTTATTTGAGGTTTGAAACCTGGTATTTTACCTTGACCTGACAAGAGAGGTTTGAAGTTCACTGTATTCATGCAATAGGTATTTTGAAGGCCCCTGTATTGTTATATTAAAATAATCGATTTAAGCCTAAGTTAAAATGTATTCAGTCTTTCTATGAGGTTAAAATAAAAATATACAATATTTGAGGATTTTGAAAATTGAAAAATGATACCTGCACAAAAGAATCGAACCTGTGACCTTTGGCTTACTACGCCAATGTTATACCACTAAGCTATCTAGGAATAGTCCGTGTGCAGGGTTATTCTTCACTCATATTTTAAGGAAGAGTCTATGATAGACGTTCGGAAATCGTCGTCTACAAATGTGTGATTTTATTAAGATCACGAGCTATCAGATAACGCAGCCACCTTCGACTCGGTAGTTGGCTTATTACTGCCACATGTACAATTAGCATAATTGTAAGGGATTGCATATTTATATAAATATGTAATATATAAACGATTGCATATTTATGCATACATATATTTATATAAATATGCAATCCCTTACAATTATAATAATCGTACATGTGGCAGTAATAAGTACCCCCCGATTTGAAGGTGGCTGCGTTATCTGATAGCTCGTGATCTTAATAAAATCACACATTTGTAGCCGACGATTTCCACACGTCCGTCACAGACTTTGTCTTAAAATATGAGTGAAGAATGACCCTGGGTACGAAACGATTCCTAGACAGCTCAGTAGTCAGAGTATTGGCGTACTAAATTCAAAGTCCCACGTTCGATTCCCATTTCCAGGTGTAATTTTTCAATTTTCAGAATATGATATCTAGATGGAGTAATCCACTCTAAAAAGTTTTAATAATAGCTTTGTCTGTATGATTCTTAATATTTGAGGAGTTCACCATTATCTAGGGTGTTAACAATACTCGTGCTTAAAATTATTGATACAAAATTCTGTTCTGTTTTATGGTCTTAAGTTAAGATCATGTAAGTGTGTTTGGTTATTAGAAATACGCAATAAATACTAAGCTCATTTTTTAGCTCTAAAATAAATACTATCTTTAAAACTTCATTTGAAAGAAAAGATTGGAAAAGCCAATTAATGAGGGGGATAAATGTGTAGTTTACATTGCAGTCAGTGAAGTGTCGCAAGTTATATAAAGGTATTTGCTATAAATGTTTAGTAAAAACTGTGTTTTCAAGAGATAGCCGTTCTTTTCATTTTATGTAATGTATAATCATTGATTAACTTTTTCATCCATTAATTTGTACCTCTTTTAACCAACAGAATTCATAGAAGTATTTTGATTCAAAGAGAGCATTACTACCGGGCAGAGTAAAACAGCGCTATGTACAGTTGGTAAAACCAAATGCAATATACTGTAGTCAATGATTTTATATTTCTAATGTTATTTTTATCTAGATAAAACAATATATTTATTGAGGGATACTTAGATTATTGGCTAGTGAAATATTTAAATCTGCTTATCTAATTATTAATATTACTCTTTTCATTTTATGTACCGCTAATATTTGTCTTTAAAATATATAGTGAACACCTTATTTATGAACTAACATGTGTAAATGGTAATCGGTACTATTGACGTAGGCTGACAGATTTGAATAGTTAGATAAAATAATATTGATATAATTTAATATAAACTAGTGGATCGTTACAGCGATGAATACAGATTATTGTACAAAAATGTTTTCTAAACATTATACTGGTTGAAGTTCTAAATTAAAAGCCCTCACTTCACTTTCTAACTAAAAGTTTACTCGTCAAATGCTATCCACTTTACAGAGATATTTAACTTTCAGTGTTTAAGTTGAATCAAAACGTATATTTTCCCCCTTAACACCAATATAAGAACTTTAAAACGACCCCTATCCCAGCTCTTTGTTCGTTACACCAAACCCCTCAAGAACTGAACTGTTAATATTTTAACCAAAGATAAATATTTTATCTACCGATATACAACTATTCACAAATCATGGTTTCGATGGTGATGAAAACAAAGAATGATCGTAAAGATGAACTGCTGCCCACACAGAAGGAAAATATAGAAAAATTGCTAGGAAAATTGGGTTATGTTTTAGGCTACTATTTTTGTCGGCATCCTGATCCCCTTTAAAATGTGTATCTTTTGTAAAATTCTGTTTAGCCGTAATTTCCAACACCGGAAATGAGCCTTTCAAATTATATTATTATATATAAGATATATAGAGAGAAAGAGAGTGAGATATTGAGAAAATTGGAGAGTGGTGAGAGTTTGAATGACTGTATGAGATTGAGATGGTTAGTAATAGAAAGTATTTGTTAGAGAGTGAGCGGTGAGCGTGAGAAAGGAAGTGTAAAATAGTGTTTGTGAAAGGGGGAGAGTGAGCGAGTGCGTGTGAGAGAGAAAGTAGTTGAAAATAGGGGAAATGTTATGAGTGAAAGAATTAAAGAGGCTCAGGTGTTAAAAGCTACGAAAGTGTTAAGAAAAATTGCAAGGATGTGGGCGTAGATGGGATCACAAGTGAAATGCTTTAAGCGTGGGGGTGTGATACTACTCAACAGATTGTGTGGGTAGCTACACCCAGAGAGAGGCTAACTTACCTAGGATCACCCTTACAGCGAACTACAAATGCATTATAATTTATATTCTACCTGATTTACCACAAAGAGGAGACTTAATAGGAATCAAACGATACCTCACTAATCAAAGGTTGATATACATAGTATAAATTTCAATCCATCACTGCTCTTGATAAAGCCTGAGGTAGATACATCACTACATTATTTATATTGTAAACGATTGAGCCTTTAGGGATTGATTGTAAGCCTATATCGCTGTTTGAATATTCCAGGGAATCAGTGAATAAAATGGTTATCAACCCTGTTCATTCAAATGTATCCAATGTTAATGTTTATCAAGGTACTACCTTCAAATTTGACCAGACTTGGTTAAGCAAACCATTTTCCTTTAGTGTACTAGATAATAGGTCAAATGAATGGACTCTAGATTGAAATTAATGGGATGGGGTTAATGGTGAGGGGAAACCATTGAGGTTTGTCTCCGAATACACTGTATTTCAATTTTTTAATTATAACAAAACTAGTTTTATGGTCTGTCTATGACAGGTTTATTGTAAAACTAAGCAACACAACGAAACCTAAACTTCAAAATGATAAGGGAATGGAAGGATATGCCGGGATCACGATCAACTTAACGTTAACTTAACGTAACTTAATGTAACGTTCACTTAAAGTTAACTTAACTCATGTGTGATCACGATTCACTTAACTTAACGTAACAACTCGAGCCAAACATATGCATTCTCGAGTATGATCTGTGGTTTTGTATTATTTGTAAAGTGATGATCTGTGAATGTTTACAGTTTTCAATCAATATAATAAATATCTATTACTAAACTTTTTTGATAAATTTAGTTCCCTATTTTAGTTTAATTATTTTGTTTCAATGTCTGATCACTATAACTTACGCTAAAGAGTAAACATTGGCCATAATACCAACAAATGAATTACTAAATAGCCCTGTTGACGTCACTCGCATAATGATTGGCTGGCTAGATCACGTGATACCCTTCAAGTAACGTAAAGTAAAGTAAAAGACCTCCCAAGAGATCACTTACTTTAAGTTAACAGCAAGTCAACGTTAAGTTAAGTGCATCGTGAACGCTTCCATTTAAAAACACGAGGAGGTTCTTTACGTTAAGTTACGTTAAGTTACGTAAAGTTAACGTTAAGTTGATCGTGATCCCGGCATTAGGCAGTGTTTGTAAAACATTATTTTTCTCTAAGTTATTACGTAAGAATATAAAAAGTGAGATTTCACACTATTAAAATAATTTTTATTTAATAAAAAAAAGAATCAGATATCCTGATCCGTCTGGTTCTTTCCCGTCCGAAGGTTCAGCTTTATAGGTCATCTAGAGGCTTCTAGATTGTGTTAAATGACACACACATATTAGGAAAATATATATATATATATATAAGGAGTGCGATAAACAATGTTTATCTGACTTTTAAATTAAAATATATATTTTTGGATTTAATTATATATATATATATACAGATTTGTAAAATAAATTATGTCTTTGATATCAGAGTGCACAATTAATAAAGGATTTTAACAGTGTTTCCAAGATAAAATATTGTTGTAATTTCGAGAAGATTACTAAGCAAATAAGTTTACAGGGAGTTTCTGAAATAGTTATAAATTCTGTTTACAATGATTACAGGAATTAATTTTTAAAATTTCATCTTGGTGAGGGAAAAATGTTCGTGGCATTATATGCATATATTGTTTTACATATAAAGTAATAAAGAGCTTTTAAGATATTCGTTAAAAACTCAAACAAAGGATTCCTTTTAAAAAATAAAGTATAGATGCAGTTTTAATATTATTCCTCCTCGAGAAAACAATAACAGAATTACAAAAACTTTCTAGAAACGTCCACAATGCAATTAAAATTTAATATTTCATGGCTTTCATTACGACAAACGCATACTCACTCTCCTTGTCACTCTTTGTTTATTCGTTAATGCTAGTTTTAAAAGGCTTTTACTCAAACTCACTACAATGGAATGCCATTTCCTTGGATGACGGTTATTTGGGATCAAATTATCCATACATTACCCTAAAGAAAATATTATATAAATACTACCGTGAATCTCTTAATAGTGGACACTTTCCGGGATCAAAAATATGTCGGTTATTAAGAGGTGTCAGTTATTTGGAATATTTATATATTTTTTAAACCATACTTCTTGATCAGACTTCTATATTTATGAACCTATATAATGAGAATAATAATCAAAATAATCTAATCACTGCATTGTATAATATTGTAAGTAGGATAATTATTAATGAATAAATATTTTACGTAACTTAATATACAAAATGTATAATACGCAGAGCAATAAATAAATGAAATGAAATGAGAATAGTAGGGCTCATGTACTGTATTATGTGGGCATGAGCACAAATTAAACTGCTGGTACACCCACCCGCTAATGACTTGGAAAGGGTAAGAGCTTAGACCAGTGGCGGATTTTTTTTTAAATTCGCCCCTAGGTACAATTATATTATGCGCCAGCCCCCCCCCCCACCCCCTTCTCCACCAAAAAAATATAATAAATTGTTTTAAAATCACTTTGGATATGCTATATAAGTTCTTAGTAGAATTTAAAAAAAGAGCGTGTTTGAACCAGGGAACCTTAAAATAAAGTTTTTCTTTATAAAAACGCACTAACACTAACCTTTTCTAGCGTTATCTGCACACGCACACACACACACACACACACACACACACACATTTAACCACCTCGGTAGGCACGCGGTCTAAATATCAAGCTCTTTTAGTCTGGTTGCACCAGTCCCGAGGAGGTCAAGGATTAAATTCCGGCCAGATGTATAAAGTTTTTTTCTCCTAAAATATTTTTTCTCTTCTTCCATAAAATAAACATAAATTACTCATAATAATTTGTATTCTACAAGTACTCTGATTGAAAATAATGTTTAAAAAACACAGAGTTTAAGTTTGAACAAGCATAATTTGTAATATGTGAAAATTACGAATATAACCAAGAAAATAATAATAATAATAATAATAATAATAATGGAGAGGCGTATTCTCAAGAGTGACATATTGTTTTTTCGAAAAAAAGTTTCTAAATATTATTATTATTATATAATTATTTTCAAGGTTTTCCAATTTAAAAAAAAATACAATTGGAAAAACATCATATTGTGTATTATAGCTACAAAGCTAATTTAAAAAAATTGGATTTGAGTAAACTAATCTTAAGTATATTTTTTTCATAAAATAAACAAATCATCTTGTTAATAACGATCGGTTTTGTAAATACACGGTGACATGGCAGTCTAGAGGTAAGGTGTTAGACTTCTATGCTGGCGGCCGGGGTTCAATCCTCGGTCCCGGCAAAGATTTATCTGATTACCAAACCTTTCCTTCACCTCTGGCAAGACATCTTGTGAATGTGAGGAATGCCAGGCCTCCACCGTGGTTCGGATTCCACGTTAATCTGTAGGTCCTCCATTTAATCTCACAATCACCCTACCATAACACATTAGCGTAAGTGCGTACAACCCGAACGGGTAGTAAGACGCGGTGCTAATAATAATATAAATACACTTTAAGCCAAACTGTTCCAATATTGTTAGCAATTTCAAATTTAAAAAAAAAGTATTTTATTTTAAAATTATTTTTTATTTATAAATTTAAATAAATATTCTTATTCATCATGAAATAGTATTCTTAGATTTCCATTTTGAATTCAATATTCAAGGTCAATTTCCATAAAATTCAAATGTTCTAAATTTGTTGGAACAAAACTACCATTACTTTAATCTATTTTAGATAAACAGTAGGTATAAATTATTGTCTGTTGATAGCGATTTTGAACCAAATAATTAGAATAATTTTAGAAAAAAATTTTTTTTTAATATCCATCACTATATAACTTCTATTAATTATTAAAAGAGAATATCCACAATTATTTATAAGACAAACGATTTAACAGATACCCATTTTGAACTGAAATAAATAAAGGCGTTTTAAAAAGAAATTCTACCTATAAAATCATCAACAGTGAAATACCCATAACTGAATTTTCCACTCAAAACATGTTTACAAGTTTATTCACATGTTATGGTCGAGCACTCCTCAGATGTACATTTTAAGCAAGAATATTTATAGCTATTTTAAAAACAATTAGAATTTTTAAACCTCACTTATTACCCAAAAGAAAACGACCCTTTAACGAATTGTTACCAAAAACCGAGTATACAAAGTTATTTTTAATTTCAATCACTGTGACTTACCATTTATAGCCAAATCGTTAGTGCCATTTGTAAAATGTTTCAAGTTAAAAAAAAAAACATCAGTAAGCTACCATTCAACGAATTTTTCCCCCAAAACAAATTAAAAAATGCTATTTGTCATGTCAAACAAATCCTAGACATATATTTTAAATAAAATTGTTAAATCCATTTTCAACAAATTTGGAACTAAAAAAAAATTACTCATCAGTATACTGCCCTTAATGAAGGGTTAAGTTTTATTTATGATACTGCCCTATAATAATTAGATATCAAGTTTGAACAACATACATTAAACCGTTTTAGATCCGTTGCCAGGGACAGACAGGCAAGCCTTTTTATTTATTAATATGTCGTTTATATAAGACTACACAAATAATAATTGTCACATCTGAACATATACCAGGATATACAATCAATACATTCAATTATTAAGTTTAAACAAAGATTAATCTACATAATGCAAGGAAAAAAATATATTTCTCTAAAAACTAACAAACAAATTGTCACCAATTACTTTGCCCAAAATATTTATGTATGTCCAGAAAGTACTATATTCATTTAACCATTCCTTATTTTTATATTTTACTATTAGAGATTTTAATTGGTGTATCAATCTTACACAGAAGATGGTAGTCAGGAACTTGCTGATTGGCCTGTAACTAGTAATTATGTGTCCTGTATATTGTATATTTTGCCAATTTAATGCGAAGTTTAACGAACTGTCCCGATTTTGTCAGATTATCTTGAGTAATCACCATGAATTAAAATACCCTCTTCTAGAAGGGTTCTGTTCAGCAACCATCTTATTAAACTCATGGCAAACATCCAAACTCTTTCAGTGAGAGTGCATTGTAAAACCATGTGTATACAGCAGTACCAAGAACTTTACACCACGGGCACATGTCACTGTGGTATCTCTTACATGTTAACAATTGAACGGGTGTAACCAGGTGGTCGTGACTAAATCTCCAGGAAATGTCTGTACCACAACTATCCGTGGGGCATCGGTATAATTTTCTCCATGGGGGCACACTATTACTCCAATTAGACGGACCACCTGGAAGATCACCACCATTCAGTTTGGCAATACTCTCCACATACATTTTCTTACGTGGAAATTTAACATATTTCCTAAGAAGACCACTCAAGTAGAAATACTTAGTCACATTTTCATCAACATGTATTAAATTTCATGTGAGCAGGTAACTTGTCAGGGAGTGAAATTTAATAGGTGCTAGCTGAGCTTTAAAACCCCAACAGAACACCAATTCAAACCTTCAAGGTGTAGTTTGCAAAATAACAAATTCCAGGATTGCCTCAGGATGTTTTCAATATATATATAAGTCAAAGAGACATGAATCTACTAGGTAGGGAAGGGACTTCAGCTCCCCCAAATCGTATATCAGCAAACACGTAATAAGTCTTTAACCAATGATTATTAGCATTATAAAACATATTGACATACCATATATTATTATCACAAATAAATTTCGCGGATGTTTTGAGTATTGTAAGCAAATGTGTCACCTTATATTTAGAGAGTTAATTTATTAATAATATTCTACCTCTATATGAGGATATGTACATCCAACAAGTCCACTTCAACATACCACGATGAACTTTACTTTCCAACCCGATTCAGTTTTGGGTGACTAATGTTATGTGTTACCAATATAAATACCAAGATATTTATGTCACTCAGCAAACCCTCTGTAATTGTTGGGATCATCCTTTCTACCCCTCCAATTTATAACCCAGAGATCTTTAGTCTTGACCACATTCAATTCTGCTCCAAACTTAGAACTATATTTGATAAATGCTGTAGAAAAGTCCTTAAATCCATAATCATGGGTGACGAAATTCGTCACATCATCTGCATACTCAAAAGCGACTAGTACTTCAGTAAAATATTGTAATCTAAAACCATCATTTAAAAGGGAAATTTGACAATTTGAAGGTGGGTCTATACAAATAGTAAACAACGGACCGGATCATAGGTCACTTTTCCAAACCCCCGAAACACTGAAATGGTCGCAGTTAATATATCTCCAACTTGAAGCAAACATTGTGACTTTATATTCTTAAAATTGAAAAATGACACCTAGAAACGGGAATTGAACCCGGGACTTTTGGCTTACTACGCCAATGTGCCCACTGTGCTATCCAGGAATCGTCCCGTGCCCAGGGTCATTCTTCACTCATATTTTAAGGCAGAGTCTATGCCCCTGGGCATGGGATGATTCCTGGATTGCTCAGTGGCTAGAGAATGGGAGTATTAAGCTAAAGGTCCCGGGATCAATTCCCGTATCCAGGTGTCATTTTTCAATTTTCAGTACATGATATCTAGATGGAGTAAATACTCACTAACAACATATATAATATCTTTGACTATTTGAATATGACTTTAGGTGGAAGATACGTCCAAACGATATATACTTTGTTCCAAACTCTAGTTTGGACCATGTTGAAAACATGTAAGCATGTTCAATATAATTATATGCACTTTTCTGAGCCGAGGAAAGTATAGCAAAGGTGATATTTATGATCTGGAATTGTAAAGAACATCTATATAAGATGCAAATTTTCATATATGGTCCGTTCAAGGATGCTAAACGTCTGGGAGTTATGAATTACATCAGAGAGGACAGCTTGCGTTCTAACATCTATTGTGTGAGTCAACATTTTACAGTCAATATTAAGTAAAGAAATGTTTATCTAATTATGTATAAAAGTTCTATCCTCATCCTTATAAATCTAAATAAAAATAGATATATTCATCGAAGACGATAAATTACCAGATCCCAGAGAAACGTGGACAATTTTTAAAAATATCAGTCCAATTTCATTCCCAAAACATTGATATAACTCCCATGGTAGACCATAAAATCTGGGAGCTTGGTTTTTATTGAGTGCACGAACTGCTTCCATAGATCTACTAGAGATAATATGTCATAGTCACACAAACCCTATTAATATTCATATAAGGAGGAAGGACCAGTATTAAGTTATGGCACTTCAACACCTGTTATTAAATGCGAAGAAAAAGTTTCTATAAATGTTCACAAGCATAATTACGAATTTATTTGGGGTCAGACGTTATGTATCCGTTTATATTCAGAGAAGATAAAGAAAATCAATCAGGACTTTGTTTAAAGGGAGTAAGAATCTTGGGTGCTCGACAAGTGTGTATCCTTACATGAGGAACGCTCAATAGATTGATTGTAAATAACCCTACAACTGTATCATTTTATAATATCTGCCTCACAAAGAAGAAGAAAGTCATTAATCGGGCATTACTTTCCAATCACTGGCCAGAAACACATGTTCGAAGACGTCAAGTCACTGTAAGTAGCATGTTAAAACTCCAACCACAAGGATGGCATGAACATTGTCTTGAGATATTTATATATATTAACAAAATGGTGAACTTTATCACGCATACTTAATACTACAACTTGCCCATATCCTGGTTCTAGCACAGTGTGTCTTATATCTTCATGCTCTATAAATGATCTAATTGCAAATAGTACCCCAAAGCTAACTTGAACTGGAGGGATGATAAAGAAAGAGTTCAAATCTGCTAAGGTATATGAGGTAGGTGGTGAACTCCAGTTGGTTTCCTGTACACCCAATATTTCTGCTCTTAAAAGTTTTGAATACACACATATATGTACTGTTAACCATCTCTGTGTAGACACCGTGCATTAAGATTGAGAGCACAAATCATGAAAAATAAAGACAAATTATTAACTTTTCTCTTACATTGACATAATAAAACGCAACAAGTGCCTAAAAATTGTGGCTTCAAACATAGGACAACGAATCCTGCAACCTTTCTGCTAGATCCATATATATTGTTGTGAATCCACACGCTACAGCAGCAGAGCTTTTAAAGCTCCTAGATTTTTTAAAGTTTTAAAATATTTATTTATTCAGAGGATAATATTTGTCTTTAAAATGGATTTTTTTTTATTAGTTCCTCAATATTTGAAGCAGCTTTCACTTTCAATTTTTCTATCTGTGAGCTCAAAGAAAATTTTGACACATTGGACCAATGATTATCAGAGTCATTATTATGTTATAGTGATTGACGTTTTACATCCTTCTCACTAGCCTCCGATGACCCATCAAGAACATTAATTGATCTTTTCCCGCCAATAATGCTGATACTACAATTAAAAACTCCCTTAAACTCTCCTCCTCATTAATGTGAGAGTCTCTCACTTTATCGGGTGACTTTAGAGCACATTGTAGTACGCTATTAGTTTCCACACTTCCTAAGACCAGAAAACTGTCTGTGACCTCACCTTTATTTTTGGTTGTTGTAGATGATGATGATGATGATTATGATGATGATGATGTTGTATCTCTGAAAGTTACTGAGGGCGATGTTTAGAGACAGTATACTAACATTTGGTGCATAGTCAACAGATAGCACATTAACTGATTGGAAGGCGTCAGCGCCACTCCTGGTCTCTGACAACCACGTCATTTCGCTAGTGCCAGTAACATCACTGAAGGTAGTATTTCATCGAGGCTCACTTGACCGTACGGTGGCCGACACATCTTGTGTACAGTTCCTCGCCACGTTTCTTAGAGGAGTGCACCTAAAACGCTTAACATAATTGGTGGACAAATATACTCGCCATGGCATATTACCTAATTTCAAATTAAAATGGAATGAAAGTGAGTCTTCCCTGTTAAGGACAATAAAACAATACTTTAAAAGAGTATAGACATGGGAGAATAGTGGTAATCTAGAGCTGATTATAATTTCCCTCATCTGACTTGTGATTTTCCTATATTTTGACAAGTTCGTTAACAACCAATCATTTGTAATACATTTTGTGATATTGGACCGCACTATTTTAGTGGATGAGATAGCAAATCTTCTAATTGGGACATTATTTTTTATGGGCACTTCCCCATCGTCTAACATTTTATTAAAACCTTTTTTCATTTGCCATAAACAACCACACTTTTACATCACCTATGTTAGATATATAAGGAATATTATGTTGTTATAAAATATTAGCCACACTAACCAAATAATCATCCAACGCTTTACCGGTAATAACAGTGTCCAAAACAAGCACCATTTTGCGATCCGGCAAGTTCGACGATATTCAATGTTGTCCAGGTTCCGACCCCAATACGCTTGAGTGACCTCCACTCATGTGGAAGATAACACAACACAATACATCAAGTTCGCTAGTAAATAGATAAACACATAATATCCTCGAGGGTAATTATAACATAAAACTCATGGCGTAGCACACAGAGCGACGCTCCACACACGTCACCTTGCTACGAGAGTGGACAAACAGAAAGACATATGAGGTCACAGAGAATGGTAAGATCCAATTTTTTGTTTTGTGTTCAAATAAAACTTAAAGATTCGTCATAATTTCTAGATACATTTTCGCGATCACAATAATTTATCTTGATATGAGAAAGTAAAAATACAATTTTGTTTACTTTTAAATCTAAAACATTTTATAATCAATGATTTTTGTTAGAATATGTGTGAATAACTTGGAGCGTGTACTATATAACCACTAAGATGAAATTTCTATAACTATATCATAATTACAAATACATAAAAAGATTATCAACATATTTAATAAATTATTATATCCTAATATTTTGGGAATCTATTAATAAATATGCCTCGGTTACGGGGTTCAATCCTCGTTCCAGGCACAGATCTATCTGATTGCCAAACCCTTCCTTCACCTCTGACAAGAAGTGTATTAATCAAAGCTTGTGAATGTGTGGAATGCCAGACCTCCACCTTGGTTCGGATCCCACGTTAAACTGTAGGTCCTCCATTTAATCTCACAATCACCCTACCATTACACATTAGCGTAAGTGCGTATAATCCGTACGTATATTAAGACGCTGTGCTAATAAAAATAATTAATCAATTTTGGAAGTATTAAATGGGGTTCAAGGGGTGGAAATATTGATAAAAAGTAATGTTATATATTTTAAAGATAGTATTTTTTTAAAGCTGGATGGTGTTTCAACTAATATAGTTGATGAACCTAGAAGATTTAATACTTATTTTATGTTAAAGAAAATACTTCACAGTAGAAATATATTTTATAGACCACACATGCTGCACTTTTTTTATTGATTATTGTTTTAAAACATTTAGATGACTTACATTTGAAAGAAAAATGAATATTTCTAGGCATAAAAGTGTTTTTAGCACCAAGTCTTACTAATTGTTCGACTTATATGCATGTGCACTAATTACAATAATACTTTAGAGATTTAGATTTTTTAATCTACGCAAAATGCAACTGAATTTTCTTGGAAGGATAGTGTAAAACTATTTATGAAAACTACCCCCAGTGCACCCGAATGGGACCGAACTCCTATTTCCCTGTCTTCGGCAGTCTAGCCCAACACGAGAATAGTGTTAATCCACGTGAACACTGAAGAAGGTCTACAAATATTTTTATCGAGTAAATAGAAAATACATTATATTTGTTAAGTACTGTACAACTAAATGTCATGGCTTTTTATTTAAATATAAAATTATACCTAGAAAATGGAAAAGAACCCGATATCTTTGGTTTAGTACACCAATGTTAATATCATTGAGATATACAGAAGTCAACCCCATACATTTGGTAATTTTTCAATCAAGTTTTAAGTCAGAGTCTGTGATGGACGTGAGTAAATCGTCAGCTACGTATGAGAAATTAATTAAGAGCAGTTAGCTTCGACTCAGTAGGGCTTCATCATCGCCAAATATACAATGACAAGTGTACAAATGCACAAATCGTGATGGATAAAATATAGGCTTATAAGCTATTATATATATATTAAGTAATTTTATGGCTTCATCTAAAAATTATTTTTTAAAGATATACACGTATTTTATTAATTGCTGGTTTTTACAATGGTTACCTGTGTTGATAATTAAAGCATTTAATTTGTTACTGTGTTAGTTGAAGTTAGTTATTGTTCTTTTAGATGCAGGTGACCCACATTCTCAATTAGTTCTATTAATCAATAAGCTAATATATATGGGAACGTATGCATGTATGAATGCACACATATGTAATTAATCTACATTATAAAACCAAAAGGATTATCTAAAACACATGTTAATTTGTCGATTTAAATTTTGTTGAACAAGTGTTTTTCCATAATGCACATTTTTATAGTAGAATAATTAAAGCTACATATAAAATAATGAACAATTGTGTATGATACATCACTTAAAAATTAAAATATTACATATCAAGGATGCAATGGTATGACAAATGAACAAATAACTAAATTTCTTCAGCCAGTAGTGTGTCTGCCTACTGAATTAAGGATTCCATGTTTGATTCCTGGCATATCATATAAATCTATCATATATGTTTTTATAGGTTTTCAAGTTTCACAGTAATGCATTAATGCACGACCGTCTTTAGTTACAGGCCGGAATACTGAAGTTTGGCAACACAGCGTTGAGGCCGGTTGACAACACAACCACGTGCAATATTAAATTGCTTATTTAGTTGTTTGTTTTAATGTGCTTGTTGTTTGTTTCTCAAGTATTTTACTTGGTTGAAATTCTGAGTTTTTAACTCTTTTATTGCATTGTTTTGGATCATAGCGCAAAACATACAAAGTATGCAAAATTTTTGGATGTTATTAGTGATATTCAACGAACAGCTGACATGATTCCGGAATCCTCGGTTTTGTACATTTGTGGGGATGTTTACTACAAATTGTCTGTTCGTTTGGAATGCAATTGTTTCTTTGATTTTTTTTTGTTGGGCATGACAGAGATGCTAACTATTTCAATGATCTTACCAGAGGAGGACCAACTAGTCCATCAACAAAACTTTTGAGGATTGGAGTTAATGAACATAGGCCTAAAATAATGAAGATTATATTAACAGAAAAATTTGAAAATAAGTTACTTCAACCTAAAAAGCAGAAGCGACTTTTCTGTGCGCCCACTTCGGTGACCTCGTGGTCTAAGACACTATTCTCACAGTAGACTAGAGTGTCGATGACGGGGAGTAAGAGGTTTAAATCATGGTCGGGTTTATTGAAAAAAAAAAAATGTTTTACACTTCCCTCAACGAAAATGCGAGAACACATCTTATAAATATAATCTAACTCGTCCCTAAAACCACTAGCGTTATTAGTAAATAAACGTATAATCTATACAGATAGTAAAAAGCAGTGCTATAAACACACTTACTGTGTTTAGCCTATGAATATATTTGTAAAGATAAATAACACCCTAATTTAATAAAATATTTGCTAAGGAGCTACACATAGACTTGTAAATTGAGCACAGGACCTTTGGATTAGTACAACAATGAATCCTCTTTCCAGGCTTCGAACCAGTGACCTTATGTAATTTTTATCATAATATTATAATCGTGTTTGTGAACGGTATATAATCTTGAATCAGCAAATTTATCTTAAAATTATTATTTACATGTTTATTTGTTGTAGATTTTTCAACCTCTTAATTATTTTTGTCTAATGATATACGTAAATAATTGATGGTATCGTTCAAAGTGACTTATCAGTTTTTAAATGAAGAAAACTCTAAATACTCACAGGATTCTCCATAAGAACCAACAGATTTCTGGGTCTCAAACATTTTTAATGAAAGATTTAAAAAAAATTACTATCCCAATACTTTATTTTAAATATAAATTTTTATTTAACTCAGAATTTATACGTTTTTTTTAAATTTGGTATGCATAATCTATAAGAAATTAATACTTTCAAAGTTTTTTTTTTCGTTTGAGCTTTCAGTCAGCTTTTTCACAGTAAGGAGAAAACTGAGGGCTAAGCTGGTATGTATGGAAAAAATAAAGGGTAGAATCCAAGCATTAGTGTGGCAGTAAGCCGTAGTGTTTTATCGGTGGGGGATTTGAGCCTCTTTTGGCCCTCCTTAAACCTCTCTCTGTCTCTTTATATCACTTCCCCAATTTCTCTCTCTCTCTTGGTTTAATTCCAGTGGCAGGAATCAAGGATTAGCCTGAAAGGGGGTCTAGAGAGTCCTGGGGAGATAGGTAGGCCCTGTTATCGAACTTCTACCCCTTCCACCCCCCTCTCTCTCTTACCTCCTCTCTATAGTTCCTCCTGGAACACAATAGGAGGGGTTGGGGGCGAAGGAGAGGCTACTGACACAGTAACAGCTTGCCTGGAGGCGTTCCAGAACACTGACTAAATTGACTGTAGGATAAGGTCTTCATTCCACTGGTGCCACCGTCGCTAAGGAGACTGCGGTAACTTACTACTTCAAAGTGAAGGGTTCGGGAGGGGGGAGGTAAGTTTGCACACTTTGTCGAGGGTGCAAGATTCCTCGTGTATAATATATGGTTGTCGAAGTGTCTTACAAACAATTAATGCCAAGGATGTTGTGTGCGGAGAGGATCTGAAGAAGTCTTGGTGATGAAAAATCAGCCTCGAAAGAAGCCAAATTTAGTGACTTCGGGTAGTAAACCTCGAACATATTCATCCAGTATTAATCGTAAGATGTCTCCGTCCGGGATTGAACCTCTGGACGTTTCCATCCAATATTAAACCTCCAACGTCTCCGTTCAGGATTAAATCTTGGACGTTTCCGTCAAGGATTTATACTTCTATATCACTATTCGGGACTAAGACTCTGATATTTACGTTCAGGATTAATCTTCCAACGTTTCCGTAAAGGATGAATCCCTTAATGTTCCCATGATAGATTAAACCCATGATATCCCTATCTGAGATGAATCCTCTGATGTATCAATCTGGTGTTTAATCTCCAACGTCTCCGTCCGGGATTAACCTTCTGACATCTCCACACAGGATTATTCTTTCAATGCCTTCATTTTGGATTAGATCTCTGACATCTCCATTCAAGATTAAACCTTTGACGCCTCCTTACAGGTTAAGTGCCCCAATATTTTCATTCAGAAACAAACCTACACCCATTCAGTTCAATATTAAACCTCCGACCGTCTTCGTAAATTTTTATAATGCAAATTCTGAGTATAACTCGTAAACCATTCGGTTACTAACGTGGGTAAGAATCGATTGAAATAATATATATATATATACATAATTATCATAAAATAAATCTCTATTTCTCTCTCTCTCTGTCTATATATATATATCATATTATTTTATGATATATATATAAATATCATAAAATAAATCAGTTAAACAACAAAATTAAATAAAAACTTATTTAAGTGTACAGTAGTACCTCAGTGAACTAGGTCTATGGAAATTTATGTGATTTAAATTAACGTATAACGTCTTGAATTAATTTTTTATAGAATAACAAAATATTCTTCAATAATCCCAAACATCCTTATAAAAAATAATATGTAGGGTAAAAGAATTTAAAATATATGTAAACACAACATAATTAATTATTGAGTACGTATAATTAAGTTATTTATTTGACTAATAACTATAGCTAATGTTTTGTATGGCAGCGAACTGACGCTAAATTGATGTCTCTTACGAGCGTTAGTTTGTCAAGAGGACTCAGCGAAAGTTTTAATCAGTTTACACGAATAGATTATTGATCCGTGGAGGGTTTTTATTGTTTAAAGAGAAGAGATGACATCAAATTGAAGGGAATGAAATGTTTCTGAATTGACAACAGAGCTAGAATACTCCTTTTACTTTCTCACAAACCCTTTAGAGAAAGAAAGTATTATGATAGTAAAAAAATACTAGAGATTTTGATAGATATCAATGTTTCCCTAGAATAGAAAAAAATAATTATTTTTTCAATACTTTCTTTCTGTTTGTTACTTGGACTTAAACCGACACCATTTTACAAATCAAACTAAAACTTGATATCTAGATTTTTTATAAGGTTCTGAGGGGAGATTTTAGAATTATTTATCCAACCCAAATTTAAATTTAAAGAATATTATATCTAGACGCAGCTATAACCGTAGCTATCAAATTTAATATCTTGACTATTTAATCTATAATGATATACGCTGTCGTACAGTTGTCACTGTATATTTGACAACACAAAGCCCTACCTATTCAAAGATGGCTGCGTTATCAGATATCTCGTGATATTAATTGATCACTCTTATGTAGATGACGGTTTCAGCAATTTCATAACAGATTCTGCCTTGAAATATGAGTGATGATTGACCCTGGGCACGAAAAGATTCTTGGATAGCTCAGTGGTAAGAACATTGACGTCCTAAGCTAAATGCCGTGTCTAGGTGTCATTTGTCAATTTAAGGAATACCTCAATTTAAAGGTAGTTTACTTAGGGGCAAGATAAAGGAAATAGGATTTCTCAAATTATTGTGAATGAATAGAATTCATATCCAGGCATTGTTTAGTATTTAAAAAAATATAATAAAAGAGGCGCATCTAATTTTAATATGAAAATAACTTTGAAGATAGTTTAAATTGGTGGAAATTTCCAGTTTTTATCATATCACAGTGATTCTATTAGATTGGTAATTACGTATCACTGTACAGTTGTAAGATTTTTTAAATTAACATATATTTAATGAAAGGATATTAATTTATATAATCCAAATTTTCAAGTTATTAGCAAATACAAATTTAATAGAGCTTCAGGAAATCGGCAGTTGACAAAACAACCACTAAGTTTATATAAAATTGTATACTACTTCGTTTTATATATATTACGACTTATAAGTATAATTTAGATAAAGGAGTGAAAAATTATGTTTGTAACACACTCAGTAAACCCGATGTAGAGTGAAACGCCGATCTTCCAGCGATCGGTAATCCAGCCTATTGCGAGTGTGACGTCCTAGACCATGCGAGCACTGGAATTTGTCCAACCTACTTGAGTTGCAATGAGTTCGCTGACTATATGAAATTATTTCTCTCTCTTCACATATTGATAATTAGTGTAAAATTATTTATCACTAGGGTGACCTGGTGATCTAGGGGTAAGGTGTCGGACCTCTGTGCGGTCCAGGTACAGATTTATCTGATTACCAAACCATTCCTTCACCTATGACAAGACGTGTATTAATCATAACTTGTGAATGTGGGGAACGCCAGACCCCCACCGTGGTTCGGATCCCACGTTAAACTGTATGTCCTCCATTTTATGCCACAATCACCATACCATAACACATTAGCGTAAGTGAGTAAAACCCGAACGGGTAGTAGGACATGGTGCTAATAATAATAATAATAATAATAATAATAATAATAATAATAATAATCACTAAGAACAGGGCTGTGATGAACTGAAAATATCACAAAATCACCCATATAGTGACTAACAAATTCTAAACACAAACTTAAATTTACAAAGAAAGATTCTCTAAATTTTAACCAAAACTCTTAATGAATGCAAGTTATCAAATCATACAAGCACTCTACAAGTGGAAACTAAAACAAATATAATTCAATGAAAGCCCTTTAACAACTAAACAATTTCATTGTGTTAAATATAATATTGATTTACAAATATCTGTTTCAGAAAAATAGCTCTCCTCCCCCCCGCCCCCTCACCCTAAAGCAACCCTTTCCAGTTCAGTTGCATTGTTTCACCAGGAATGTGTATTTTCCAACCATACAAGCAAAGTGGATACAAAGTTCATTGCCTGCATTATCTTCTCATTCCAGCAACTGTGTGATTTAAAAATATATATTAAGAATATTCATGCATTTATAAAATATATATGGTATTAAAACTGTATTTATTTAATATAAATGGCTAGAACTGCTTTAAAAATACCTAAATACCATTAAAAATGCCTAAAACATGAAAATATAGCCTTGAACACAATTTATGTAGGCATGATCATTGTTTGTGATGAACCAAAATAAATTGTACAGGGTACATAAAAGAATTTTTCTCTTTTTAATATTAAAATAGAGACATTAACTAAAATCTTGCAAAATTTGTGAGACTAGATAATATACACTGTTGCAGAAACACTCAATCAAAGAGCATAAATGTAAAAATGCATAATGTTACAGAAATATTGAGAAAAAAAAGGGCATCTCTGTCCATCAAAGAGCTTAATAAAAAATTTCATATTTCAAGATACGATATAAAAATATATATATATATGCTTATAGCTTAAAAGCTATTGGTTCAGTAAAAAAAAATCTAAATTAAAATATTTTCATTTTTAATAGTAGTACAACAACTTTAAAACGATCAGTTATTTATTATCTCAAATATCTGCTATTATATGTAAAATTAGAAAATTAATCCTCTTTGAAGTGCCCTTATAGTCATTTTCATTGGAAAACCAAATATTTTATAATTTTTTTTGTAATGTTAAACGGTGTCTAGATACAAAACGTAATAATAAATCATTAGATTGGATGTAGAAATGATCAATTTTATATTTTTATTCCCTCCAGTGAACAACCATTAAATTTAAGAATAAAATAGCCAAAGCTATTATATTTGTTATAGTGAGGATTTACTCTCATCTAGATATCATATTCCGAAAAATTGGAAAATGACACCTGCACACGGGAATCTAACCCGGGAACTTCGGGATTTCCGCACGTTAATTATACACTCTGCCTTAAAATATGAGTGAAGAATGACCCTGGGCACGGGATGACTCCTGGATAGCTCAGTGGTTAGAGCATTGGTGTACTAAACAAAAGGTCCCGGGTTCAATTTCCATGTACAGGTGTCATTTTTCAATTTCAAGGATATGATTAAATTTAGAGTTTGAAATATCATTCCAAAAATTGTCCTGGGTACACTTATAAAGAAAAAACTAGGCACCATGTGCTAGCCCAATAGGTAAAATGGTTTTTTGGCTCTAGGCTGGGATATAGATAGAAAAAAGAGACAGACTGCATTTCGAAAACCACTTTATCAGTTTTAGGGGTTATGAAACGTCAACATTTATCAAAATCTCAAATTGGAATTTTTGACGATCACAGTACTTATCTTTCCACCCACCTCGGTGGCGTAGTTGGCTAACGCGCTAGTCGTGTTGAGCTCGACTGCTGAGGACGGGGAGATCGAGGTTCGAAACTCGGTCGGGTGAACTGGGGCAGGTTTTTCCTAAATGGTTTTCCACTCTCCTTCCACGCAATTGCGGGTTCACTTCCTCTAATTAAAAACCTTCCCAATTTCTAATCCATTAGAGTAATTAGTACTTAAAGCGTATAACCCGAACGGGTAGTAAGACGCGGTATAAATATTATTATTATATATATAATATTATATTCCCGAAGGATCGATAGACAGTAAAAGCTAAAAGATTTTACCTTGAACTTATTTACTCTATTAGAGTAATTAAATAGGTGTGGACCGGACGGGTAGTAATACAGGGAGAAAACAATATTTTTGAAGATCTATCAAACGATAAAAGTATAAATTGTGTTATATTTATAGGCAGTGAAGCTTTCATGAATCCATCTTCTAGTTTTAAAATGAATATTATATTTGAAATTAATTCTTTTCAAATATAAGTATAACTTATTTATAGCATCTTACAATTCTACCCGTTCTAATTTTTTTTTTTTCGGACTGTCAAATTGGCATGCTATTATAAGTTCGCCTCTCTACTCTGAACATGTAAGTGATACGGGAATGTATTCTTTGATCGAATCAACAGGTGGCTTGGATGTATTCACCAATAAACTAGGTTTAAAGGCGACACAATCAGAACGCTCCGAATATCTTCTTTTATTAATGCACCGAAGTGGGTTTTATTAATATTATCTTATACATAATAGTATTATTATTAGCACCGCGTCTTACTACCCGTTCGGGTTATACGCACTCACGCTAATGTGTAATGGTAGGGTGATTGTGAGATGAAATGAAGGACCTACAGTTTAACGTGGAATCCGAACCACGGTGGAGGCCTGGCATTCCCCACATTCACAAGATGTCTTGTCAGAGGTGAAGGAAGGGTTTGGTAATCAGATAAATCTGTGCCGGGACCGAGGATTGAACCCCGGCCGCCAGCATAGAAGTCTGACACCTTACCCCTAGACCGCCAGGTCACCGACTACATAATAGTACAATATATCAAAATTGACTGTTAAAAGTTACATAACATGACGTATGAATACATGAAATATGATCTAATATAACTTTCTAGCTGCCGGATACTTATTCTTATTAATATGTTAATGTTATTCTCGTATTAAGCCTATGAAATAAATACAGACGTTTGTGATTAAAATAAATACATAGAAGCTCAATGTTTCAAATTAGATAACATTTTATTAAAAATCAATTACGATTTTCATGGACAAAAAAAGGTAAAGGCATTTCTAGTATTGTATAGTTAGCTATCATTTAAAAGTGAACATGAACATATTTTTATAATCTATTACCTTTTATAAATTAATTAATTAATTTAAAAGGAATTGTGTTTTTTATTACACGCGGGTAAATAAACCACATTATTAATATAATTAGTTGTCTTTGATAAAAGTGTATTTAACATATGTATCAGAAATACTAGGCATGCAGTCTATTTTATTACGTTATACTTAATAACGTAATTGATTATTATTAAATAAAATAGTCCTTTGCGTACTACTAAATGTTTTAATGTTTTTTTTTATTTTAAATAACTCATTTCGGTTTTGTAGTATCCCAGTTGTACCAGCTATTTTCCAAAATCAATTTTAGTTTCTAGAACGTTGGATCTTGGTTAGTTTACTAAGGTCTTAGTTGTCTGAGTATAAAAATATTAATAAATAATACTTGCAATATCATTAATAAATTATTTTCTTTTTTTCAAAATACAAACTCTTTCCACCTTTTATATCTAATCAACTACCAGGGATGAATCTTTAAAATACCCACTCTATATTATAAACAACATTGATATATATGTTTGTGCTATTAATTGGAGTTAGGAACTAAGAACTGAAATAATAAAATCGGCTTCAAAACTGATTTAACTTTGGAACAAATCTATCATTATTATTTGCTAATACGTGTCACCATTCCAAATTATACCTACCACCTAAAATACCAGGCTTATGCATTTCATAGTCATGAGAGAAAAATGCGCGTTTTATTGATTGATAAATATTTATCAACGAGGGTTGTTATGATTTTGAATGAAAAGTTCAAAAAAAAAAAAAAA
>CABEEJ010000212.1:293542-311765 GCA_901482245.1 Timema douglasi
GTGTCGATTATACATACTTTTTATCCAATTATCATTAAAAATAGGATCACTTTAAATTGATAACCTTAGACAACTCTGGGTAAACAAAGTATTAATCGTTAGAAAAATAGTTAATATTTTGCTATTATTGGATATTTTCCTAGGTTTTATTTTAAAACTAGATAAACGTAGTATGTAATTGACTTGGGTTACGCTTTAGATAAATATGATTTCAAAAATTACCAATGTCAGTGAAGTAGAGGATAAAGTGAAAGGGTCTTATAATCTTGTTCGAGGTGTGACCGGAAAGTCGAGTTTAGGAAACCCAGCTGGGTGCATTTTCCTATATTGTTTCCTACCCTACCCCTTCGCTGTGGATGATATGTTTCCATTACATTTTACCTTATACCCCGGTAGTGTACTTAAATACCTTTATCTCTCAAGGGTATTTAAAGGTGGGGAAAAACAAATTTGTATTAACATCATAAAGAAACTCTTCTCCCCCCCCTCCCCCCCGGCAAGAAATAAAATGTCTTGTTGAAGTTACGCTGTGATATTTGTGGACATCTCTTATTTATATAATTACTTTGAGCTGGAATACGTTTTTAAATATAGGTTATTCCAAATACATATCACATTTTTTGGAGAATCTCTTCTGGATATTTTTTTAAGGAAACAACCGTAGTTTTTAAATCATTGCTATTTTTAATAAAATAGGCCCTCATTTAGATTATAAAATACTGGATGAATATGTTCAATACTAAGAAGGGTTAAGGATAATACATACCTATACATTTATAGAACTCTTAATTGTTATTTGGACACAATATATTATATATATTTGAAAAGTTATGTTCTATCTGATCCGAGAGACATTTGATATTTAGTGCCCGAATCTCTAATTTGTAAAATATCTCAACGTAGAATAAGATAAAAGAGCTAGATCAAATATATTAATCATCACATTAAAAAACAACAACTAAACAATCGTTTTTTGGCGGAATCGAGGCCAAGAGAAGACATAATTAAGTTGACGCTATGCCAATGAGCTAAGATACTGGATCGTCCAAAACTTACTGCAATTCAATTCTCACTAATAGGGTTTTATCCGATAGCTAAAAAGATTAATAAATCATCTTCATGAATACAAACGTCAAGTCATGCATGTTATCTATAGTTGTCACGTTTGATGTATATTCTTAATACCTATAATATATCACTATATTGACAAAAAAAAGTACAACAAAATCCTACTATTTACGAGTTAAATATATATTTTTAAAATGGGTTGAATCCTATATTAACTTGAATCTAAATCTAAAATTTTCTTTTTAATCTAAACTAGAATCCTCAAATTCTTTAAAAAATGTACCATTTTAGTAAGAAGGAACACATTTAAAATAGAGTCTAAAAGAAGTTTTTGAAGTCTTGGTGCCCCTCAAAAATGATATTTTAGTTGGTCATGTCTCTTACGTCATAAACTACAAAGTGGACAATATTTTAAGTAAATTAAGTATTATTTTATTACCATTTTCTTTTATTTCGTGATATTTTTATTCTATAGACTAAACAAGCCTACATAATTCATGTTACCAATTGTTAAAAATTTGTATATGAAGTTAAGGTTTCCATTATAGTATTTTATATACTCTCTTTTAAGATATTTATGAATTTAGAATTTCTTGAATACCATAGGATTCTAAGTAGTCCATGAATCAAGGATTCAAAAACCGCATCTCTAGTATATTTCAATCTTTTTTAAAACTTCACCAAAATATTATTTATAAAGTTAGATATCTCAAAAATTTAAGAAATTGGAAAGTACCAAGTGAGACTGTGTTTAACACGTAAAATCTTTACCAAATAATAAATATATCAATTGCCACTACTATAAGCTTAATTCAAAACCCAATGATATCTGGAATATTAAATATTTTTTATCACCACTATCACCAAATGTACTTAATATAAATAAAACCATAATTGATTAATACATATGGCAGACCGTCATATGCCTCTACGAACTATGGTAACACGCCTCAGTTGTGTTTTCATTACATAAACAAAGTCCAGCCATGCGATGAAAATAATTACATCGCGTCAAAAATCCCAATTAATTTCCTAATGCCCAGGAATCAATGTTCCCGACTCATTAGTGTTTTCAAACATGTTTGTTCATTAGTAAAACAGTTAATGTAAATATTTGCTTGCTTTCAAATGCACATGACATAATAACATAAACTACAGGTAAATTGAGGTATTGTGGCTAATAATTCAATGTGTGAATTACATTAAACTTACTATTACATTTATTAAACTACATGGGTATTTTTAGACTCCTCGCATTGGTATCTGAAAATTAAATAACTTACTAAAAACTTAAATTCTATTTTTTAAATAAATGCACTACAACTAATATAATAGACAATTCGAAATTATGCTCACACATTCTTCTTAAATGGTCTGTGAAAATATTATTTTTAACTCTAGGCTTTTAAGGGTCACGTTATATAAATTATTATGTTGTCGATTTAATTGTTATATCATGATTCTTAACATAATTGTGTTTTAATTATTTTACAAAAGTACAAAATTAAGTATAAACTTACTATAACATTTTATCTAGAGCTGATTAAATACTTGTACAGTAGATAGCTTACTATTTAACTTGTAAACATTTTTTAAATATTTATTTAATTATTGTTTAAAATTATACAATATTGTTGAGTTATATCAAGTCCTTTAGGTTCTTGGCTTCCATGTATAGAGAGGATGCATTTATTAATTAAAATTAATAAAACTATGGATATTATGAAAGTTCACTTTTATATTTTTATAAGAGATATTTTACTAAAAAAAAACTTTAATAAATTTATTACATCAAACACTTAATATATAATATATATAAATAATTATATAATTTGCTCCACATAAAATAAATAAATGCAAAAAATTGTGTATATGTTCTAAGAGTTATTTCCCTAATATAGTATAACCTTAGACAAATATGTGTGCTGAAATATTATTATTATTATTTTTATTATTATTATTATTAGCAGCACGTCTTTTTACCCGTTCAGGTTATACGCACTTACGCTAATGTGTAATGGTAGGGTGATTGTGAGATGAAATGGAGGACCTACAGTTTAACGTGAGAATCCGAACCACGGTAGAAGCCTGGCATTCCCCACATTCACAAGATGTCTTGTTAGAGGATAAGGAAGGGTTTGGTAATCAGATAAATCTGTGCCGGGACCGAGGATTGAACCCCGGGTGCTGAAAGACAAAAACACTAATAAACACATTTTTATCAGATATTAACGATTAGTAAAAGTGTGCCAAGAAATCATAGAGAAAGTTGCTTGAATCCTTTTTGTGTTGAAAGCATTATTCATAGTTCATTAAAATTACAGTTTAAGAAATATACAGCCCATTGTTTGTGTTTTTAACCTGAACAAACTTTTTTTTTAAAAACAAATGACAAAGATACGTTCTATGGTTATTAAAGTATCAACAACGAACCTGAGATCTTGTGTTTTTATTTACACAAGTAAATAAATACTACAATTTAAGGACGTTTCTAATCTGTGACGTCATGACCAGTCAAGAGAGTATTTCTCATATTAATGAATTTACTCAGTAAGTTTTAGAGATATAACGTTAAAACAAAACCCTAAATTCTTAATAATTCTAAAAATAGTTCTACAATGTCACAACATATTATTTTAAATCTTTAAGTAGTTTTTGTAACAGTTTTTTTTTAATACACTACAATTATGCTATTTGACTTATCCACTAAAATGACATGAAGGAATCTTCCAGCCAGGACGTAGTTTAAAAAAGTCCATGGTAGCACAATATGTCTAGCAAGAATAAATACCAAGAAAAAAGGTAAATTTAAAAAGCAATCAATGTTTTAAGGCACAAATATTAACGTTACTGTGTAAACACGCGAGAGGAAGAGGGAAAGGTTTATCAGCATACAGACAAGAGCCCTCTCAGTGAAAGTTTCTCATTTTCTTCCCTTTCTTTATATTTTGTACATTATATTATATTATTTATATTTTATATGTTGTATATCATCTAAGTGTGAGTGATTATAGTTCTTAGACTGCTTAGTTGCGTCAAGTTAAGAAGCAACCCACTTCATAAGATAGCTTCGAAATCTCCAGGTAGGCATTGTCGTTAGTAAATATTTATCAGTTCAAATATGCATAAGTAAATAGAAAATATACTTTCATTACATTCAATAAAACCTGTGTTTTTCAATGCTTACTATGTATATTTAATTATCACTTCGAAATAAACTAAGCTTGAATGAAGAAAAAATATTCATTGACCTTGAAAATTCGATTACCATATTAACAGTAAGTGGTTGAATATTTCTCATGAGCATAGCGGCATTAGAAGCATTATTGTTTTTAAATAAAGAAAAAAGATGTCTTTAAATGTCAAGAAACCATTGAAAGATATTCAACAACTGTTGATATCACCATGTGAAGAAAACTAGATTCTATGTTTCTACTGGAGAAATATTTTATTTATTTTGCCCAAAAATATTTTGATATTAAAACTGCAAAGACACTCCCTCTTAACTTGCGTTCACTACTCTCCCATCTTAAAGGAAGACAATGGTTACATACCTTTCATTCATTTCTATTCCTCTCTTGGATTTTCTTATCGAGAATCGATCTCTAACTTTAGTGAACCGATCTAATATTTTGTGGATAAATCCTTATCTTTTTTCTTTTTATTTTGTTTTGTTAAGGCAGCTGAACAGCATCGCGCAGACATCGAGGATCTCAAAGCCAACGCAAAAGTTTCGGGTTAAAGTTTAGGTTCTGTTGCCGGGATCGATAGTGTCAAACCCAGGAGTGTATCGTGTACGGTATAGCTCACTAGGGAGAAAAACAAAAGAAGCTACGTCCTAAGAATTGTATTCTTTCCCTCCTTTCCCCCACTCAAAATAAAAAAAGAAAAAAACATCTCATCCGATTCAAGTTTCAAGAAATTATTAGGAATTCAAAAACCAAAAAGCAAACATGTTCTTCTATTGTAATTTGGAAAAGTTTCCTATTTTTTTCTAAAATTTTGATTGATATTTAAAAATCATTTGCATAACAAACATTTAAATCAGCTTATAGCTTACGATCTAGTTTACTATATTCAATTAAGTTAAAAATAACAACCAGGATGCAAGGCTCGTCCAAAATCTTAGCTCATTCGGAAATGTGTCTGCCTACTGAGCTAAGGGTCCCGGGATTAATTCCTGACCTGGCCGAAAAATGTATTATTGGTGAAATGTGGGTTAACACTTTCACAGTGATTAATTAATGGCTGGCGACTGGTTGCTGTGCCTGTCCTAGTTTTAAGTTAGATTATAAGGCATATGAAGCTATTATAGGCCTAATAAGCCGGCAATGGAAAATATATGGCTTGAATAAAAAAAACTGACTCAAGCCCTCAGACAAGGTTCTCTCTGCCCAAGCCACAGGCTGGAAACAGTAATGGACGTAAAAAAAACAAGGAAATCTTACCCGGTATCTTTGGCTTTATAGTACTGATCCATCTTGGTTAATCTCGTATCCAGGGACATATTTCACTGGTTGTTGGTATATTGAGTCTATTTGTGGTACCTGGTGAAGGTATTGGCCACTCAGAGACAGCGTTATTTATTTTATTAAATATATCTCTACTTTATTTATTATCTTAATGAAACAACTTCATTTACATTTTATTTATATAAACACTAAAAGGTACATTACACTCAATTTTCTGTTCTGTCTTTAGTAAAATATTAATCTATAGTAGTCTAATAATTTGTATATTTAATAATTTCAGTGTTCTATTTTTTTACTTTTATCATGTGTAGTAATATAACTTATATTAATACTTAATTAATTGGTGTGTAACCCGAACGATTAGTGAGACATGGGACTTAAAAAAACAACAGACAGTTAACTATTTAATACTCTCTTTCTACAATCACAGTTCACGGTGACTTCGTGACTGACAGTAAGCTGTCATGCACTTAGAAATATTAAATCATGTGTACGTAATAGTTATCCACAGGATCAGCCCTTTTAACTGAATCAAATTCAATTAGGGGAAAAAATGACTACCTGGATATGTGAATATAACCCGAGACCTTTGACTTTGCGTGCCAGGGCTCGTTACCAAAGAGAGGCCGAGTTCTCACGAATACTCTCGTATTCGTCCGAATGAAACAAACCTTTAGTTGCGCAACAGAGACGGATACACTACAAGAGAGTTAGTTTCACGAGTACGCGTGAATGGTTACAGGTTCGAAAAATGTTTTGTCTTTTTCCGCGTGAGCAACATTTATTTCAATGATCCGGAGATAGCGAGTACAAAAATTGAATTTGAAATACTTCTTCTTTAACTTATGTTATATTTCAAAAGACTCTCGCTAGTATTCATGAAATTGATGAGCTTACTGGATAGTTCTTCGTATACTATATATTAATCATTTAAATTGCTTTGAGAAAATAAATGGTTCGTCAAGTATTCTTTTGTGGTATTTTCTAAAATGAGTAACTTTAAATTATCCTCTTTTGTGGCCGCATGGTCTAATGCATTTCTCTCGCAGTAGACTAGAATGTCAATCACAGGGGATCAAGATTCAAATCTCGGTCGGGTGTACTGAGGGTGGTTTTTCCAAAGTGATTTTCCACTCTCTCTCTCTCTCTCTCTCTGTTTCCACGCAAATGCGGGTAAACTTCATATAAATATAACCTTCCTAATCTCTAACACCATTAGCGTAATTAGTACATAAGCGTATAACCCGAACGGGTGGTAAGACGCGATGCTTGTAAAAAAAAAATAATAATTTCTTTTTTTAACAAATATAATTTTAAACCAGAGTTCGTGACACACTTTAAAAAGATATATTTCCCCCAAAACGAAGGCCTATCGCAAATAATTTTCACAAGAATGCGCCTCTATCATAAACTGAGTCAATTTCGGACAAATACGGGCGTATTTGTGAGGGCTCGACTCGGTGCGAATAAACTTCCATTGTAAACACAGCTTTAATGCTGCATACACACTACACAGTCCTAGCGACAAGAGATTCACAATTTGTTCTGAAGAACAATTCCGTATAAGAAATATTAAATATCTAAATCTGTTCCACTAAGCTTCGAACTGCTTTCCCGAAACTTTTGCTTTCCCACCTTATATAGCTTTTATGATAACGGTAGAGCATGAAGGCCCCAGGATGGACAGTACCTCAGTGGTCTTGGGGTAAAGTGTTCTTCTTAGGGAACCGATGTTCGTGGGTTCAAACCTAGCTGGCTTCGATGTATTTTTATTGAGTGATAACAATCCGTAGCAAACTTCCTTTGGAGGGAAAGTAAAGCCATCCTAGCAAGAATAGGTAAGCCCTTTCGCTCTCGCTCATAGAAATTCTCGTGTGCTGATAGAATCAGTCGGTTCAGAAAGTGCACGTTAAATACCTGAAAATTAAAGTGGATGGAGGATTAAGAAGAATAGCGATACCATAGAAAGGTAGACAGAACCTGACATAGCATCAGTCATTAGTAGCAGAAGACTAGCGTGGTGTGGTCACGTACAAAGAAGAGGACGTAGCTTAATAAAGGATGTCGATGAAGGATGACCTGAAGGTAAACGGCCACTAGGCAGACCAAGAAACAGATGGAGAGGTGATATAAGGAATTACCTTCTGAATGGCTTAGGTGTGGAGGTGATAAGGATGAGTAACAGGGAGGAGTTGAAGACGGTTGTGCGTGAGGCTGAAGGACCAGCTACGGTTTGAATGGTCGTGGAAGTAAGTAAGTTAATCTCTTTTATTTACTCGGGTGTCTAGGACACAGAGCACCCACCGGTGCCTTTAGTGCCCCTCAGAACCAAACAGGTGACTATCTAAACAACAACAAAACACCCATGGTCGTGAGTGTTCAAGTGCTAGTTGTCATTGACTATATATATATGAATACCTGATCCAAATCCCAATTGTAGTATATTTTAGTCTTGATGTGCTAAGATTGATCCTGAGTGGTGTTGGGTAAGAACCCACGCGCTGATTACCCACCTCTTACCCCCTGAGAATATAAACACCCCCCTGATAAGTAAAGAAATAAAATCCTCATCTCAAAGAAAGTGGATTATCTCCTAATCTCTATCACAACACTGCATGATAGTTTTTTTATCGGCTCGCTTGATAGTGCACATCACACTAGATTTTATGTTATACACCTAGTAAAATATTAATTTATAACACTTAATTTTTAAATTAATATGTATGTATTAATATTTTATTAAATAATACACGGGTGACCTGGGGGTCTAGGGGTAAGGTGTCAGACTTCTGTGCTGGCGGACGGGGTTCAATCCCCGGTCCCGGCACAGATTTATCTGATTACTAAACCCTTCCTTCACCTCTGACAAGAAATCTTGTGAATGTGGGGAATGCCAGGCCTCCACCGTGGTTCGGATTCCACGTTAAACTGTAGGTCCTTCATTTCATCTCACAATCACCCTACGATTACACATTAGCGTAAGTGCGTATAACCCGAACGGGTAGTAAGACGTGGTGCTAATAGTAATAATAATAATAATTAATACTATATATATAGTAACAGACCCCGGCGACTCGTAACTGTATACTGCTATACCCTTAGTAGCCTATTATTAATTCACGTGTGCGTGATGGCTATCCACAGTGTCAGTCCTGATAGCTGAATCAAGTGGTGAGTGAGCTATGAGTTACAGTTTCGATTCCCGTTATGGCCGTAACATTTATCATTGGTTAAATTGGCTCTGCCCTGAATTTGCACTTTATAAGGAACTACACTATATCAATAGACTACTCGCAAGCTAACTCTATATAGGAGAGTGTGGCTCGTACTATACATCCATAATTAGCACATATTTACTAAATAGATAGAAGTATAAATACTATTACACTTCAATTAGTAAATATTTTTCATCAGAACCAAACCAAATTCCTGTACAGTTGATCACGTGGGTTAAATGTGAACCTCATATAGTCTAATTTATCATTGATGGGGAAGAGTGGAGGTATACTCCCTGTCATGTATAATAAGGGTGGTTTTCCCTTAAGGGTTTCCACGTGAATGGGGGTACAACTCCTCTCAATTATAGATTCCTCTTCCCTAACCTAACAATGTATTAAATGCGTATAGCCCGAACAGGTAAAGAGAATTATAAAAAAAATATTAGTGGACTTAATTAATCTTCTCTTCCACTTTGACAAAGATTAAATACAATATACATTAAATTAAAATAATTAAAAATGTTAACTAAACTCTCCTTAATGTGAGCCCATAAGCGAGCTATAGTGAATAAGGAACAAAAAAACATTTGCAATCTTATTATTGACTCATCCAAAACTTAAATTATTTCAGAAGTCCAATTTTACTTAGTTAGTCTTAAAATAAATTCTGGATATCAGGTGTAGAGTAGAACTGTATAGAGTAGAACTAAACAATTGCCCGAGGGCCACAATCGAATCCACGAGCCTATTGGCCGGCCGCATCTTAATCGGATAGTTATTGTCAATTTGTGCAAAAATAAGAAAAGGTATTTGTGAACGAAATAAGAAGTGACTCACTTCAGTGGCCACATAATACAAGGTGTTATTCTTGCAGTAGACCAGACTGCTGATGACGGGGAAATCAAAGTTCAAATCTCAGTCTGGTGTACTGATGATGAATTTTTCAAAATTGGTTTTCCACTCTTTATTCATTCAAATGCGAGTACACTTCTTCTGTAATGGTAGGGTGATTGTGAGATGAAATGGAGGACCTACAGTTTAACGTGGAACCCGAGCCACGGTGGAGGCCTGGCATTCCCCACATTCACAAGCTGTCTTGTCAGAGGTGAAGGAAGGGTTTGGTAATCAGATAAATCTGTGCATGGGACCGAGGATTGAACCCCGGCCGCCAGCACAGAAGTCTGACACCTTACCCCTAGACCGCCAGATCACCAGTTACATACTAAACGAATCTTCCGACCAAAATATAATATATTTATTATGTAAATGTATTACAGCAGGTGTAAGGAAAAAATTAAACACAAATATCATTTGGAGTTTTTATAGATTTTACAACACAAGTCAATATTTTCCACTTATGACATAGTGTTACTTTTTTTTTTTAGAAATAGGAACCGTTAAAATAGGTATAGATTCAATGATAATGACAGTATTTTGTGAAGAAATACTAATAAATTAATGCAGCATTAGTCTTTCATTTAAAAGAAAGTAACATGAAGTGAAAAAAAAAGTGAAGTTTAGTCCCCCTGTACTCGCGGAGTCGATAACTCGAACAACTTAGCTACGAGGAAGGGATATCTTGCTTGAAGGGATGGATGATATTCTTAGCCCCGCTGTACTTGGCCAGGAAACGGAATGAAGGGAGGCTGTGATGCTGTGGGGGATGGGACTAAGCTCCCGCCAGGGTAAAAATCAATGGTCTCAATAGAGTTAGGTGGAGAAAGAGGGGTTATAGAGGGGGGCGAGAGGCTTTCACCCCTTGCGGGAACCTCACACACCGGCCCGGCCAAGAGCGGGTGACTATGGCCTGACCCCCCCTGCCCCCTCTGAAACTAACAAGTACCATCTGCTGGTTTTAATTTGTGTTTGTGGCTACTTAGGAGAGCAACTTACACAATGTTAAAAACTGTTCAGGGTTTAATAGCGAGGGTATTTTTATTTTAAGTAGAGTTAGTATCAATTTACTGCCTAGGGGCTACTAAAATGTGTAGGGATAAGTACTAGCAGCCATATGGTGTGGCTATTGGTGCTTTAATAAGGTATTTATATTATTTTTACTAGCTATCTGTTGCTGCTTTAATAATGAATTATCATGTATTTACATTAGTCTTACTATCCAGATGGTATTGTTATAGTTGATTGAAGAATATATTATAATGTATTTAGATTAATTTTCCTAATCCTGATGTATATTATGGTTGATTGAATAAAGTACTTTAATGTATCTAGATCAGATCAGATGTAAGTTGATCTTCACGCAGTGTTTTAAACCTAATTTTCATTTACACCAATAACAATTACTAGGAGGTAATTGTCGATCAAATATTTGGGCAAACTAACCAGCCAGTTCCCTCCAATTAACAATTTTATTTTTCGATCATCGTGTTGATGGGAAATATAGCCTATAAGTTTTAATAACTGAATTAGTATTTTAATCTTTATTTAGTGATTAAAATAATAATAATAATAATAATAATACTTAGCCTCGCGTTTTACTAACCGTTCGGGTACACACTTGTGCATAATAAAAGTTAGTAAAGTGTGTGTTATATGTACTTATTTGGAAATTGACTTATTTTTAAGGAAAATAGTATCAATTATGGGGTTTTTAGATTATTCTTTCAGCTATATATTGAAGTAATGGGGAATGGGCTTAGATACAAAACCACTTCAAGAAATATATTAACTTTTATTTAATCACAGAGAAAGACGCTTTTAGATGAGGTTTGGAATGGTTATATTTGTATTGTGTATTTTTATTCATATTATTTAAAAAAAAATCTAAAACCATTTTCTTCATAAACGTGCCCAAATTTTCAAATTATTGAAATGAATACATTTATAAATATCAGGTAACCTAAGCTACCATCACAGCCAACCTTTTGTATAAAAGTTGTCAGGAAATTCATACACCAAATTGAATATATAGTTTGTTTGGACCAAAAATAATACAAATCCCTACACACATCCGGAAACCAATGCTGATACCATTAATTTTTTCAAAGTGTTGGCGTATAGCGCCGGGATATCGAAGCTGTCAAACATGCGTGTACAACAAGTTGCATAGGAGCTAGGTGCACGGCACTGCACATGTAATAATGTCAAGAGCTTTCTATGATGTAGGACCAGTAACGATGACCTTCAGAACGTATTCCCATTTCTAGATTGACTGGTGTGTTGTTTATTATTAATTGTGGTATGTTCTGCTGCTGTGTTCCAAGATGTTAAGGTGTATAGTGCCGAGCGCCTAACTTCTATGCAACCTGTTGTACACGTATGCTAGAACAGCTTTGCTGTATTGGTGTTGTACGTCGAGAGTTTGGAATAAACTCAATGGTATTGGTATAGGTTTCCGGATGTAAGTGTAGAGGGAGTTTATATTACTTTTGGTTCAAACTAACTAAATGTGCAGATTCGCTATGGGTTTCCGAACACCTGTGGATTTAGTTCATGTCACAATAAGCTTTTCAAAATACCGTGCATTTTACAGTGTGGCCATGTTTGTTTTACTTGGTATTTGATCAAATCCATGGTCAGAGGATCATATATTTTAATCTATAATCAACTTTTCCGCAACCCAAATATTTCTGATCTAGGATCAAGCTGATTGACACCCCAGTGATTAAAGAATCAATAGGATGTTTAAGCAACCAGTCCTTAATACTCTATATTAATAAAATTATGAATTTGGTTATTTGTCTGTCATGAGAATTGTGAGATATCTAACACACGCAGAAATATGCGATTTTTAAATTAGTAGCCCAAATGCACAAATAAGTGCGTCCTAAAAGTGAGATTTTTAAATTTTATTTCAATTATTTTATTAAAAACTGGGTGGGAAGAATTAAAATGAATAATGTATTTTTTGTCTGTTTGAAGCAAATAAAATTGTTATACGGGATAACCCCACAATTAATTGCAATGACAATTACTTCTGATAGTCTATAATAAAGCTTATAAATGAGCTCTTCTAATAAATTGATACAATATTTGGTGCTGGATTTTAGTGTATTATGTCAGCTGTGATGTTAGTTATTTAAGTGTTATGGTAATCATAGTATTGAAATGTGATGCATTCGAATCATGACAATAATTTCTCAATTCAAAATACATAAAATCTAGGCCTATTTTGTGAAGAAGAATAGTAATTTATAATTAATTTTTTTATCATTATAAGCCTAATATACTAATTCATAAGGTATTTTTGGTTACAACCACTTTTATTTATTAATGTATTAATAGCTTTTGACCCAAACTCATAGACGCACATTTTCAGTTCTAGCTTAAGCTGCACAAAATTCCTAAAAATTACAAAAATACACATTTGATTCATGTTTTGTGTTCAAAGATAAAACTAAGCCTGCAAACTTTATACTCTAGTTTTTTTAGTGTTACACCTCTTACATATCGATCAGTCACGTACTACTTACACTACTAAAGCCAAAAGGGATCAGATTATATGATTTTATTCAATCTGAATCTTACTACCCACCCAGTCAATATACGGACCAAATTTCATAGGAAGGGCTTTATCTAATGGCTAGAATAGCTACTAGATCTACTTTCACTAAGTCATACATGTGATCTTAAGTTCTTGCTTTTGAGGAAAAAAAAGTACTTATAAAATTACGATAATAATTGAGTAAAATAGCATAATATGTTGACCACATAGAAATTTGTTTGTATTTTTTATAAGCTTCTTCCTACAAAAACTCGACCATACAATTGGTTACATTAATGGGATGTGAAGGAAGAAGACAGATTTTTTTTAGGAAATGTACGTGCATTTGCGTGGTGAGAAGCTATTAAGGAAAACATATCCTAACCACATCTAGACAAGATTCGAGTCCTGACCTCCTACATCATCGATAAGCTAGATTAGCCAGAAATTTAGTCCAAGTATTGTTGAGTGATTAGCTGGGGTTTTCCTTAGGGAAAAACTAGTTTGTCGAAAATAGAAAATAAGTTACAAATAAGACACGCTTCTACGGCCGTGGGATCTAAGACATCACTCTCGCAATATACTAAACTGTCGACGATCGTTAGATCGAGTTTTGATCCTTTTTGGGTATATATAGGGTAGTTTTCCTAACTGGCTTTCCACTCTCTCTCCACAAAAATGCGGACACACTTACCTTAAACTAAGCTTTACTTATCACTAACACATTAGTGTAATAGTACTGTACATAGGCGTATAACTCGATCTGGTAGTAAGAAGTGGTGAAAATAAAATACTGATTAGATTTTAAAATAAAATTGTTACAGCCACTTCGATGGCCGTAGTTCTTAACGCGCTACTTTCGTAGTGGACTAAATTGCCGATGACGTGGAGATCAAGATTTGAATCTCAGTCGGATATACTTTTTATATGGTTTTCACTCTCCCTCCACGCAAATGTGGGCACACTTTCTTCAAACACAACCTTACTAAACCCTTAAACCGTCAACCTAATTAGTATAAAAGCCGAACGAGTAGTATGGCGCGATGCTAAAAACAAAAATCATTACGTGTCACTTTATAATTTGTAGATTCTAGAGTGGTCTCTATTTGATGGAAACGGAGCTTATTGGTCAAGTTTAATGTATCGTTTTTTAAACAAGAATTGACAATAGAGGCTCTTTCCAAAAAACGTAGAAATATATCCTCTTCCCCCTCTAATCTGTTGATATACATTCTTTGCCAGTTCAAAGGGTACAAATGATAGCCCTCTACCCCTCACAACCCAATTTTCCATTTGACCAAAGACACGCATATCTGAGCTTGAAATGATAATTTATTCATATCTCTTTGCACAGCATCCACCGATTTGTTCGGCAATGAATGGCCGCGACGTATTCATTGATGTATCACCTAAATCCACGAGCTCCGCAGTGATGTATTTCTATCTACTCGACTGTTCAGACTTTCCAGAAGGGATTGGGGTGTTCAGAAAGGGGGGTGGGGTGGAATTATAATCGTGAGTTATTACACCCTCTCAAAACAAACCAGTGTACTGAATGAAACCACTTAATTGGGTTGTAAAAGTGACCTAAGAGACATAGTCTCTTTTACTAAGATTCCAAAATATTTGGCAAACTTTTGAAAATATTTAACAAATGGGTTAACCATCAATTTAATTTTTTTGAAAAATAATTAAACAACATTTTGTGAATTTTAACAGTTGTACAATATGACTGAAAATTCTTATCAAGACTTGTTAGGATTTAAAATTGTCATTCTTATATGTAAGCTCTTCTACTATTGCTAGATTATCTGTATAATGAACTCAATAGCAAAAGTTAATTGGATTAGTAGAGTTTATTTTGAAGAAATGTATAAGCATTTAATCAGCATATTGTGAAGGTGGATTTAATTTTCATCGTTATTTAGTTAAAATATTTTAAAACACTGACTGATTTAACTAGTATGAGACTTAACATTTGTCAGTAAGTAGTACACCCGTAAAAATTAATTTATTTCCTTTTACAAAATGCATTCTTAGATTCACCAAAACTTTGTAAATATAATCCTATTAAATAAATGCTAACTTAACTTTATACCAAAGAACATCTAACCTCTTATAAACCTTGTAAAACAAAACGATGTTATGGTCAATGGAGATATATATTCTTTAGACTTACGTGCTCCTAAATTTTATTACTTTTATATATGTCTACAGGCATAGTTTAAAAAAACTAGCACCATGTCCTACTACCCATTTGGGTTATAAGCTTATCTTATAGTTATGCTAATGGTTTTAGGGAATAGGAGGGTTAAATTAAGATGAATTGTACCCACATTTTTGTGGAGCTAAAATGTAAAAACATTTTGTAAGACCACCCTCAGTACACCCGACTGAGATTTGAACCTCGATCCCTCGTCATCAGCAGTCTAGTCTACTGCGAGAGTAATGCCTTAGATCATGAGCCCACTGAAGTGGGTTTTAAATAAACCAAATATAGGATAGCTAAAATAACAAACTACATAATAATTAATATTTTTCATATGGATTTAAAGTTATATATTGTCTCAATATGATAATTTAGGAGGTTTATCCTATCCAAGTTACTAAATAGTTTGAACCTAGGAATCATATTTAACAAATCTTATAAATTAAATTTCACCTACTAACATTGGTTTGAGCGCATAACAAACGTCAAGCACGTATGAATTGGTTTGATTTATGGCGATAATTTTAGGGTTGCTGATGGTGGTATTTCCATTTTACCTCCACGAAAATGCTTTTACCATAGTACATTGCATATTAATAATACACATCTAAAATACACCTAAATATCAAAAGATGGTACTCAAGTTTCTAAGACTTTGGAAACATAATAATAATCGTATTCATAAGTAATTTGACCATTGCATTTGATATCTTTAAATATATTTACCACGTGTCGCTATTCTACAGGTCCTTGTCGACAGAGAAAAGGAGCTTTAGGTAGAATAGGTAGAAGTGAAGGTTAAACTTCCCACCCCCTCAAAAATATTATTAATATTTCATTTATGTTTCCTTCCTCAATGTCTAAACCATTAATTCATTAGATAGTTATAAAATTTCTTATACAATCACAATTTATTTTTAAAAACCAATCTAAATTAAGTCTATATGTAACGTTGAAAAAATCCTCAATATCCAGTTAGATTAAATAAGATGCCTTTATTAAATTTTTGTTAGAAAGATTGTGTTGCCTGTGAGTTACTAATTACACAAGTTGTGTATAGAAAAGGATAATTTGGCATCGTTTCTTTATGCTGCGTATGTTAATTATTAACCAATGTACATTTAAAAATGACACATTTGTGGAGTATTTTTTTTGTTTTTAAGTAGGTAGCCCTTAATATATACCTCTATAGTGTAATTATAGCAGCTTTCATGGACACTATTGTTTTTACAACTATAGTATAGCTGCTATATTATTAAGACCGGATAAACCAAACCGATGGAGCTTGACATAAACCAATAATCCCAATAAGATACTGTGAATTCAGACGTTTGACAAACAATTAGCACATGACAGAAACGCAGTCACGTCACATGATCATAAATAAAGCAATGTCAATCTGTATTATCAGGGTATACAATGCTCTTCGGAGTTAATTGAAATATTGCAAGTAAATAAACTATTTAAATAAATCAGTAGATTAAATTCTGTTACTTTCCCTTGAAGCAAAGAATTTGGGTGAGACTGAACTCTCTCACACCCCGTAGAGAAACATACCCATGATCCTCTTCTTATTAAATTCTAAAATAACAAAACTAGTCTTAGCTCTTGAAGGGCAGGTAAGATTCCTTGAGACGAACAAGACTCGCAAGAAATGGGCTATGCAAATTCGAGATAACTTAATATAAGCGCTGGAAAATCGATTCTCAGATTTTCACAGACAAATCTGCATCTTATTACGAGGAGATATTTCTATTCCATTTCCTTATTCAAATTATCCGCTGGTATTTTTTCCCTCTCTTTCTGTCTGATTTGGCGTTATATTTTATTCTTTGGTCGGTATCTAAGCCTAAATATTTTTTTTTTCCCCTGAGATATTAAAGTCTAAAAAAAATATTTTTAAAATAAAATATTGATCTTACATTATAATAGTTAAGTATTTACTCACTATAGATTTTAAAATATATTATTGGATTATGAAATTAACTAAAATATAGGGTTTTACTATAACTCAAAATAATATGGTGTAAACTGGATTATTTGCTTTAATTTGTAGCCTTCAACATTCAATTACTCGCTTCAATGGCTGCATGGCGTATACTGCCGATGATGAAGAGATCGAGTTCAAATCTCGGTCAAGTATACTGGTTTTTCTAAAATGATTTCCCACTCTTCCTCTACGCAAACTTGGATACACTTCCCCTAAATTAAACCGCCCTAATCCCTAACCCATCATTGTAATTAGTAAATAGGCGTATAACCTGAATGGGTGATTAAGACACGGTGCTAGAAAACTAATAAATATATAGGCTTTGGCCCACAACACACTATTGAGTCTGTGAATCCGACACTTCGGCAAAACTGAGTTTGAGGCCATTTATACATATGGTCTTATGTTAAGACCTATATTTTTTAGTTTTCTATCTTTCATCAATTTATTTTACGCCTTCGATCCAATTTTATTTAACAGGCGAATGTCCGAAACAAATTGAAGGATTGATGTTAAGAGGATAAAATAAAAGTCTAGTCTTAAGGCTTATACACTTATCATTGGCTACCCTCTACACCAACAGTTCACAAACCGCGGGTCAAGAATAAAAACTTTTCTAAATGTGATTATTTTACTAATAAATTTAAAAAGAAATTCTTTAAAACCTGTAAAAGTTAAAACACCAAACAAAAAGAATTGAATAAAAATGAAAACGTTAAAGTGCATACCATCTGTATAACGAAATTGGAATTGATGTTTGAGTCTCTGAACGCAGAAGTAAGAGACATCATAAACAAAAACAAAAAACAAGGGCTTTTTTTTTTT
>CABEEJ010000212.1:311786-335481 GCA_901482245.1 Timema douglasi
TTTTTTTTTTTTTTTTTTTTGCGAACGCCTTATTTTGAGAAATAGATCAGTTTAAAAAAAACTATGTTCAAGAATATTTGTTTAAATAAATCATTAAATTTAAATTACCATTCCTCCCCTCGCCCAAATGAACATTAAAGTTATAGGGAAGACGGAATTCTGGTTACATACAAATAGTTCTACATATTTTAAGGGATACAATAGTTGTAAACGGTAATGATATAAATATGTTAACATATGACAATATCAATAATATTATCTTAATGGCTGATTCCCATGTCTGTTAAAGTATACCTTCCTAAAGTTAGTGCCAGAAAGGGGACTAGCATTCTAACTACAAAACAATACATTAATTATTCAGGACAAAAATAAAACAAACTATTTTGAAGTTGTATTTCCTACTTATAACTCAAGTCACGAAGTCACTCTTTGAAGAAATTAATAGATCATAATTTTTTATGGTATATATTTCTGATACTACGTGTTTGAGCTCTCTGTAACTTAACCAATTAAATGCTACTGTTTGAAAATATAAATATGGGTAAATAAATTCGTCAAATTTTGTTTAACCTGTTTGAACCAATCTATACAAGCGTTTGGCGCAGTATCAGTGAGTTTTCTTAGCAATCAAGATAGGACGTATGAACTAAGGACAAGATAATGTTACATTTCACCAATGCAAACCAAGACTACCTTAATCTAATAATACCTAACTTAAACAAAAAGACAGCTCCTTCATTTTTGGCAGCTCTACCCAATCAAAGCCTGATCCAACCTGACCTAACCTAACATTCAGGCGATTGAACAGACACTGGATATAAAAACGCGAGTCAGAATTAAACAAACTCACAAGGTAGGATTAACAGGTTTTTTCACAACCACACGAAACGTCCTATGACCAACCTGGTCAAAACAATCTTTGTATTTCAGCTAGGATGATCACAAATTGAATTAAACGTAAGTTACTACACGCGTTAAACCAGACCAGGTGAAATTGACGCCTTATATCGCGTAACCACCGAGGTAGGTAGCTCTTATTATAATGAAGTATGTGTTTTAGAAAGTGCACGTTAAATAACTAAATAAAGAAGATCCTGTATTTTGCAGTTTTGACTTTTAATTAATATTATTAGAGAGTCTGTCTTACGATAGGTCTATTCCTTTTGTTAGGGAAGTTAAACCGCCAATATACCCGTCCTAAGCCTCCTCCTTCAGCTCCCAGAATTATTTTATTTCCATAAATTGCTGCAAATATATATATATATAAAATATGATGTTTTATTCCAATATGTTGCCTACCCATCCAGGGCAGTGCACGCACTCTCCATTTTGACTGGTTAGTGTCACCCTCCCACACCGTTTGGGAGAAAGCACATGTGCTGCTGTACAATGGAAATCTGGAAAGTTTCGAAGTTTCCCGTGTCTTTTAACATGGAATCTGCATTATCGAGCGATAAAAAGCCTCCGAATTTTCCCAGAAAGATATATCATACCAGTCAAAGGTACGTTGACCATGGTCGAGTTTTAACCCACGAACATCGATTCCTGATGAGAGAACTTTATTTAAATACAGTCACAGCCGATGATAAATTGAGTCGAGACCTATAAAATAACACTAATAAAATAGTAAACTGCTATCAATTTTGGCCAAAATATATTGTTTGTATTTTCTAAAAGTCTCTTCTCCGGAAAACTGAACTGTATCTATCGTACACTGCGAGACAAAACCAGGTGACTTCGGTAACCTTTTCTTTTGTAAGTACAGTAAGAGGATAGTAAAGGTTTCACCTGAAATTGCACCGAGGACTGTCTCTACAGTATTAAGGGGTTAGATTCAGAGGGGGAGGCTGTAGGAAGGGAACGTAGTAGCTCTGTAGAGCAGGCGTGGCACGCTTTCAAACATCGCAGCTATTTCCAAACAAAAAAAAAAAGTTTGATCCCCGCAAGGAAAAGACTACTCGGAAAACTGCTAACTCCCAACCAGATAAGCTAGGTCACTATTTTATTACTACTCGTATTTCTAAATCTCTTCTTCTATATTTTCAGAGTGCACTTTTTTTTTTCAAACTTTAATCTTCCTAAACAAGGACTTCGTTAAGCTTCCTATATTTTTTCTTCCATTCATAACACATACACACAAAAAAAAAAGGTAGACTTACTTAAGTAATGTGAAAGTCCAACATTACATTTGTTTTGTTTTCATATTGAGATATAAAGTGAACGAGCACGTAACTGACAAACTAACTTAAATTAAGACGCAAAAAGATTAAATATTGGACTAAGACTTGAAGGGAAAAAAAGATTTAACCTTGACGCATATTTATAGATTTTTCTTTAGCCCATACAAGGAATCCAACCATTTCACCTATTTCAGTGGCCTAATTTTTAAAGGATTTGATCTTGCATTAGATTGGCGTGCTGATAACGTGGATATTTGAGTTTGAATCCCGGCCAGGTCTGATTAGGGTTGTTTTTCCTCAATGGTTTCCCACTTTACTTCCACGCAAATGCGGGTAGATTACCTGTTAAAAATGCTTCCTTCCAAATCACTAACCCTGTAAAGTAAATACTCGTATCATATATGCGTATAGTATGAGCAGGTAGTAATAATACATGGTTAAAAAATACACCATGCCGGAGTTTGAACTCAGACCTCCACGTCAGCAGTGTACTATACTGATAAAAGATTGACATTTAGATCATGTTACCACCGATGCGAGTATGTAAATAAATATTTCAGTATATTTAATTAAAGTATTGACACAACTATTTGATGTGAGTCTACACTTGTTTTAAAAAACCCATTAAAGTATCGTTAAAAATAAAAATCCACAATCCATTAAACAGATTATTGATTTAGTTTGTTAACCACTGTTTTATAAAACATAACCATCAGTTTTAATTTAATCAACTTGTTACAAAACTATATGGCTTATCGGGTTATTGATTATATTATTTTCTTTTGTTTAAAATAAATTATCTTTCTACTCAGATGATTTTATCGGTTTAACTGGTATTATAAGCTGCCTAATTTCATCAAGATTTGTTATTTTGAACAAAAATATAAGAAAGAGCTTGTGCCTTATTTAATAAGGCTAAAAATGTGTTTCAATCTTTTATTTAAAAAAAAATTGCCAACTACCTCAATTAATATTTTACTATTTAAAAAAAATAAGGTCTATACAAATACATTTTCATAAAGTATTTTTTCCTCGCATCGAGCTAATTTTATTTCTACGTGGACTCACACAATATGCCGAGTAGTCTAAGGCGTCAAACTCCTGTTATAAAAACCTCCTGATATCGTGGTTTGAATACTGGTAGAGTCTACTAAGGTTGGGTTTTTCAAAGAGGCTTCCTTCTCAGCTTCCACACAAATGCATGTAGATTACTTCTAAAATAATTCCTCCCTCATCTCTACCCAATCAGAGCAATTATAATATTTCATATAACCTCAATAGGTAGTAAAGTGTGGTGATAGAAAAAATACTTCCAGATATAAAGATAGTATTTATTTAGTGAGTCTCTTTGACCTTGAAATTTTAATGGTTCCAAATTCAAGTGAATGTTACGGAATCCCTCACGGACTTTCTCGCTCTATTGTTTAAAAATGGAGATATCTACTCAAAATCGTTATATAATATACACTATTGAAACAGAAAGCAAATTGCGTTATACATTCGCAAAAAAGTTTATTACTCACGGGTTTAAATTTTTAAACTTTATTTTTAAAGAATTAACGTCTTCATTTTTTTATCTGGACCAGTAAAAAATATTGATATTGGGTCCCCAAGGGTCAACACTTCGTAATAAAATTTTGAATTCCAGTTAAAATTTTCAGCATTTTGTTAGGGGATGCACATCTTATGGTTATCGCATTTCTATTAAAATACTCTTTTATACATTTTGACCAAAATATAGGTAGTCATTGACTATTGAGTCTAAACTGAGAGATAGATCATTGTTGTACCAGGGTTGGATCCAGGACGCGTGCACCCTTTCAAGAAATTAAACCAATTAAATCAATGTTAAAGTCACTACTAGTTTTATTGTCACGTTATACTATCTCACAAACCAGATATATTTTTTTAATTATTTTTTTTGTAATGCTATTAAATGGTTAATATACGGTAATTATTATAAATACTTAAGACAATCACATTATATATTAAAATGGTGCAAATAGGCATTAATGATATAACCCAAATTTAAGTTGCGCGCCTCTCACCTTTTTGCACAATTATTGTTTAGGTTTAAATTTGTTTTATAATTTTTATTATTACCATTTCAATGAATAAAGTAAATAATTAAAGATCTTTAAAATAATTTATTTTCAAATAACGTACTTTAAAGGAAATCTTTGAATATTACCAGACAAATAACGAGTTAGTATGGCTTAATTGTAAAATTTCGATTTAGAATGAGAAATAATTAGCTATACTATAGTGTGGAGTTAAAGTTCGATTTTTCGAAATCTGAATAATTCAATCTATATTGTCTAGTTGATCGAATGGCAAAAAAACTATTAACATAATAATTGTTATGATGTTAAATTTATTTCCATTTTAAAAATTACTATTTGTTGATGTTCCTGTTATTTTCTTTTAATAAATTTAAAAAATAATCAAAAATTTTGAATTATACCCTTCATTAAATGATTATTTTCAAGTTTAGCGCTGCACTGAAATTTACGAAAATATTTACGCTCAAGTTTTGAAGTATTCTTATGTAAACAATTCTTGAGGTGCCATCACTTCTCCCCAACCCGATACCAATAGTAGCACCCATTTCTCCCTCCCCCCTTCCCCCTTTTCAAGATAACCCTGAATTCGACCTTGTTCTGTAAAAACATTTCCCATAAGTGGTTAAAGGAAAAACAACATAAACAATTACAAAGACTTATTTATTTGCTTGCTCTATGACTTTAGAGAATTATTGCATTTAAATATAAGTAGTATCTATTCACAACTAAAGCTCACCAAATTTTATTAATATATTTGCCAATATCTCAGAAACTATTGGTTTTATAAAAACATATTTTGAATAAAAGTTTTTTTATTTTTTATAGGACTAAAATCTTACAACGATAAGTTATTTAGTACTTTAACTTGTTGCGGAGATATATAAATGTTAGCTTCTGTAAACAACCCTAAAATTCATTCTAATGTAAAAATGAAAAAATCAATTTTGTTTATAAAGTTAATCAACTTATAGTTTCAGAGATATGATGATGATAATGAGATGTTCGGAATATTTGTAAATGTTTTGAAATTAAATTTAATCAAAATTGTTAGGGCTGATTTAGAGAAAATCAATTCTTTCTCTTTTCACTCATCAGTAAGCTACCCTTAATTTAAGGGTTGGATAGCAAATTCCAAAAACCCTCAAGGCCACCCTATGAAGACCCTAGATACTAAGTTTTATCCCGATCGGTTAAATAGTTTAGGCTCTAGTTTGAGTTTTAGACAGACTGATCTTGGTGGCGTGGTTAGCTAACGCACTGATATGATGAGCTATACTGCCTAGGATGGGAATATCAAGGTTCGAATCTCGGTCAGGTGACCTGTGGGTGGTTTTTTCTAAAATAGTTTTCCCCCATTCCTGCAAGCAAATGCAGTTTCACCTCCTCTAAACTCAACTTTCTCTATTCCTAGCCTATTATCGTAATAATTACTTAAACGTACAGCCCGAACAGACAGTAATACATAGACTTAATAAAATAAAATATATCTGATCGCATCTTTTTACCATTTATTTATTTGTGTTTTTGTATTAAAAAGAAAATGACAGGTTTCCACCGTGGTTCGTATTCCACGTTAAACTGTAGGTCCTCCATTTCATCTCACAACCACCCTACCATTACACATTAGCGTAAGTGCAGTACAACCCGAACGGTTAGTAGGACGCGGTGATAATAATAATAATTGTTCTGTATTAAAGACACCTTGGTCTCTTTAGCATGAACGAGGTTTATTATGAAACATTATCAGTATTGGATGTGAAAGATACTCATCGAAACAAATTTAGTACTTTTTAGTTGTTTATAACATCAAGTAGGTAAAAAAAAATACAATATTAAGATGGTGATTTGTATCCCTAATAAAATTCGAACTAGGGTGTAGAGTGTAAACACATATATAAAATTAGAACAACTTTGATTTATGTCTGTGTGTCGAGTCATTCCGGGATAAATTTTAGAGCGTTGTTTTTATTTTGTGGACGATATAGAAATACAAAGGTATAAAAATTTAGATTTTTTTTATGTAAAAAAGTGCCTCCTATTTAGTAAATGAATTTTTCCTACCCGTCCTGAGTATCCACATTTTCTTAAATTATTTGTATAAGGACGAGAGAGGTATGATCGAGAGGAAAAATGTAAAAATTGGCGTAGAAGGAGAGCGGAAAACTGTTAAGATGTAGAAATAACTCAGTTGATATGGCCAAGATTAAAACCATTACCTCCACATAAAACGAGACTAGAAATCTCTGTATACTTCCCTATAGAAACTTTTAATGAAATAATGGATTTTGATAAAAAAAAATTATCTGTAAACACATGGGCAGTACAGATTTGTTGACAAAAAGTGATAAATGTGTCATGAGAAAAACTTTATACAAATTATTATAGTTTTAATTTGATGTTTATTTAATTAAAATATTGTCTCATCATTTATAATTATTTAAAGTTACACATACATTGTTGTATTTTTTTTATATTTTAAAATTATTTATTCATATTTGTAAACTTTAAAATTAAGTCACTAGAATTGTCTCTTAATTCTCCATTTTTATAATGAACTAGGCAATATTTTAGCAATCCAAATTAGATATATAATGTTTTGTTAAAGCATGTCGGTTAATTAAAAAAACTTATCACGATTTTTCTTGTATGACTGTGTAATACATCTTGAGCCTCATAGGCTTAAAACCGATTGCATTATGCAATTATTTTAATAATACTAAGTTTTATTAATTACTTTAAACTTCTAGATTCTAGAATTATTAGTATATACAGTAGAGTCTCGGAAACTCGACACTCGATAATTCGACATTCCGTGTAACTCGACACGTGCACGTGATCACAGTTGTTGACGCCAGTCACCATAATCCAAGGTCATTCAACTGTATAACCTTTTGACTATTGCTATGTTTGTTAGTTTTCCAATTTAGGAACGTGTTAATCGAATCAATACAATATTATATGTACAGTACTGTACTGCATTTCTGAATATTACATGTATGTATCCAAACCATTATATTAACACATATTGTATTGTACTTTACGTATATTACTGTTACTGTACCATACAATACTACAGTTCAGCACAACTGTACCTATAATACTCGATACTTTACTATGATTAATCCTTGTTTAGGACACTTTACATGGTAAACATGACTCTTATGCAAGTTCATTCGTAAAACTCGACATTTCAATAATTCTACACCATCTCAGTCCACATTAGGTCAAGTTTCCGAGACTCTACTTTATATATAAACAACTTTTAGTTACACTTCAATTATACCAAAGTCATTTAATTAATTATATAACAAATTAAAACGTATCGGTGTTCACAAGGTATAATGTTTTACTCCCATGTTAAATGGAATGAATGGCCGGTGATAGGAAGCTCGAGGTTAGAATCCTAGTTTGGTGTATTGAAAATGTTTTTTATAGTTTGTTCCCCAACATACCTCTTAAAAACTGTGGGTGCATTTCCTCTAAAGCTCGAATTATCTCAACCTTATTCCATTATTGTTATTAATATGAGTTGATGGTATCAATGGCTAATAATACAAAAGGGGGGGATTAAAATAGTGTATTAGCTATGAATCATCTGATTTATTAACGAGTAAATTTTTTACCAAAACACATGTATTAAAATTTAAGTGAAGGTTGTGTATGATTAAACTGTTTCTTATATTATATAGAAGAGTTTAACGCTGTTTTATGAAATAACACCAATGAGACTCTTGCTTTCTGATGTTAATGAGATCTTTTCAACAAACACCAACTTGTCTAGAACGGATGGAAGAGTCTAAGTGGGTACGGGCGTTTATCAACACAAGACTTGTTTTTGGAACGGGGGAAGGTAAACAAACTTACAACAAGGTTTAGAAGACTCTCCTTTTTTAATACTAACCCTTTTGCAATTAGCAATCTTTAGCTGTAGACAAAAACTGTATAAACTTGAGAAGTCAACAAATTTCTAGAACAGTACACAAATTAATTAGGTTTGTAGCTTTAAATGAATACAATTTAAAATTATAAAAGATAAAGGTTAATACATATTTAAATAGCTGACACTGTTCACAGATATTGACAATAGTCATAAATAAACACTAATAATATAGTAGTAATACCCGCCTCGGTGGCGTAGTTGGCTAACGCGCTTGTCGTATTGAGCTCGACTGCTGAGGACGGGGAGATCGAGATTCGAATCTCGGTCGGGTGAACTGGGGGTGGTTTTTCCTAAATGGTTTTCCACTCTCCCTCCACGCAGATGCGGTTTCACTTCCCTCTAATCCAACCTTCCCAATTCCCAATCAATTAGCGTAAATAGTACTTAAAGCGTATAACCCGAACGGGTAGTAAAACGCGGTGCTAAAATAATAATTATAAATAATAATAGAGTAAAGTGTCTTCACTGTTGGCCTCAACAAAAAAATTCGTATTTATCTAAAATGCTCTTCCTATAAAAATAGACTATACTTATATGTGAAACTAATAATGTATAAAAATAATAATATAAAAATCACCAAGCTAAGAGTTTTTTATTTTTACATAAATGTAAAATAAACATTTTTTGCGGCTAGCGCTGAAAGAAATTTAATTATTATTGGTGTTATACTATAGGTATTGAGAATATCCATCAAAAATGACAGCTGGACGTTACATAGCTTGACGCATCAATACGTGAGAGTAAATCTAGTAACTTTACAATCTGTAGGATAAGGATTTTCCTTTGAAAATTGGGCTGTAATGATATACACGAAGAACGTATAATATTCCAACAACCACCTTCATGTTTATTAATGTATCTGTTAGATTTGTAATATATTGATTTGTTGTGGAAGAGAAAGATGATGATTGAATCTTGGCTGGGTGTAATGTAGAATTTTTTTCACCCCACAAAGTGGTAGTTTGCAATTTTTTTATTATTTCTTTTTACCTACCTTTATTTCTAAATCATATTACACACCTATATTATTCGTTGATAATTTTTCTGCAAGAATGTGTAAAGAAGGCGAGACCTTATCTCAGTCGGTAGCGTGTCTCTCTATTGAGCTATGGGTTTCAGGTTAGATTCCTGACATAGCTGAAAATTTATTATCGGTGAAATGTGGGTTTAAACTGTCACTATAAAGAATTAACGGCCGGGGACTGGATGTTGTGCCTGTCCTAGTCTTAAGTTAGATTATTTATAAAGCATTTAAAGCTACGACAGGCCTAACAAGCCGGTAGTGGGAAAATATATGGCTCGAATATAAAAAAACTGACCCAAGCCTCAGGCGGGAAACAGTAATGGAAGTTAAGTATCGAGGAAAATATTGGAATAATAATTTAATTATTAAGATGATATCGTGTTTGTAAAATTTCTAATTTTGTTCAACGCATCTTAATGTTAGTTCCTGATACGGATATATGTTTTTAACGGTAATGAGTTAATGACGAGGATGGTAGAATCCATCGGAAATATATATACATATATATATATAAATATATATATACATATATAAATATATATACATATATATAAATATATATACATATATAAATATATATACATATATATAAATATATATATGTATATAAATATATATACATATATATAAATATATATACATACATACAAATATATATACATATATACAAATATATATACATATGTATATATATTTATATATACATATGTATATATAAATATATATACATATGTATAAATATATATACATATATATAAATATATACACATATATATATAAATATATATAAAAAATATATATATATTCGTTTTGCTAGATGGGGGCTCAACCCCCAAAATGCGGTGAGGTTTTTAGCAAGTGGATGTAAACTAATGTAATTCCGGAGCCGTTTTTTGATAGGTCTTACCGTTTAGCTACAAGAGACCTCCAAAGAAAGGTTCGCACTGACTTTAAAATTGTTCCACAATTTTGAATTTTTTCGGGGGTCAGTTTTTTAAAACTTTTTGGATTTTCCCATTGGTTACAGGCCAGAAGCTATAATTATGCAAAATTTAAATTTTCTAGCTCATCTGGAAGTGGGTAAACATTAATGTCAGTGAGTCAACCATGTGGCATTTTATAGTAGTGTAATTTGCTTTAAGATTGGGTTAAGAAAGCTTTTATTAAATAGTAGGCTTGATACACAATCATGATTCAAATCCCAACCCTAACGCTAACTAAAAACCAGTTTAAATGTCCACCTTTTCATGTTCAATAATTTTCTGTTGTTGGAGAGAAAAACTACCCTCAGTACACCCGACCGAGATTCAAACCTCGATCTCCCCATCATCGATAGTCTAGTCTACTGTGAGAGTAGCGCGTCATACTATGTGACCACCGAAGCGGGTACACAAAATTCCTTAAAGATGTATTTAAAATATAAAACTATTGTATTTACTGGACCTAACACACGAGGAGGTAAAACGGTAAAAAAGAGTTTTAATCTACTCAGAACTCAAACCAAATTATTGTAGAGTTGTTCAGCCAGCAACATATTAAAACTCCTGATCATAGAACAAAGTATTTAGCGTTTTAACGAGTCAAAACTATTACTACTTAATTAATCAATCGATTTTGTTAATAGTTTGTCGTAAGCTACATTTATTAGTTGGGGCAAATGATGTATGTAAAAGACAATTCAATATGGTACAATATTTTAACTTTGCTTATGTTAGTTCTTTACGTGCTATTAATTTATAAATGAGGTCGTTGAAAGTTGTTAGGGTACAAACATTATAAGAAACAATATTATATCATGTTGACCTCAATTTTTTAAGCTATATGCAGTTTTTGCCTACCCCGTATGGGAACGGCGTCATAATGTATGTATGTGTTTATGTATGTATTTGTGTATTTATGTACAGCATGTATGTATGAATGTATGCATGCATGCATTTGTGCGTGTATGTATGTGTGTATGTGTGTATGCGTGTATATAGGTGTGTGTATGTGTGCGTATGCGTGTGTATTTATGTGTATGCCTGTGTAAGTGTGTATTTTTGCATGTGTATAAGTGTGTATGTGTGTATTTTTGTATGTGTATAAGTGTGTATTGGTGTATTTTTGTATGTGTATAAGTGTGTATGTGTGTATTTTTGTATGTGTATAAGTGTGTATGTGTGTAGTTTTGTATGTGTATAAATGTGTTTGTTTGTAGTTTTGTGTGTGTATAAGTGTGTATGTGTGTATTTTTGTGTGTGTATAAGTGTGTATGTGTGTATTTTTGTATTTGTATAAGTGTGTATGTGTGTAAGTATGTATTACACAATTTATCTACTCATTATCAAAAAACGCGACTCCTTAGGAAATATTTGGGATTTTATTTGATACATATTAAGTCCCTTATAACAATTTGGTAACGGATGTTAAACTATAAGATACGTCATCAAACAAAAATACACTATCTCTGAATGTGTCTACCAATTTCCAAACTAATCCAATATCCCCATAATTATACATGTCTCCCACTCTTTTATATTCGCCTACATTCAGGTTTTGCGAGTTGAACTTGACCAGATATCCTTGAAAAGTGGCGGGACTCAACGAGTATATAAACTTATTCGTACCCTTAAGCCACTATTTCAGAAATGAGTGTCCTTTAAAACCCAAACTTTCGCTCTATTGTTTTTGAACTTCTTTGGATGAAATTTATACAGTAGTTAAGACACTTAATTTATTAGCTATCTTTTGCATGCTTCTCTTATACTCTCTACGCTAGACCATAATGAATAATTAGGCTATAAATTCTGCTAGCTGTCAACTACAAACAGGGGGTGAATTTAACCATATTATATAAGGGTGGAATGGGGGATGTGAATGTTTTAAGGCAATTGGATCTTTCTGTGATATATAGGACATATAGAGGAGAATACAATTTTACAGCGGAATAATCATGTTAAATAATAAGGTGAAAACAATGGGACGTAATTTTTAGGTGGGTAATTTTGTTTTAATCACTAGGAAACACCCAATTTAATTACGTATTATAGGATATCTAATGTTTTTGAGTAAATTTTTTCAAAAAATAAACATCATTTTCCCATTTAATTAGATTGAAAATTTATTTAAAAGCTGATTTTAAAAACTGTCAAAGCACTGTTTATAATATGTAATTAAACATATTACCTCATCCTTTGATATTTTTATATACTATTACCGATATAGTTTTGGAAACGCTACTTGGATTTCATTTTAATTTATTTATTGGTATTTTTCTTTTAAAAAAACTTTGGGATTATAATATTAAAAATATTTATAAAAAGTTAATATACTTAGTTTGTAATGTAAATAACTATCTATATTACTAAATTTTAAATATATCACTTTGGTACGGAGAAAGCCCTACAGCTATTAGATTATTTTATATATATTTTGTTATAATTTGCATATACTAAGTAATTAATAGATTTATAAAACCATTAATTACATGAATTGTTGTTTTTAATTACTAATTATAGGGATGCCAATAAATTTAGGTTTTTTGGATAAATTAAATAACAGAATTCCTATTAAAATAATACTGTGTAAGTAATAATTAATTTGCATGATTTATAAGTAGCATAGTATAAACAACGCATTTAGGCTAGTACAAGTGTTGGTGGGTAAGCGGAGTAAGGGATGATTATCGTTTTTCATATATTACGAAAAGGCTGTGATTATAATTCGGGTGTACTGTATGGATAGTTTATTTTAATTATGCCTCCATAAAAATTAAAGTAGATTTACTTCATATTCCAGCTCCCTTGCGGCTGGATAAAACTTGCTGTAAGACAAGAATCACAAATGTTAAACAAAATAAATCAAAAGGAAGGATGATTGATTATTAATAAACTAAAGATAACATTGTTTTAATATTTTGTTTCTTTCGTAAGAATAATACACACCAGGTGACGAACTGATGAACCAGGCGTTGCCCAGGAGGTTTTTAGTTAATTAAAAACAATTTAGTAAATAATTTAAAATTCAATTTTCGAAGCGCATACGTTATTTCACAACAAACAAACAGAAAAACAAACAAACTCTTAATTTTATTAATAGACTTGTAGATTAAAAATATTTTTTATAAACGGCAAAAAAAATACAAAGCTAGCCAATGCATTTGGCGGACCGTCTATGGCAGAGTCAGTAACCTTTTTTGGGGCTCCGATCGAAGGTTACATTTATCAAAGATCATGTGATCAGCTTTAGTGTTTACACTCTAATTTTAATAATTTTTTAAATATATATCTTGTATTTATTTCTTAAGTTTAATTTTCCTACAAAACTTACGTCCCTGCCTATATAAAAAAATATATCAAATAATTAAAATGTAGATTATACTCCGTTTATACTGAAAGATAGAAGTGTTACCTTGACTGATTCCACTATGGCTCTATTTTATAAGCTATACCATAGTGAAATAATGCAAGGTAAGCTTCCCTTTTCGTGACGATGTAGTTTTCTTACATGATCGATTGAAAATTGCCGCGAGATCGACCTTTTTCCGACCCCTGGTCTAAGGTGTTTTACCATATCGTTAATAGGAGGTTTGGGATTCTAATCTGGGTCGGAGGCATTGAGACTAATTTAACTTATCATAATTCCCCTGTAGTTTTTCGAATCTTAAGTTATCTCACTGTTTCGGTTGCATTTCTTCTTTACACCATTCTTCATAATAATTTTTACTTGTATGTTATACACACTGGTGAGTACCTAGACAAAGGTGTGAGTCTCTTCTAGTCGAGCTATCTTTGTGAAGGAAGCTTGAGGATCTTGTTCCGGCCCTGTTACAAAGGTATCTTTTCCTACATATTATCTCTTCCCCTCCCCTTATATTATTATTATTATTATTATTAGTAGTAGTAGTAGTAGTAGTAGTAACACCGCGTATTACTACCCGTTCGGGTTATACTCACTTACGCTAATGTGTAGTGGTAGGGTGATTGTGAGATGAAATGGAGGACCTACAGTTTAACGTGGAATCCGAACCACGGTGGAGGCTTGGCATTCCCCACATTCACAAGATGTCTTGTCAGAGGTGAAGGAAGGGTTTGGTAATCAGATAAATCTGTGCCGAGACCGAGGATTGAACCCCGGACCCCGGCACCTTACCCCTAGACGCCAAGTCACCAGTCTCTCCTTATAAATGCTGAAACATTTCCTGTAATATCTACCCGCCTCATTCTTACTCAGCGTAAATTTGATGGGTATTAAGGCTTAAAGCATGCTTAAAACGGTTCTTGTGTTGAAAGTGATAGTTAATAAAAGAAAAATATTACCCGCCTCAGTGGCACAATGGTCTAAGACGTTACTTTCGGGCTAGACTGCAGATGATGGGGAAAAAAAGGTTCGAATTCAGTTTGAGTTTTCTAAGGGTGGTTCTTCCTAAAGGGTTTTCAACTCTCCATCCACGCGAATGCGGAAATGTTACCTCTTAAATGCTTCCTTGCACATACCTACTCCATGAGTATAACCTGAACAGGTAGTAAAACGTGTTTGTTTAAATTAAATGGTAAAATATATACAATTTTGTACTATTTAAGTTATTGTTTTATTTTATCAATAACATGGTAGAGTGTATTTTCATATCGATTTATGATCTAGTTACATTAGAGAGTAAATTAAAACACGATCCAGTTTTAATTGGAAGGATCCTTTTAGAAACATTTAACAAACAGACAAAACTATTGTTCTTCTGACTACCTACAAATTTAATAAAAACTATACCAGCATTGATGGTCGCATGGTCTAAGGGGCTATTCTCGCACTAGACGAGGATTGCCGAATACGGGGAGGTCAGGGTTCACCCCTGGTCAGATGTACTGAGAGTAGTTTTTTTCTAAATGGTTTTCAATCCCCCCTTAGAAAATGGGAGTACACTTTGTCTAAATTAAAACTTCCTAAACCCAAACGCATTAGTGTAATTATTAGTACACTGGCATATATTATTATCTACCATTTCGGGCTATACACTTAAATACTAATAACGCTAATGTTTTAGGAATTGGTGAGGTTGAATTTAGAGGAAGTGAATCCACATTTTCATGGAGGGAGAGCGAAAAACCATTTAGGGATGGACCCAGTTCGCCCGAACGAGATTAGAAATTCGATCTCCCCATCCTCGGCAGTCAAGCTCAACACAAAACTGGCCCTTTAGCCAACTACGCCACCGAGGCGGGTCATTGGCTTGTAACACGAACGGCTAATAAGACGAGGTGTTAAAAAACAAAATTCTCCTTGACTTATTTACCACCCGTTGGGGCTATAGGCAATTTTATAATTTCCTTTAAGTGAGCAGAGATGGGGAAAATTTTTTAGGCTATGAACTCGAACAAGTGTGGAGGGTTGGTGAGAAACAATTAAAAAAAAACACATTTTCACTTCTTCCTTCCGGGATTTGTACCCTGAGATCCCGGTCAGCTAATAAAAGGTGTACACGATTAGCCTGACACATAGTCCACGTGACCACTGAACACAGTTGAATAATACATAACTAATTAATATGGCTCTATCAATACCTATCTGGTTTGATGACAAACTCCAAAATTAAAGTATATTTTAATCATTGAATTTCACTACTCGGTTGATTTATACACATATGTATTAGTTACACTAATGTGCTAGGGATTTAGAAAGGTTAAATATAGAGGATATGTACCTGAAATTGCCTGGAGGAAGAATAAAGAACCCTTTATAAACACCATTAAGTAATTCATTTATTTATTAATAGTATATAGTGTCTAATAGGAAAATAAAAAAATAAAAATTTAAGGAATAATTTACTTAAATAAAACCGTATTTTTTGAGAAATTATCAGACCTACTCTTTTGTGCTATTGATTAAGTATTTTTAAATAATTTTATAATGTTTTTTTGAAAGTATAATAACGATTTGACTCATGTATGTGTTGATTTATATAAATATCATAATTATTTAGTTGCTTATGTACTTACTCTATGACATTAATAGCTCGAAAACTCATTGTCACACTTATAAAAGTACGCCACCTACTCTTCTATTGAACTAGTTCTATGCAATCCACCTCATCACACCTTATCCCTTACTTTAGCTAGTTCTATCCAGTCTATCTCATTATATCCTATCCTTATCTTGAGCTATATCTATACAGTCTATCTTACTACACCTTAACACTTTCAGTTTCATTATAATGTTATCCTCCAATCTTATTAAAGATCTTCGCAATGGTCTCAACCTTATTATTAAAATAATTTAAAAAATTAACGCAATGTCTTAATACAGTATAATCTATTGCAAGAACGACGTCTTAGACCATGCGATCGCTGAATCGTATAGAATTGAAACTAACTCTAGCTTACTGCGTGATTCCAGCAATTTCATGGTCCCTCCCTTACTTTAAACCAGTCTCTCCTCTCAATCCCCTTTTCTCAAATTACCCCTTAACTCGAATAGAGAAAGGAAAGAAACCATTCGACTCGAGTCGATGAACAAAAAACTCTGTGGCTTTATTCGACGGGGATTTTGTTTTAGGAGTGGAGAGGGAGAACGAGGCGGTCAAATGGCGCCAAAGGCTGTATTGAATCAAACTGTATTACATACGGTCCCATTTGCTTCTTCATTGCGGTTCAACATGCATAAGTAAGAACAAGAAAAGAGAAAACAAATTGCACTGATGACAGTATTTACACTATCATGCTGAAGTTTTTGATGCTATTGAAATAAAGCAGGCATATTATTGCTATTGTTATTATTATAATTATAATAATTATTATTATTAGCATCGTGTCTTACTACCCGTTCGGATTATACGCACTTACGCTAATATGTACATGTAGGGTGATTGTGAGATGAAATAGAGGACCTACAGTTTAACGTGGGATCCGAACCACGGTAGAGGCCTGACATTCCCCACATTCACAAGTTGTGATTAATACACGCCTTGTCAGAGGTGAAGGAAGGGTTTGGTAAACAGATAAATTTGTGTCGGGACCGAGGATTGAACCCCGGGCCCCTAGCACAGAAGTTTGACACCTTACCCTTAGACCCCTAAGTATACTTAAATAAACATTGTTTAGAAGAAATGTATCATTATTATAGCACGGCGTCTTAATTGAAATGAAGTGCACCCTCATTTTCGTGGAGGGATAGTGAAAAACTATATAGGAAAAACTACTCCAGTTCACCTGAGCGATAGTTGATATTCTATCTCCCCATCCTTGGCAGTCTAGCTCAACAAGAAACAAGCGCGTTAGCTAACTAACACACCAACGGGTGTTCTAGAATATAGAATTCATTTCTGTCATTTCCCTGACATAAAGATCGTGTCTTTTGACTTTCCAATAGAACGAAATCTTTTGACAACATGTCATAGAAATAACAAAAGGACCTACAATACGAAAATTCAACTCATCCCCTTCTATCTACCTCTAGCTCTCTCCAACCACGTAACCATCCAACTCCTCGATTCCACACACGTGATAGAACACTCCTGCTTGAAACTTTATGTTTAACTTAATGGACACGCACGGAGGGCAATCCAAATGGATCTCCCGATATCCCCTCGCTGTCTATCACAACAAATATGTCCCCACTCGGGTAACATGGGGGGCAGAGGGTGGGTGGGGGGGCGATGGGGGCGCTTTGACAGATAGTACCTCAAAGTGAATTCCTAACTATATCGAATCAGGGTGAAACGAGTGGACGTTGTACTGCAGGTCTTTTGTGAAGCGGATAGTTGTTCGGGTTTTAAACTAGTAGTTTTTTTTAATGTAGCCCTCGTTCTATGAATCTTATTATCGTTAGTACAAACTTACCAGTAGTTTTTGAACAGTAAGCCTTGCTCTACCCATTTTATTATCGATACTATAGTCTTAGTACTAGTTCTGTGGGCGAGTAAACCGAACGGGTAGTAAGAAGCGATGCAAAAAAAAAGTAGTTCTGTGAAGATTACTCCTCACTACCTCCATGTTATTATCGTTACTATAGTCTTACTAGTAGTTCTGTGAATAAATACCGCAATCCCTCCAAGCTCTTATCGTTACCACGTTGAATAATTTTGCTAATGTTTATTATAGTTATGAATTTTATATTCTTTATCCAAGATAGTTTGGGTCCACTTCCTCTAAATTTATATTGACAATCCCTTTCTATCAGCTTACGACGTTTATAAACTTGTTTTAATCCTTCTATTAAGATAATAATAAAAAAAGATCTGAGCTGAGTTGATAAAAATAAACATAAAAACCAATTTCATTAAAAAACTATCTACTAAGAAAAATCTTTATTTGGTGTAAGCACTTTCTCGTAGACCTTTAAAGTAAAAAAAAAAAAAAAGGTTCAAATTTAAAACTTCTTCTGTCGGTGTATTGTCGAGACACTAAACTAAAATGACATTTCTGAAAGTTAAAGAAAAATTCGCATCTAAAGTAGGTAGGGATTCAAACTTGTATAAACTTTCTCCGACAAAAACCGAAAAGATTTCGTTAGTTAAACTAGTAAAACTTGAGTATGGTATTCTTTGTACTATTTTTAAAAGACAAGATGTTTGGCCTTTTTAGAGCAAAGGAACTTAAGGTCATAAATAACTTCTTAGTTAAATTTTTTGTTGCCTAGTAAGTTTATAACCATTTAAAGATAGTATAAAATTTAATATAATAATCATGTTGAGGTGAAAACAAATATTTTTCAGGTTATTGACCATAAACCTGTTCTTTATCATTCCTGCTAATATACCTTACATTCTATGATTTTACATGCTTGTTTCTGATGGATTATGACCACGTTTAATCAAAATTAACTATCATATTAAGCTGTTTGGTTTAAGATGTTACTCTCGTAATATACGGAACTACGAATGATGGGGAGATCGGGGTTTGAATCTTTATTGAGTGTATGGAGCTATTTTTAACGAAATGGTTTTCCCGTCTCCCTCCACGCTGTGGGTACGCTTCCTTTTAATTCAACCTTACTCATTACATTAGAGTATTTAGTACATATGTGCATAGCTCGAAAGGGTAATGAGACGCAATGAAAATAAATAAACCTCATTCAAATATTTCTGTTTTATTTGAGGAAAGGTGACCTGGCGGTCTAGGGTAAGGTGTCACACTTCTATGCTGGCGGCCGGGGTTCGATCCTCGGTCCCGGCAAAGATTTATCTGATTACCAAACCCTTCCTTCACCTCTGACAAGACATCTTGTGAATGTGGGGAATGCCAGGCCTCCACCGTGGTTCGGATTCCACGTTAAACTGTAGGTCCTTCATTTCATCTCACAATCACCCTACCATTACACATTAGCGTAAGTGCGTACAACCCGAACGGGTAGTAAGACGCGGTGCTAATAATAATAATAATATTTGAGGAAAGATCTCAAGGATGAGTGGGGGCCGGAAAAAATGTAACCGAATATTAGTGAATGGTATGTAATTTTTAATTTCCTTCACCACCTCTGAGAGAAAGTATTGTGATAGTCAAAAAATTTTAACTTGAGATTTTATTAAATGTTAACGTTTCATAACCACCTCTAACAAAAAAAAAATGCTTTCGTGATGCCATCTGTATCTCGGTCTAGAGTTGAAACTAAGTTACTTTACAAAATGGGCTATAACTTGGTATCTGGGGTGTTCATAGGGTCCCCCCAGAGGAATTTTGCCACTGCCAGCCAGTATTGACAGAGAATACAAAGCTACGGTAGTTGAACTGTTGTCCTAATAATGTTTAATCTTCGATAAGCTCGGTCGCGTCGGTAGCGTGTCAGCCTACTAAACTAAAGGTCCTGAGTTAAATTTCCGACAAGCCTGAAAAAAATATATTCGGTGAAATATTGCTTAACGTTTTCACATTTATATGTACGAAGGTATTTTTGGTTGTATCACATAAACTTGTAACGTATTTTTTGTTATTGATGTACACTTGTATGTATCCCATCGGCTTGGCACGTTTGTTTTGGTGTTGGCACACACTTGTTCGTATCGCATCACAACGGAGAATGTTCTCTGTCCATAATCGTCTGTCATCCAATAAGGGACTATATCAATCTGGTCCTGCAAAGTTCCACATTGCGGTGTCAGATGTAGTTGTTCAATCCTCCTCTATGGTTAAAACTCTAGTAAATACATTCTTCTTTTTTAAAATAATTGGTACGGAGATACGCACAGACTTTCTCGCTCTATTGTTTAAAAATGGAAATTTTACTAAAAACTCGTAAAATATGTGAATCAAAATAATATACTCTAGCAAATACAAGAATAAATTGCACTATCCTTATGTAAAACATTTTTTGAGTCGTGGTTTTAAATTTTATAACTTTATTTTTAAAGAATTAATGTCCTAAATTATATGTTTGGACCGATAAAAAAGATCAATACTAGGTCCCCAATGGTCAACACTTCGTAATAAAATTTTGACTTCCGGTTAAAATTTTTGGCAATTTATTAATTGTTGCACATATTCATGTCATTGTATTGCAATTAAATTCCTCATTTATAAATTTTGACCAATAAAAAATATAAATATTGACTATTGAGTCTAAAATGAAAGAGATAGATCTTGTTCAAACATCATAGTTGCAGAGATACGGAAGTATCTGCTTCTGTAAAGTACCTTTAACGTCATTTTAACGGGAAAATGAAAATACTCAGTTTATTTATAATCTTAATCAATGCCTAGATACGAATTTTAATAAAATCGTAAGAGCTGATTTTGAAGAAATCAATACTTTTTATCTTTTCGCCCTTTATTAAACTACTCTTAATTTTAAGTTCAAACAGACACACAGACAGATGGCATTGCAAACACTAATTTTTGGGGTTCGGGGGCACATGAGACGTCGAAATCCATCTATATTTGAGGTTTGGTTTTTTTATGGTCACAATACTCTATCTTTATTGTTTGAAAAGTTAAAAAATATATATTTGCGTATGGTTTGAAAGTTATTAGTTTTATAAAAATATGCTTCGATTAAAATATTTGTATTATAAATAGATCTACATACTTGTAATGATAAGTAATTTCATTTCTCAAATAGTTTCGGAGATATGATACAAAATAAGAATTTATGCATTTTACAGGAGCCCTTAAAGTCACTTTTCCGAAATATTGAGACTAGCCATTTTGTTTGTAATATTTATAAATGTTTAGAAATGAAATTTAATCAAAATCTTTTGATCCAATTTTGAGAAAATCTACTTTTTCTCTTTTTTCCTTTAAGTAAACTACCATTAATTTTAGGGTTAGCTATCCAATTCCAAAAACGCCTCACGGCAACCCTATTGAAACCATAGATACCAAGTTTTAGCCTGATCTGTAATATTAGTTTAGGCTCTAGTTGGAGGTATAGACAGACAGACTGACGGTAATTCAAAAACAGCTTTTTCGGATTCGGGACCTCATGACACGTCGAGATTCATCAAAATTTCGAGTTAGATATTTTTGACGATCACAATTATTTCGCTACCTGTAAGATATCTAGAAAGTAAAAATACTTAACAATTTAAGTCCTCGTACGTTAATTTTACCTATATTTTTCTTTGAAAATTGAGAGAAATAGGGCAAACACCAAACCGATAATATTTTACGATCCATTGCGGAGCGATATGAGCTAAGGATTTATATTGTAGACTGTGCCAACCTTTCTAAAAAAAATAATGAGTTACCTTAACTTTTAATCTCTTCAGTTCAAATCCTATTTGGATGAATCATTAAGTGAAGAATTTGGTTGTCTGGTTAATGTGTTTGTTCTGAGAACTACAATAAAAATTCCCAAACAGGAAAACTATTATCTAAATATATATATATTTAGATAATATTGATATATATATATATATCACTACCCACATCAGTGGGCACGTCGACATAGGCATTAATCTCTTCTTGTCTTGTTTGATAGTGATGCTGAGCTCAGTATTATATACCTAGACATCCGTAATGAGAATTTATCTTTTTATTGAGCGGTTTTCCACTATTTATTCACTCAAACATGATTACGCACTCTCTAAATTCTACTTTCCACATGAGTTGTTAAAATGAAAACGGGTATTAAGACTTTAATAACTTAAAAAATGTATTTATTTTCAAGCTTTGAGAGCAAATTCAAAGTGGTTAAAATTTGTTACTGCATTTCAGAGAACTCCAAATGTTTCATTTAGCCTGCCTTAGCAATCAACACGTGATGACTTAATAAATATTTGCCTCACTGAAATTTGAAATAAAGAAACTTTCTCAAAGGAGATTTAGAAAAGTATGTAGTTAGATATCCCCTCTTTTCAAACCTTCCTTCCCCCCCGTACCAACCACCAAAGGTCTCACGACTCTAGAAAGAGAAAACAAAACCAATGGTTTTATATATTGAGTGTTTGCAGCCTGTAGGTGTGTTTGATGTGTTTCCTCAACCATCCAGAGAAGCGCACGGCTGGTTAGTGCCACCCGATTCATCTGAAAGAAAGCACATGTACTAGGGAAGTTATGAAAGTGCGGTGGATACCTGGTGCCTTCAGCAGCTTGAATCAGCAAGCTAAAACAAAACTAAAAATGTTTACGAAAAAGTAATGCTTTGCAAGGATATTTTACATGCCTCAATCGAAAATGTATCAACGGATTTATTTCCACTTTGAAGGAAGTTGTGCTGCGGATTTTCATATATCGGTAAAATTACTTTGATCTTAACCGGTGAGCTTCGGATCGTGGAACAATAATTTATACCCTAAAGTTTGATTCAAATGTTCGCCTAAGATAGAGAGCAAAATCAGCTTGAGTGGAAAAGAAACTCACTCACAAGCTTTGTGCTAACCCAAGAGGAAGCGCAACGGAAACTTAAAACAGCAGATTATCAACATTTTATTTTCAAGTGGATCTACTTATATTCTATATATTGTCACGATGGATGTTTTCACACTATAATTCTGTGTCGTTCCACAATCCTATACATCGATACACAGGCTTACCATTAACGTGCTATTTCAAATCTCCTCGCAACAACCAACAAAGCTGTCTGCTTTCTTCTAGATTTATATTTCCTTCGCTTTAAAATGCTCTTGCTTATCAATTTTAAATTGCTAGTTTTGGGATTTGAAGAGGTCTTCCAAGACGAAGACCTCAAGTAGAGCGTATAAGTAGAGACGAGTTTAACTTTAAGAGCAGAACAGCTCACGCCGATGAGGTGGAAGTCTTGTGATTGATTTATAGCTCATAACGTGACCTAATTTCTATTCTGCTCTCGTATTTATGTGGACGTGTGAATTTACAGTAATACCACCGATGTAGACCGATCGTTTGATAATGCAAGTATTCCCAACCGGTAATTCCTTTACAGCGTCGCTTTTCAACCGGTAGAAACATCATTAATTATACATAGTTGGTACCCTCGCTCAGAAGTCGTGTTCAACAAGCACTTCAAGACGTGATGGCTGCACTCATAATCATGTGTACTTTGTAGGAAGGACTTCTAAGGTACCGGTAATGTGCTTACTTTACGCGCACTTGGGGGGGGGGGG
>CABEEJ010000212.1:335585-355940 GCA_901482245.1 Timema douglasi
GGGGGGGGGGGGTGATAACTGCATCTCCTTTCCAACATTTGTGTTAATAAACTGCTTACGTAGAACGTGAAGAGCAGATGCATCTCACGGTGCACTCTGAAAACCTTTCCCCTTAAAACACCTAAGATGGGTGATGTCAAATGGTTTAAGTTTACCATAAAAAAAATTATATTAAACTTTTATGATATAATAGCGTGATTTATTGCTCCTTTATCGTGAATGAATTGATTTTTTTTTTTGTTTAATTTGGGCACCACATTTTACTATCCCTTTCATTACTTCAGTGGCCAAATGGTCTAAGACGTTACGCTTTTGTCAAAATAGCCTGGTGATGATGGAAAAATTGGGTTCGAATCCCAGTTGGGTCTACTGATGTGTATTTTTCTAAATATCTTCCTATTCTACCTTTAAGAAAATGCGAGTAGACTACCTCTAAAATTCTTCCTTACTCATCCCTACTCCACTAAAGTAAATGTGTATAACCTGAAGAAATAGTAGGACGTTAGGACATAATAGAAAATATTCTACCCTATTATATTATACGTATATTAATATTAATAAAGTAGGGATGATGAAGTTAGAACGTGGATAAAATGAAACTTTATTTGAGTGGAGGTAAAATGGCAAACCCAATTGAGAAATAGCACCCTAAGTATGCCCAGATGGGATTTAAACTCCAAATTCATTTTAATTATCAATCAAGTATATTGCCTTATATCACTTGACTCCCAATTCGGGACACTGGATACTTAACAAGAGTTTTGGGCTTAAAATATTTTTGATTATAATTTCTCGTCATTTTTCTGGAAAATGCGAATTTAATTACAAAAATATGAATTAAGTATTAAAAAGGTGTGGTTTAGAAGGAATTTCTTTACATCTAGCCTACGTAGAGGATAAATGGGAAATATTTTTCTAAACACGCCCTTAGTAGCTGGAATTCGAGCTTTGTCTTAGAGAAAAAACCAGACAAGACTAATTGAAGGCTTTGTCCGTATGGCCATCAATTCTGGTTTGGTCTTGAATTGAAGGTCAATAAATATTTCAAGTGAAAATGCTTTCTGAGCTAAAATATTTTGAAGTTCCAGGTTCCACCTGGATCATCTTGCGTTTCCGTCACAGGGATCCATGTAGAGCCTTCCCTTGACAAGGTGCTCTAGGATTATTTAGAGTCTTGGCCACATTTACACGACCTGTTAGTTTTGTGTTAAATCTGTCCTATTGTCCGTATCATTTATCCAGCATGCCCGCATCACCTGTCTTGGTGTCTTCGCCACTATTAGTCCCGTCAGTCTCTGCCAGGCAGGGATTTCAACCCTGACCTCTCCTTCTCCAGCCAACCAGAATTAAATGAGTTTTAGGCTTATATGGTGTGAGCAAACAATATCAATGGAACCTGCTTTGGTGATCCCATGGTCTAACGCTAAGGTTGGATATATGGTCTATGGTATTTGGTCTTGTGTTAGACTAGACTGCCGATGACATGAATATCTTAGTTCGAATACTAATCGGGCGTACCTAAGTTAGTTCTTCCAAAATAGTTTTCTACTTCACCTCTTTGTAATAAAGTCAAATTTCCTTCAAATTCAATCTTTCTCGTCCTTAATTAACTAGAGTATTTAGTAAATACGCGTACAACCTGAACAGATAGGACATGGTATATATATATAGCTCATTTAATCAAACTAAACACCATGTGGTAGTTTTAAAGTACATAGAGAACAAAATTTTGTTATTATGTGTTAGAAATACAGTATATACTAAATAAGTTTAGATTAAGTGTGTGAAGATTTTAAATAGTAAATTAAAACTAACAACCAACTGTTTTAAAAATACAATATAGTAGTATAATTAAACGTATGATAGTTTAAAATTACTGAACTTGCTTATATTACTAGTTCACTACATTAAAACTATATGTTAAACGACTTCAGGAAGTGATTGAAGCCATTTTTTGCAGGGAATTATAGAAATTACTTTTGTTTGACTGAAGTCCTTTCAGCAGAGAACGATTCTAGTTAAGATAAATACTCTGATTTCTGAGAACGATTCCAGTGATTTTTGAGGTATTATATTATTTAAAAAGATGGAAACTGATTTTTAGTTCCCAGTCATAAAACTCAAGATTTCATCTTTCCAATTAGCATTATCACAACATAATTTTTTATTCAAACTTATTTTACCTTGGTTCAACTAGCCTATAAAAGAAAACAATTCTTTTAAATTTATATACAAATATATATATATATATATACAAAATATACATATTTTTCTTACTAATTTTTCCCCTTCTCCCCTCTAACCTTGCCTTATTCTCCGAATTCAGTTCTTCTCTTTTGTACGAATGCACTGTTCTTCAACCAATCAACTGCGAGTATTCAGTCAGGGCCTCATTACTGGGTTTCTATAACCATGAAATGGAAACGAACCAATGGGAACTATTCAACAGACCGTGAAGCGAAAACACAAAAGAAAAGTAAACTAGGCCTCACATATTTACATACACACTAGACATCTGGGCTAAATTCTTATTACTTTGTATAGTAACCTAAAGAGAATGCAACATGAAACATAAATCAATGTATTTAAAAACTTGAAATTATTTCTTTCTACAGTAGTTCCAGGAGTATTTTGAAAACAATTTATTTAATTTAATTTTTAAAAAACATGAAAACTTATACACAATATTAAGTAGTCAAATTCTATAATTTCAATATGATTCAAAAGGGGAAGCAAAGTAACAATTTTCACTTTCTCGCTATCTTGTAGAAAAAGTATTGTCTTCGTCAAAAAATTTGAACTCAAGATTTTGATGAATATCGAATTTTCATGACCCCCTGAATCCGAAAAAGTGGTTTTTGAATTTCTGTATGTCTGTACCTCCAAATAGAGCCAAAACTATTTTACCTATCGGGATAAAACTTGGTATCTAGGGTTTCCATAAGGTTACCCCGAGGCTTTTTTGGAATTGTATATCAAACCCTAAAATTAAGGGTAGTTTACTGAAGGACAAAAAAAAAGATAAAGTCAATTTTTCTCAAAATCGGCCCTAACTAGTCTAATTAAATTTTATTTCAAAACATTTATAAATATTCTAAAGCCAATGGCTTATCTCGATATTTCAGTAAAATGAATTTAAGGACTCCGGTCTGATGCGTAAATTCTCACTTTTTATCATCTCCGAAACTATTTTAGATATGAAATTACTTTTCATTGTAAATATATTTAAAATACAAATTTTTTTTAAACAAATTTTTACTAAATCAATAACTTTCAATCCATACGCATATATATATATATATTATTCTTAATTTTTCGAAAACTAAAGATAAAGTATTGCAACCGTAAAAAACTCTAACCTGAAATGTTGATGGATGTCTACGTCTCATGACCTCCCGAACCCTAAAAAGTGATCTTTGCAATGAAGTATGTCTATGTGTCTTTTTAAACCCAAAATTAAGAGTAGTTTAGTAAAAATAGAAAAGAGAAACAATTGATTTTCTCAAAATCAGCTCTAACGATTATGATTAAAATTCCAATCCAGGCTTTGCTTTAAGATTATAAATAAATGACTATCTTCATTTTCCCATTGAAATTACTTTTAGGGTACCTTAGAGACGCGGAAATTTCAGTATCTCCGCAACTATCTGAGATACTAAATAATTTATCATTGCTAAATCGTTGTACTATTAAAAATAAAAAACTTTTAAATGAAGTATATTTTTATAAAACCAACAGTTTCTGAGATATTGGCAAATATATTAATACCATTTTGTGAGCTTTAGTTGTAAAGAGATACTACTTAAGTTTTAACGCAATAATTCTCTAATACCATAGAGTAATAAATTATTAAGTCTCTCAAAAAGTGTATGTCCTCATTCTTTCAACCTCTTAGGAGAAATTTTTGTTCAACTATGATAGATCTTTATCATTTTTGATTCAATTGTATATATTTACCTATTTCATTGGCCAAGATCTATAAATTATTAGGTTAATAGAAACGCAATAACCATATATGTGTAACTCCTAGTAAAACGTCGAAAATTTTAAACCGGAAGTCGACATTTTAACACGAAGTGTTGACCCACGGGGACCCTATATCAATATTTTTAATTTATCACTCACTATTTTACAGTTTTGTGATCGTCAAAAAAATCGAACTAGAGATTTTGATGGATGTCGACGTCTAATGACCCCCTGAATCCTAAAAAGTGGTTTTCGCAATGCCATCTGTCTGTCCATCTATCTATCAGTCTGTACCTTGGGCTAGGGCCTAAACTATTTTACCAATTGGGCTAAAACTTGGTATCTAGGGTTTTCATAGGTTTACCCCGAGAAATTTTTGGAATTGGATATCCAATCCCAAAATTAAGGGTAGTTTCCTTAAGGGTGGAAATAGAAAACATCGATTTGATCAAAATTGGCTTTAACGATTTGGATTAAATTTCATTTCTAAGCTTTGATCAAAATTACAAACCAAATGGCTACTCTCAACTTTTCTTCAAAATGTCTTTAAAGGTCCGGTCTTATGCGTAAATGCAAATTTCTAATTTTTTCTCCGTAAGCCTGTTAGATATGAAATTACTTATCATCGCATACATGTGAATCTATTTATAATAAAAATATTTTACCTGAAATATATTTTTATAAAACCAAAGGTTTTCAAACTATACGCAAATATATATGTCTTTTCACTTTGTCAACACTTTAAGGTAAAGTATAACGACCGTCAAAAAAAGTCTAGCCTGAGATGTTGATGGATGTCGACGTTTCATGACCCTCCGAACCCTAAAAAGTGGTTTTTGCAACGCCGTTTGTCCAACCCTAATAGTAATAGTAGTTTACTAAAGGGTGAAAAGACAAAAAAAATCCATTATCTCAAAATCGGCTATAACGATTCTATCTCTCTCATTTGAAACTCAATAGTCAATAATTATATATTTAATTGGTCAAAATTTATAAAAGGGAAATTTAATAGTAATGCAAAAACCATAAGATATCCCCTAGTAAAATTACGAAAATTTTAACCTGAAGTCAAAATTTTTATACGAAGTGTTGACCCTTGGGGACCCAATATCGATATTTTGTATTGATCCAAATATACAAATGAAGACGATTATTCTTTAAAAATAAAATTATTAAATTTAAAATCATGAATAAAAAATGGTTTACGTATGTCTAGTGCAATTTGTTTTCGAGTGTGCTAGTGCATATTATACTACGAATTTTGAGTAAATATCTCCATTACTAAAAAATGGAACAAGAAATTTCTTGCGGAGTTACGTACCATTTATTTCGAAAGAAATTTATTAAGCTCTACTAAAATAAAAAATAATTTTCTATTTCTACTTTCTCATGATTTTAGGTAAAATATTGTTATCGTGAATTTTTTTTACATATAGTATGATTATAAAGAATGTCTACGTTTTATGTCCACCCGAACAAAATAAAAGTGGATTTTACAATTCCGACTGTCCCTATGTATGTCCCTGGCCACAGATCTGAAATGGTTTGATGGATTTTGTTAAAACTTGAAATCTATATGTTATTTGATAATGATTTGCAATTTTATTTTTCCTAGCTCTCAAATTAAGGGTTGTTTACTTATTATATATATATATATATNTATATATATATATTTAATTCCATTTTTAGTGGCTATACCGATGTTGTTCAGTATTGGATATCTATGGAATGTTAAACTAACAAATCTACACTGTATACTTGGGTTTGGGCAAGATTCGATGTATGGTAGTTCATTGATAAGATATTTTTGAAAGCCTGAAATATTTGAAATAAGCTCTAATAATTTAGTTTAAAATGGATATTTGTGGAATATTTGACACAGTATTTAAAACTATGTTGTTGTTTTTTTGGGTAAATTTGTTCAATGGTAGTTAACTAGATTTTTAAATTGAATATTTTTAAAAATGGCTCTGGTGATTTGGTTCTAAATGAGTATCTATTTATAAGTATATATATATTTATTTATTTATTTGTTTTTCCAAAATAAAAATCCTTCTATAGTAGTACACTGACTATTTATTATTGAAATATTAGATATTTAAGAAAATAGCTTTATAAATTGTTATTGGAAGGGAATATTCTATATGATAAATAAAAAGTTAATGTATTTTTTTATAAATTAATGTAAAGGTAGTTTAATTAAGACAAATTATAAAAAACGAAAAATAAATTGAAATTAAACTTGAATATCGAGTTCAAAAGATTATCTGGGAATAATTTTTCATGATAAATAAGAAAAAAGTTGTTTTTTTAAATAAAAAATAATATTAAAGTAGCTTACAAATATTTTGGGGAGGGGAGCGGGATTTGGATTTTCTATATAATATCTGAACAATTTGGTTTAAAAATTGTGGATATACAGTGTTTATTGTGATAAATAAAGTGATGTGTTTGTTTTTATGAGGAAGACTTAAAGGTAGTGTACTGAAAACAAATTTTTGAAATTCTGCTGGTAGGTTCCTTTCAGGTCGTAGGTGTTTGATAAGCAGGAGCTTTTATATATTGCGTAAAGCTCTAATGGGTTTTAACAAGCAATGAAAAAAAAGTTTATAGTTTATATGTATACATAAACATTCCTCGTGTTTTCCCCACCAAGTCTTAATACCCATTATGTTTATAGTTGCATACGTATATACTAATTACACTAAAGAACTAGGAATAATGAATGTAGAATTCTAGAGGAAATGTACCAGTATTTACATTGATGTAAAGTAGAAAATCATTAATGACAAACCATCCTCATAACACCAGACCAGGATTCAAACCCTGATTTTACCATGATAGGCAGTTAAGTCTATTGCGATGGTGAAACCGTCTTAGACCATGTGGCCACCGAAGCGTGTATCATTAAATTGATCGTTACAGTCTGTATGAAAAAAATTGTTGTATTCCTTACCTGTACGTTGGTATAGTGACAGAATGAGAAGGTAGAGAGAGAAAGAGATAAAAAAAAGGTTATCAAGACAACGAGAGAGTGGGCTGCGTGGAAAGTACGAAGAGAAAAAACGTCCATAAAGTAAAGCGCGTGCAGTGTAACTTTTTGTTAAGTGTCCAAAGTGGGGCACATGGTTTTATGAGGAAGCAAGGGGGTTAGGGAGGGAGGGGAACTATAGTACTAAGTGGTTAGTTCTCTAATGACCGAAAGGCGGCATCGTGTCTGCCTCTCACGGTGTTAGAGACAGCCAATTTAACGACATCCATTTAATCACTTTGTAGGGGAACATAACGTAGGGCATGAACCATCCCAATGATCTGGTAACGGCCGTGTATAGAGAAGATTTGTTCTACCTCAAATAATAATAATATTTCTTTAAGTAAGAATAAAACAAACTACGGTGAGGAAAGTAACATAACTAAAAAAAATGGGCGATTTTAAGTTAAGGTGTTAGAATAGTTAATCATAAATTCATAAACACCCAAAAATAGTTTTGGTTAATAACTTTACTGGATCGAGCTGTCCGGCAGTAGAATGAAAAAAACAGGGGAGAAGGAAAATAGTAATATCAATATACTTTGGGTAACTAGCCCACTCCCATATGAAACTACTTAAAATACTCAGAATAAAATATGGCGTCGTTATTAGCCATTAAGAATATATTTTTTTAAATTTTCTTTAGTGCCCTTCCCGTTTGGGCTATACGTTTATGTACAGTAGCCCCATGGATTATTTGGTGTTGACTGACAGCTCACAACTGACTTCTGATAGTCAACATTTAGGTACATACCTAAATTTTGACTGTCAAAAGTGACAGCTGCTAAATACATGTTTTTGAAGATCATCTGGTTCAGCGTAGGGATACGTAATTTGGTCTGGTAACTTTTTAAAGCTGTCAACTGTCAGCTGTCAGTCAGCACCAAAGAAGCCATGGGGCTACTGTATGTACCGGAATTTGCGTGGAGGGAAAGTGGAAAACAATTTTGGAAAATAGCCCTCCGGACACTTTACTGAGATTCAAATCTCGATCTTTCAGTTATCAATAGTCTAACCTACTGCAAGAGTAGCGCGTCTGACCACGCGGTCACCGAAGTGGGTTTATAGATTATTGCAAAGGATTTGAAATAAATGTAACAATTCAATAATACATACTTTCTCACACCAACAGTTTTAAAAACGGTTACTTAGTATTTATTCTTAATTAGGTATCCTAAAGAAAATACACATTAAATTTTAATTATAGTAAGGAACACTTCTCAGATGTAAGCTTTGAGCAAAATTATTAAATAATACATAACACTGCGTCTTACTACCCGTTAGGGTTATATGGTTAAGTAATAACCACGCTAATGTGTTTAGGAAGTGGGAAGATTGAATATAGAGGAAGTGAACCCGCTTTTGCGTGGAGGGAGAGGGAAAAACCATTTAGGAAAAACTTCTCCAGTTCACCCAAGTTAGATTCAAACCTCTATCTCCCCTTCGTCAGCAATCCATATATCAGCAATCTATGATGAGGACGGGGAGACCAATGTTCTCCCAACACGAAACTAGAACGTTAGCGAACTACACCACCAAGGAGAGTAAAAAAAAAGGTTGAAGATATTTTCAAAAAAAATAGAATTCAAAAAAATCAATTAACAGTAAACACCGCTAAATTTTAGGTAAAGAATCGAGATCCCAATTAGGCCTCCAGGTATGACCATTTAACATCCAAGTTTCAAGTTCAAACTAAACCCATTAAGGTAAGAATGTAAGGAACGCGAGTTTAAGGCAGTGTTTTCGCAGTGTTTTTTATGGCAAAACATATTTTTAGCAAAGTAAATTAAATATAAATTGTTGCTTTAAAAATGCAAAAACTTGTCCCTTAAATCACGTTCCGTACATTCCCACCTTAAACCATTTCAGCTGTAGACTTAGGTATAGAAAGATAAACAAAACTTTAAGTAAAACTCACTATTTTGAGTTCTGGTGGAACTTAGAGCACCGAGAAATTTGAAACTGAAAAGTTGTCCATAGTTCTACAATCTCTCTTTTTCTCTCTCCTTTACAATTGAAAGTGGGTTGTACTTTACTAACAGCAAATACCATGAATAGTTAATTAAGCACACTTAGATATAGTCATCTTTCACTTTCACTCCCTTTTTTTTTTGAAAGTCAATGGGTGTTCAGTTAAACATTCGAGACGGCGTCAAGAAAGTAAATACACTAAAGGATTACATCAGGGTAATCCTTCACAGTTTGTTGAACATTTAAATAGTTAATGCTCCTTGAAGAGACTGTGATTTTCTGTTCGGTAGGGAAAGGGCTAGAAGGAAATAAAGAGAATCTAACCCGATTTGTCTAAGGCTTTGCAACTACGTGGTTTTTCATTTCGCTTTGTGTGATTTGCTTTTAAACATATCTTTTTTTTTTATCACCAAGTCTTACTACCTGTTCAGACTATACGCATTTATGATAATAAGCAATAACTTTATTGGGAATGAAATGGAATGTCAAATTTTATAGATAATCTGCTTGCATTTGTGTGGAAGGAGAGTGGGAAACCATTTTAGGGAAAAAACACCTTAAATAGACCCGACCGGGATTCAAGCCCCGATCTCCCTGTCAAAAGCAGGCGAGTCTAGCACGTGAGTGACGCCTTAGACCAATCGGCCACTTAAGTGGGTTGAACAGAAATTAATAGGGTACTTTTGAGTCACATTTTGTAATTAATAAATCTTAACTCTTATTTTAAAATATTTAGTTTTTCGTTTAAAGAAATATTTTTTTCTAATTATTTTTATTTGATTTTGTTTTTCCCCCATGTCTTTAATATAGTTGTGGCTATAAGAATATTTACCCCAATGGTATGTGAACTAGATACTTCAATATAAATGAAATATACCCTCGTTTGCATATAGCTTTTGAATGTTAACATATTTAGAAAATAACACTCACAATATACCTAGCTGAATACAGTACATGATGAGTGTCTAATCTTTTGCGAGAGTGGAGTCCTTTAACATGAGACCACCGATGGAAGGAAGGATATATTTATCTTTTACAAGCGGGAAGGCGGTTTAGTAAACTTCTCCCAATTCACTCGATAGTGATTATACCCCCAACCATTATTTTAAAACAACTTTTAAACGTTCAAGTTTGACAACATCGATTCTATCACATGGATTAGTAATGAAACTATTTTATGTTTTAGTTAAAGACTAATTTACATTTCATAAACTGAATATGGTATAGTGCGTTGAAATCTCTTATTAATTTTAATAAAAAAATTGAATCAAGATACTAAAACATAGCCAGCTAACTTGCCAACATTATCAAACATAGTATTATAATCCATTTTATATATATATACAGATGATATCATATTAATAGCAAAAATGAAAATGACTTGCAAATGTCATTAAACCGTTTGACTATAGTAACAGGCAGTATGGATCTTCGTATACTGGACTCTTAAACTAAGGCGATAGTTTTTTATAAGAACGGAACAGGAAATGATTGTCAGCTAAGCATTATTGGTAAACTGTTAGAACAAGCGAGTGATTTTGTTTATCTGGGCAGAAGATTCTGTAAAAGTGTAAGAATGGATGGATGAAATTGACAGATTGGTAAATGCATCTCGGAGAACATTTGGATGTATGTTGACTATTGTGAAGAACATAGTAGTATCGAAAGAGTCAAAGATGGCACTATATAAAAGTGTCTTATTCCAACATTGTGTTATGGATGTGAAACATGTGTTTGTCAAGATAAACACAAGAGCAAATTGCAGTTGGAATGAGATATCTAAGAAATGTATGTTGAAAAACCCGAATGGACAGATACTGAAGGAGTGCTGTTTGAAAAGTAATCTAAAAGTTCAACGGGAAATAGGCGTCTTGCATTATTTTGGGTATGTTGAAAGGATGAGTGGCGATTGAGTTACGAAGCAAATTTATAAAAGTATAGTGTGTGAATCAAAACGAAGGAAACAGTCATGTATAACCTTTATAAATGTTGTAAACCAGTGGTTCCCTAACCTTTTTTGCTCGTGGATCCCTTTTGGCTTTGTACGATATCCACGGATCCTCACACCCTTGCTTGCATAAAATACATTGTGTCTGGATGATTTCTGCCCAAAATTTAAATAGTATACATTATTTTTCCAGAGTGACACAAAAATTATACATGCAATAGTATACTAAGTAAACATTCAATCTTACTTTATATAGTATTAGTGTGAAGAATGGTGTTGTTTCTTTGTCTCACAAATACCTTTAAAGTTGGGAGAGATTGTAGACAGGGGAATTATCAGGTCGGGTACAATATCCAGTCAATAACGATATTTAGATTTGGTTGCTGCATACTTTAAAAATCCAGCTTTGCACAGGTAAGTTGTTGGAAATGGAAGAAGTTTAAGAATTGTACATTTAAACACTTGTGGATATTCTTGAATAAAACTGCACTAGAATTCAACCAGAGGAACTTCACTGAATTTTTGTTTCAAACCAGTACCAGATGTAATATCTCTCAAACACTCGTAATTTTGCACAGACATTGAATCCGGTTTCTCTGAAGTACAATATGGATTTCATACCCAGTCATCATCATCATCATCATCATCATCATCATCATCATCATCATCATCATCTTTAGAGGATGGAACGTATTTCTTAAACGCTCGGTGCAAGGCATTTAAATGTTGGACGATGCTTCTATGAATAGTTTCTTCTAGGCTAGATTCTGTTTCTATCAAGAAGTCAATCAAAGTTTGAAAGCAATCATACTGTCTTTTTTCAAACATCTCTTCCATCATTCAAGTTTAATATCAAAATACGCTGTTTTGTCCCTTGTTGTAAATACCAACACACTCCTTCCTTGACATGACATATTTGGTTCATTAATTATTGTAAAAATATCCACTAAGTAAACCAAGTTTTGAAACCAAGAGGTATTCACCAAACAGGGAGAAAGCTCAAAGGGGTGATCAATAATAAAAAAAAAATTCAGAGCTAAGTTCAAAAACTCCAAGACCTTTTCCTCTAGACAGCCATCTTATTTCTGTGTGAAGTAGCAACGTTGTGTGTTCGCTTCTCATTTATTCAAAAAGTAATTTAAACATTCTTGCTTGAAGTAGCCTTGATTTAATGTGGTTCACTATCTCTACAGCATCATTTAAAATAGTGTTTAGGTCTCTTTCCATAATTTTGACAACAAGCGCTTGTCGATGGAGCACACAGTGACTTTTCCAACAAGACGGTGCCAACTCTTTGATACGTGCCACGACCCCTGTTGTTTTACCTGCCATTGCTCTGGCTACATCAGTGCACACATCAACACATTTTTCCCAACTTATATTGTTTTCTCTCATGAACTATTATTTACTTTAAAGATTTCTTCTTCAGTCGTACGACTTTCAAGAGCACAAATCCTCCTAAATTTTTTTTGGAAACAAGAAACGCACAAATACAAGTAATACTGCCAGCCCTGACACGTCTGTCGATTCATCAATTTGCAAGGAAAAAGCAACACTACATTTAAGTCATGACACCAATTCTTTTTTCTATATCTGGTGAGAGATCTTTAATGCGACGTTTAATAGTATTATTAGATAACTGAATTGTTTTAAGTTTGTTTTTTGATTCTTCATCAAGCACACAAACTACCATTTAAATCGCACAAGGCTTAAATTGTTTAAACGATTGTACGAACTTCTCTAGCAAACGCGATATGTTAACTCACTCTGTAGTAGGCCTCGGTAGCGCTTTCATTATTAATTTTGGAACTTTTCACCATATGACTCTGACAGCATGTTAATGGCCCAAGCTTACGCTTGAAAAAACTAATATATTTGTCCTTACATTCAGGGAGATTAGTATCACGATGTCTACTAAGTTTGGCAGGTAACACTTAACTGTTTTATAACACTCTGTTACACAAGAGGCATAGTGCATGAGGGGCAATTTTATCACATGTATACGTAAAACCCAGAGATAAATAGGAATTAATGTATAAAGCTGTCATTTTTGGATGAACAGGTAAAACGTTGAGATTTACTTAAAACGTCAGTTATACTGATACTTGCTGGAGTAGTACTTTATTATTTTTACTTAAATTACCTCTTTTTAGCCACCTATCCATGATAAATAATAAAAATAATTGTATCAATATTACTTCTTGTTATTTCATTAGCTTTATTGTATCTATGACTAAAGATACGAGGAGAGGAGCTCCCATTAACAGTTATTAAGTATTTGTACCCCCATTGTTACGAGGACATACAAACAAATTGATTAATCCTAACTAATACATAAATAACACAAGCACACGGCGCCTAACCAATGCAGCGAGTACATTGTTGAGCACGTGTGAGGAAGAACATGTTACTAAACTGCGATCTGAATTTAAAGACGTTTGAAATCACACTAAAATTAGTGTAATAACTGCCAGTCCTGATAGCAGGTGTCCAGTAGAAGGTTGCTTGTTCTGAAATATACAGCTATGCGAAAGAAAATAGGGGAAAATGAGGGAGTGAAATAACAATTTCACTTCAACAACGATTCAGAAGAGAGAGAAAAAGCTTAAAATGTAAAGTGAGGTGGCTTAATCGGACAGTAAAGATATATTCAACAGGGGTCTCTTAGCTAGATATTATAAGTAATATGAAATAAACTTATAGTCAATCAAATAAGTATCGTGAATATTTCAAACAAAATATTATTGCTTTTTTTAAAAGTCAAAGTAAACATTAATAATAATAATAATAATAATAATATTTAGCACCGCGTCTTACTACCCGTTAGGGTTATACGCTTTTTTAAGTACTAATTACTCTAATGGATTAGGAATTTAGAAGGTTGTATTAGAGGAAGTGAACCCGCATTTGCGTGGAATGGGAGTGGAAAACCATTTATATTTATATTGATTTGATTTGGCAAATAGTTTTACTTTCTCATTGGGTGATAATATATTTTTCTATTAAGGATACGGAGTGTCTACACAAAATATATAACATGGAACTAATGTCTTTGAAGATGCAGAGTATTTAAGTTAAGCTTTGTTATGCGCCAAGTAAGCAGTTGACAACGCTTTTAGCTCTTAATATATATATATATCTATATATATATATAGTGTATGTGGTATGTAAATAAAATACATAACATATTTTCCTCTAAAGTGAAATTGTATGATTGTCTAGTAATATTACGAAAATTATTTTATCAATATGTTTATCCCTGTTTGATATAATTAGTATCCTTTTATCTTTTGTTAAAATAATAGTTCAGTGAACATTACACATCCCTTCCTCCATGTTTTTATCGTTACTACAGTCTTAATAGTAGTTCTGTGAACAGAAGACCTTACTTCCTCCATGTTATTATCGTTACTACAGTCTTATTAGTAGTTCTGTGAACATTACACCTTACTTCCTCCATGTTCTTATCGTTACTACAGTCCTACTAGTAGTTCTGTGAACAGTAGACCTCTCTCCATGTTCTTATTGTTACTACAGTCTTATTAGTAGTTCTGTGAACATTACACCTTACTTCCTCCATGTTATTATCGTTACTACAGTCTTATTAGTAGTTCTGTGAACAGTAGACCTTACTTCCTCCATGTTATTATCGTTACTACAGTCTTACTAGTAGTTTTCCGAACAGTACAGTATATCTCGCTCTCTATATGTTATTATCATTAATATATTCCTAATTAGTCTCTTTGGTTTTCATTTTAAAATATATTTTCCTATTTCTTGTTTTGATTAGATGTTGATATTTCTACTTGGTATTCAAACTGTACAGAAAACAAATAAATATTATATTCAATAATACATTATATTCATATAGAATAACCATGGATCACGTAGTTTAAGACATGGTCTTACAACATATGTCAATTTAAATAATGTGTCCCAGGTACTTGATTAATTGATTAGAATTTTAAATTCAAATTATATGAAAAACCTTTAGAGCAGCCATTACATTGAAACAGATGACTGGATTTAAAAACTATGATCTGTACAAACATTGTTTGGCCTTGCTTTAAAGAATATCCCTACAAAATTTAGTTTAAATAGTCAACGAATTTGAAAGTATTCGCATAGTAATGATCCGGACAGAGAGTTGAAGTACCAAATTGTTAAGCTAAATTAGAAACTCACTATGATTGGTCGGTCAAATATCATCATATAATTTTAATCTTGTATTTCTAGTACAACCAGGATTTTTTTTCTGGTCAGACTATATAATACTGTTTAATTTAATACTTTCCTTTGTAACTTCTCACTTCTAGTTTAGTAAATGATACGAGGGATTTTGTTCACAGTGATTTTCCTAGAAACATAATTGAGGTAAGCTTATAATAGCTTATATTAAATCTCGTAATAGAGGTCAAAACACCCCTTGCTTAGGGCAAAGTGTTCTGGCCACTTGTATTCTCTCGGCGTCGCTAATATCTATACGATGAAACATTCTGGCTGGCGACGATGCAAGGTATCGATTACAAGCACCAGGGCACCTTCGCCACAGGAGTCACGGAGAAAGAGGTTTGGGGTGGGGAGGGGGGTAAAGTTTTAGGGGTGGGATTATACCTTGTTGTGGCTGTCACGTCTTGTTAGCTTTGTCTTGAGGGTTGACTGGAGAAGGGGAGGGGGTGAAGGGGTGGAATTTATGCATGATATGTCTACACTCCAGACGTACGTAACACAAGGGAACCAAGCACTCTTGTCGTTGGTACACGATATGCTTTTGTCACCACAAACTAAGAGGTTAATCAGAAATGCAGTATACAAAGTGGCATGTCGTGGAGTGTTTCAAGGTTATAGCAGGGTTTGTTCAAGCTTTACCTGTAATATGATCTCATCCCTGAGTTAAGCACTCATTGGAATGGGTATCCCATTTGAGTTAAGTAGATCAAAGTTTATGTACGATTGGTCAAATGAGGACCTAATGGGAGCAAACATACTTGAATATACATCCTTAACAAGCTCTAATTATGTTGGCAACACTTCATTTCACATCACACTATATTTATACGGTGGCATAGCTAAGATTACATATTCGGTTATTCTCTATGATTAATAAATATTAAGTTGAATAACAATATTTACGAATACATGTTTTTCTACAATACCTGCTATATAGTCAGATGAGTAATAAAGTTCCTCTCTTTTACACAAACTATCAAATTAAAATTAATTGGGGAGTGTTTGAAATCCAGAATGTTGAAATTTCTATGCAATGTGTTGTATTTTGTTTATCACTCATAAATACTAGCATTTGCCTGCGGCTCTGATCGCATTTAACTATTTATCAACACATTCATCAACTTCAAGTTAATCTAGAGCAGGGGCTTATAAACGTACGAAGATTCACAAAGAAACATGAACATACCCTCCCTTGTCCCTCTCCATACTCAAGTTCGTATTCCGTGGCATTTCATGTTCCCGTAACACCAGCTGCGACGTATGTTCACTGTTTACGACCGGTACTTTCAACACTTCCTCACACTTGCTGATGAGATATTGTGATAGTATTTAGATTACTACGTTCCTTGAAAAAATAATAAGTACAAAAGAAGAAGTCCCGTTTCGATCCAATGAGTACTGTTTAAGTTACAGTTTTTTTACTAATATCTGAGATGGTGATTGGCATTAATTGTTAGAGGTGATAAAAAATTATGTAGTTACATCAAACTATTGAATAAGCTGTTTACTAATATTATGATTCTATCAATAATGAAACACTATTATTTATATTACATCACCCATTTTCGATTAATCTATTTAATAAAATAATTTATCTTGGTTTTGAAATACAGCGCGTTTTTATTGTTTACACTCCCAAATGAATATATTTGTTTTAAAAATAGTGATATTGTCCCTATGGCACTTATAATCAGAGAAGAAACTGAAAAACATCAACATTGAATATTGAATTCAAAGAATTTTGAAATATAGGCCTAACAAACGTAATATATTGGTGTTTTATATACAAAATATTATTCAATGCCTTTAATATCATCATATAAGTTATAGAAAATAGTTATTTTATCTCCATGACAGAAGTTTTGACAGTGGAATGCCACCTCTGAGAACACTCCTACCAAGGATAGCCTCCAACCACGAAGGACACTTTATTTACTCGTTGTTTTGGTGGGGGCTGGCTCACCTGTCTAAAGGACTTGGCACATCACACTTTCAATTACACCTCTTGAGGTCTCCTGTTCTCCTAATAAAATATTTACTTACGCCACCTTCCTTTACTTTTGTATCCATCCTCTTTATTTCGTGTAAGCGTGAATATATTATATACAGTCAACTCTTTAAATTTAATTTAGCACCACGTCTTACAAGCCGTTTGGGTTATACGCTTAAGTACTAATTACACTAACGGATTAGAAATTGAGGACGTTGACTTTTAGAGGAAGTGAACCTGCATTTGCGTAGAGGGAGAGTGTAAAACCATTTATATTTAATCAGTACGTTCAATACGTTAAATACCTCAAATTAATAAATAAAGTTATTATATTTATATATTATATATATATAGGATGGATGCAGATAATTGCTCTATTTTTTTTTTTTTGTGAATATACCTATATAATAATAAGCCCTCACTTACTTTTTACCTAAACGTTTACTCGTCAAAAGCTACCAAATTTACTTTGATATTTATATTTCATTGTGTAATTTGATTTAAAACTTATATTTTCTCCTTACACGTCCCGATGAGAACTTTAGAATGACCCCTCTACCAGATTTCTTTCTATTCGTTGCGCCAAACCACTCAAGTAATGATTGAGCTGATATTATTTTTAAACAAAGATAAATATTGTATTTAACAATATACAGCCATGCACAAATCAGGGTTTCCATGGTGATGTAAACAAAGAATGATTGTACAGATGAACCACTGTCCACAAAGAAAGAAAAGATGGAAAATTGTATTTTAGTTTAAGGCCATTATTTTTACCAGCATCCTTATTCCCTTATCTATAAAATGAGTGCTCATTTGTCTAAATCTGTTCAGTCATTTCCTCGTAATTTCTATTACTTGAAACGAGCTTATCAAATAATATATATTAATAAATATGATAGAGTGATAAAATGTGATAATTAAAATGAGAGAGTGTTTGATTGTGTGAGTGGGAAAATAAGAGTGTGATTATGAGCAAGTGAGTGTAAGAGCCTGAGAATGAGCGGTTGAGAGGGATCGATTGTGTGTGAGCCAGTGAAAGTGAGAGTATGTGTATTTGTTGGATAGATAAATACTGGGAGAGGAGAATAAGAGTGTGTGAAGAAGGAAAGTGAAAGTATGTGAGAGAAAGAGTGTGTGTGAAAGAGATAATATATAAAGGAGAACGCACAATATTGTGTGTGAGAGTATATGTGTGTGTGTGCGTGCGCGTGCGTGAGAGAGAGTATACATTTTAGGGAGTGATATTGTGTGAAAGAGAAAATGTAAGTCCACGTGAAAGAGTGTTTTAGAGATAAAGTTAGAGATGGAGAGATTAATTAGGAGGGAGAAAATTAGATTGAACAAGAGTTAGAGAAATAAATTAAGAGACCGGTTTTGAGATAGTGAGATAGAGTGAGATTGAGAGAGTGGGATTGAGCTAGAGAGAGAGTTTGTGATAGAGAGAGCGTTTGTGTGAGATCGTTCAAGAGATATAACGTTAGAGAGAGAGAAAATCATTTGTGAGAAAACTTCAGAGAGATAGTATAATAAAGATAGTGTGAGAGAAATGGTGTGATAAAGAGTGAATGTGAGGGAAGAGAGTGTATGAGAGAGGGATAAATTGTGTGAGAGAAAATGAGGAACTATTGGTTTAGAGAGGGAGTTTATAGAATATGTGTGGTTGGGAGGGGGGAGGAGAGAGAGTGTGAGAGTTTGTGAGAGCGTTAGAGAGTTTCATAGAAAGAGAGAATGCGATACTCTAGATGTGGTAGGTACTCAAACATTACTGTACTTTGAAATATCATTCCATCAAAATTAAGTATCAACATGAAAGCATAACTGAGATTACTGAGTTTGTAAGAATGTGAAACGGTAGACACGGTACACAAAACATTACTTTTAGATATAATATCCTCAAAATAAAGCGGTAAAATGAAAACATAGCTTAACTTATGTATTTGTACTGTGTTACTATTTGCTAAAATGAATATTAAAACCCTTTATTTGAAAAAAAAACTCATAATTAGATACCTTGTCGCAATGTGTTGTTTTTTTTAACATTATTCAAGATCATTTTATGGTTTTTGAGCTTATAGCACTTGCCTTAATATATTTAAACATAACTCTATCATGCGCGCCACAAAACGTAGATAATATTTTCAAGAACTTAACAACTTAAACTTTTTATTTTCAAATTATACTCATTAGTATTGATTTAAATGCAAATTAACGATAACATTCCAATAAATAATAAATGTTTGCACAGTTTAGCAATTTCAATTTAGATGTGCTATGACCAGCATCCAAAGAGAAATATTCATCCAAAGAGAAAATTGTGATGTATTTGGACCAACAAATAAAGATTGAGTTATTATTTTTTAGCCAAAGATATACATTTTATTTAGAGATTTACAGTCATGCAGCAAATAATGGTTTCCATGGCGATTAAGCAAATAATGAAAAACTGAAAATTCTCTGTGACAACCGAGTTTTCGTTGAAGACTACTGTTTTTCCCAAAATCCTGGACTCATAACCGTTAAAATGAGTGGTCGTTTTTCAAAATTTGTTCTGTCATTTCCTCGTAGGTTCTATTACCGGAACGCGCTTGTCGTGTTAAGCTCGACTGCTGAGGACGGGGAGATCGAGGTTAGAATCTCGGTCGGGTGAACTGGGGGTGGTTTTTCCTAAATGGTTTTCCACTCTGCCTCCACGCAAATGCTGGTTCACTTCCTCTAATTAAACCTTCCCAATTCCTAATCCATTAGTGTAATTAGTACTTAAAGCGTATAACCCGATCAGGTAGTAAGACGTGGTGCTAAATAATAATAATAATAATCTATTACCAGAAACAGGCTTATCAATTTATATATAAGATAATCCGACGGTTAGTAGGACGCGGTGCTAAAATTACATTTAATATATATGCATATACAGTTCTAATACATATATACAACGTGTATCTAAAACATTGCATCAAACTTTGGCAGGCTATTCCTTGAGTAAAAATAGAATAATTCACATCAGAAACCTAGGGTCTATCTTAAATACTGAGGGTGGTATTCACCCCTAAAAATAGAGCTAAAAACGATTATTGTGTGGGGTGACCTGGCGGTCTAGGGGTAAGGTGTCAGACTTCTATGCTGGTGGCCGGGGTTCGATCCTCGGTCCCGGCAAAGATTTATCTGATTACCAAACCCTTCCTTCACCTCTGACAAGACATCTTGGGAATGTGGGGA
>CABEEJ010000213.1:0-28169 GCA_901482245.1 Timema douglasi
TATAGTTGGGCCTATATATAGACCTATACCATTAAAAGTGTGTGCGCTATTCAGAACCAATGACTCTATTCGTAACCAATCCGCCATAAAATACCCCCTCACAGGGGAGAAAACGATACCAAGTCTTACAAAACTAATTCAAATTTTACTTTATTAGCAGCCTGTAACCTTTTGGTTTGTTGACCTCTGGGGTCTTGTGGTAAAATGCTAACCTCAGGACCCGATGTTCGTGGGTTCGAACCTATCTGAGGTCAATGTAACTTTCTCAAGCGATAAAAATCGCTAATATAACTTTCTTCACCTCACCCGCTTTGGTGGCTGCGTGGTCTATTACGCGCTTCTCTCGCAGTAGACTATATTGTAGAAAATGGGGAGATCGAGGTTCGAATCTCGGTCGGCTGTACTGAGGTTGGTTATCCCCAGAACGGTTTTTCATTCTTCACCCACGCATATGTGAGTACACTTCATAGTAATATAACTTCTCTAATCCCTAAAAACACTTGAGTAATTATTATATAAGTGTATAACCCGAACGGGTAGTAAGACGTGGTGCTAAAAAAAATATACTTTCTTCGAAGGGTCAAAGGGGAAGTTAAACCATCGCTCCCATATCGATTGTGGAATGTTAAAGAACCCTGGGACGTGTGTCAAAAATACCATTCCCGGCAAAATCGGTGAATTATTTCGCATCGCTTGTAGAAATTTTAATGTGGTAGTAGTAGTAGTAGTAGTAGTAGTAGTAGTACTGCGCCTTGATACCCATTTGGGCTATATGCACCGTTTTCTAAACTCCCCTAGTACAAATGATTTTTACCAGATGGTGCAGGCAGCACTAGCCAGACGAAAGGTTGAGTGCATACCCATCTCTGGATGTATATAAATCACATCCAACAACCCTTATGTTTTTTTTATTAGCACCGCGTCTTACTACCCCCTATACGCTTATGTACTAATTAAACTAATAATTTTGGCGATTAGGAATTTTATAATTAGAGGGAGTGTACCCACATTGGCATGGAGCGAGAGTGGTAAACCATTTTTGGAAAACTACTTTCAGTACACCCGACCAAGTCTCGAACCTCGATTCCCCGTCATCAAAAGTCCAGTCTTCTGTGAGAGTAACGCCTTTGATCATGCGGCTACTGAAATGGGTGATCAAAATATTGAAAAACTAGTATTGTTAACTCCCAAAAAACGTATTAATCACCAATTTACATACTAATTATTTTTCAAAACTATTAATTATTTAGCCTAAATGTAAAGTAATGGCTATTATAATCTTATTCTAAATTAATAAAATGAAGTGTCTGTTTGTCTGCCATTAGTACTGGGCAATATATATCACACGCAGGGGTCTGCAATTTTAAAATTAATACCCCTTGTGGACAAACATGTGCATCTTAAAACCAGAATTTTAAAATTTGAATTTGATTTGTACTTTCACTCGAAACTTTGGAGATAAAGTATTGTGATTGTCAAAAAAAAATTGAGCTCGAAATTTTGATAAATGTTTATGTCTGTCTGTACCTCGGGCTAGAACTGAAACTATTTTACCGATTGGGCTAAAACCTAGGATCTTGGTTTTGAATCAGATCCCTGCCTTTCTTCCCCCAGAGGTGGGCTTAGAATTATATATTTAACCCTATATTTAAGGGTAGATTATTGAAGGACAAAGAGAAAAAAATATAATTTCTCGAAATTCCCTCTTAACAAATTTTATATCCAGACACTGTTTAACACTATAAACAAGATGGTAACTCTCTTATTCTCATGAAAATTAATTTGAGGCTACTTTAAGTTGTTGTTCTATTGTATATACAAATCTTTTATTTGAGATATATTTTTATAAAACCAATAATTTCTGAGCTATAAGAAAATATATTTACTATTTTAATTCAGGTCTTTAAAAATGAATTTAATTCTTTTGCTATTTGGTGGACAAAATTGGTTTTTTTTTTCTAAATTTTTCTGTAACAATGTTCGTAGTTCTTAATGCCATATAGTAACAATGTATATCATTTCATTTATGATCTTTGGTGTAGAATTTCTACAACAATTTACTGACCTACTATTTTGTTTCACAAATCTTACAAGTTTTTAGTAAATGTATATTTTAAGATAAAAGCGTTGAGAAGTCTTCGCACTGCACCGTACCATTTATTTTTTTAATTATAAACTGTGTCGGAAGAAATAAAATTGGATATTTTCTGTCTGAAGCAAATAAAAGCGTTGCTGGGGGTAATCACAGATTATAAATGTGAAAATGATAGAAAATAGCAATGGTAGTCACATTGCTTAACGCGTCACTCTCGTCTTACACTGGATTGTCCATGTTGGGGTGATCCGTGTTCGAATCATAGTTTTGTTTCTCTTACGGATGTAATTTTCTAAATTGTTTCTCACCCTTCCTTCAAACAAATTCGGGTACATTTCCTTAAAAATGCTACCTTCCTCAACTCTATTACATTAGCTTAATTAATGTACATGTATAGCCCCAAAAGTATAGCCTACTAAGCTTCAGCTTTAAAAAATTTTTTTTACTAAAATTTGCCTTGTAATTATTATACAGGGTGTTTCACTCACTCTAGGTCCCTGAGTGCTTCTTATACAGGATGTTTCACTCACTCTAGATCCCTGAGTGCTTCTTATACAGGGTATTTCACTCACTCTAGGTCCCCTAGTGCTTCTTATACAGGGTGTTTCACTCACTCTAGGTCCCCGAGTGCTTCTTATAGTACAATTATGTCGTTTTAAAGTTATAAGGGAAACTTAGGGGCCGAGAGCGAGTTAGACATCCTCTATTTTGTGTTCCTAATTAGAATTATTAAATGCACAATATTTTGAAAAATTGTTGGTTTTTTCCTTAGGTCAAATGAAAAAAAAGTTTTGATAATTACATAATGCAGAACGTAAAATGAAATATATAGAAATAGTAAACATATTTATATAAGCTTATAAACTTACTTACGATGCTATCTTTTTAATATCTAAATTGGGATTCATACAGCCTGAACAAATAACAAATGATGTTAGTATATGCATCAACGCGCAAAGCTCAATATGTAGTTCTCACATTAAGTAAGCTTATCTCGTAAAAAAAAGATATATGTATATATTCTAATCACATGAGTAGATGTTATAATCAGCTCGGATTAACGCAATAACGTAAGACATATTACAATTCAACAACGGCACACAGCGTTTCGATTCGGCAGTGTAATAATTTCAATATAATGAATGCTACAAGGTGTGACTTATAAATAGATCTGTTGTATTTGGTTGATAATTTCTAATATACACTTGTTTGTTTAAATAATCAATTCCCCAATTATCAAAGGCCGAGACGCTATTAATAAAATGTATAGTTATAGGATACGTGGTTCGGATGCTAGTTAGCGGGTTTTTCCACTGGGGAGGACGTGGAATGGTAGCGAGTCCTCCAGTTCTTGCATCCCATTCACGGTCAGAAGCATTTCTATACTAACAGGTTTAAAAGCGACGCAAAACCCCAGAGTTTACTTAATTTTCAGAGGCAGATGCTAACTCGAGGGTGTTTTCTAGAGGGGATGGAAACGTGAAGTAAAATATATTCTTTTTCTGTGTTAAAAAAAATTGGTAAAAAAAAAGGATTGGATAGTAAATGAGGGGTGTTCCGAACAGCTGAGATGATGAGCATGAAAGTGATGTAACGGGGATGTTTCATGCGGTGTTGTGCGAACCTATGTCTTCAATATAACTTTGATTAATCGATTTCCTCTGTATTTAATCCATTTTACTTTTTTTTTGCGTTCTCGATACCTCTAGAAGTAATTGTGATCGAATTTGAGCCCAAAAAAATGTTTTTCATTACATCGTTCTGTTTGTCTATAGCTCGTCCCAGAACCGGAACCATTTTGCCGATAGTGCTAAAACTTGGTAAATAGGGTTTTCATAAGTTTACCCAGAATTTTATTTCTTCTTCTTTTTTTAAAATATCTACCTAACCCTAAAAATAAGATTAGTTCACTCAATTCTAGAAAAAAATATTTGAGGTATTTAACGTACACTTTTTGAACTGATTGGTTATCATAATTCGAGAATTTCTACAAGCAAAAGGTCATAACAATTTTGCCCGGAAAATATATTTTCCCATAACTTCCAGGGTTCTTATACACGCCACAATCGACATGAGACCGACGGCTTTACTTACCCCCCGGAGAAAGTTGTAGGCCTACTACGTATTTTTATCGCTCAAGAATATCCATCGATCAAGTCTGGGTTTGAACTCACGGATATCGGGCCATGAGGCGAGAATTTTACCCCAACATCACCGAGAACGACCAATTTGGTGAAAATAGAATAAAGCGATTTTCTCGAAATTGGTTATAACTATTTTGATAGGCACTATAAAACATTACAAACAAAATGGCGCTATCTTTTTTTCCGGTGAAATGATTTAAAGGGTTCTTTCATAGGCTGATATCTACAATTTTCATTATACTTCCGCAAATATTTGAGATAGTAAATAGCTCATCATTGAAATATTGTAGGAATATTGAAACTAAAATTTGTTTATTATAGCTTTACCAGATATAAACATATACAGAATCTCCTAAAAGTTACTGTGGGGTAAAAAAATATCATGTATTTCTATGCAGTTGTTAGAAACTCCTTGAATGTGCCTGAAAATATGTTTGGACATGCTTCTTCATATGAAATGAAATGAAGAGGCATGTTCAAACATGTCTTCAGGCACATGGGAGGCATTTTAAGAGCTGCTACGAGGTACGTGGTACTTTACTGCACACTAACTTTTGGGACAAACTGTACTTTAAATAGAGGCTTAAGAAATGGAGAGTGGATTGTTACATTTTTTGGTGAAAAATGACGTTTCCTTATTTAGTTTTTTTCTCACAATAAATTACACTAATATTATATATTATTCCATTTATGATCTTTGGGTGGAAATTATGTTTTTTTTACTATATTACTGAAATATTGTCTATTAATTTATTTCACATAATTTACTAGTTTTAAATAAATATCTCCATTTTTAAATAGAAAAGAGCGTGAAAATATGAGGCGCACCATACTATTTTTTATATATTTTTACTAAATCTAAAACAGCAGCTAACCCAATTAAATTTGTGTTCTATACAAAACGGGACATGAGTAAGCTCAGAGTAGCCTAAAGATATATGTACAGTATATTGTATTTTATTGATAAGGGTGAATTTCAAGGATAGGGTTGGAAAGAAAGGGGGTCAATCAAAATAACCTCACATGAATTATTGTGTGTTTCATTTTCTTGTATTATAAGGACCCCATCATTATTACACTTTTATGGTCATTCTTTCTTTCATAGTGCTCCCCTCAGAAAAAAACCCTTTCAAAACAATTTGTTGTAAGGGATGATCAAAATAGGGTTGGATGCCAAACAGAAATTCATCATATGAGGGTTTTTTTCTTTGCGAAAGTACCCGCCTCGGTGGCGTAGTTGGCTAACGCGCTTGTGTTGAGCTCGACTGCTGAGGACGGGGAGATTGAGGTTCGAACCTCGGTCGGGTGAACTGGGGGGGGTTTTTCCTAAATGGTTTTCCCCTCTCCCTCCACGCAAATGCGGGCTCACTACCTCTAATTCAACCTTCCCAATTCCTAATCCATTAGCGTAATTAGTACTTAAAGCGTATAACCCGAACGGGTAGTAAGACGATGGTGCTAAATATTAATATATTAACTTTACGAAAGTAAGAGCTTGATTGTGAAGAACATCTATGCAAATATTACATTCTTTCATTTTGGGATAGCGTGTTTATTTATATAACAAATTAACTATAATATTACCCACTTCGGTGGCTGCATGGTCTAAGGTACTACTTTCGCTATAGACTAGACTGCCGATGACGGGGAGATTGTGGTTCGATTCTGGTCGGGTGCACTGAGAGTGATTTTTTTCCTAAATGGTTTGCCACTCTCCTATTGTCTCCCCACGCAAATGCGAGCACACTTCCTTTATATTCAATCTTCTTCATCCTTAAACCATTAGCATAGTAGGTATATAAGCGTATAAACCGAATACGTGGTGCTAAAATAAGTTACATATCAGTATTGTTCTTTAGTCCTAATTCAGTCTAGTACAGTCAAATTTTCCCATAAAGTGCCTTTTATAAAATCAAAACATAATTATTTGCGGCCAAAATTTACTATATCTTACTATTTAATTAATATTATTTTTTAGGTATTGATAATAACTATCAAAAGTGACAGTTGCAGATCACGTGACTAGAAGTATAATTAAGTGAGAGTTGATCTAGCAGCTTTCCTAACTCGCAGATAGGGAAGACCCTTTCTATGAAATTCGGACTGTATTAGATAATTACCTAAGTAAATCATAGCCCACTACTACAATTAAACTACTCGAAATAACACCTTTTAATGCCCTAATTTCTTTTACTAAAATATATTGTTTAACATTTTTAAATCTAGTTTATATTTTTTTAACACCTTGCATTGTAACAAAAATAATCTGTTTTGCTAATTTAATAACGATTAAAGAAATTTTAAATGTTGTCAACTATTGTTATTATGTTGCTATTGATATAAAAGTGAACCGCTATTGCTATTCAATCAAAAGGTACTATGGCTACCCCTGACATTGAACTACGCCATATTGAATGATTCACACAACAAAAAGAAAAATTACACTCGATAGTGTCAAGAACAGAATTTCCATAGTTATAACTCCCAAAGGACTAAATGATACATAACTTGTTTTTTTAGCATGGTGTCTTACTACCCGTTCGGTTTATGTACTAATGGTGCTAATGTGTCTAGAGGTAGGGATTATAAATGTTATATTTATAGGAAAAGTACCCTCATTTGTGAGGAGGGAGAGGAGATAAACATTTAGGAAAAACTACCCTCAGTGCACCCAGCCAAAATTCGAACCTTGATCTCTCCGTCATCGGTAGTCTAGTATAATGCGAGCGTAGCACCTTAGACCATGCGGACACCGGAGCGGGTGATAAATGAATCGGATTAGATAAAAATTCGAAACCTTCAGTAATATAGATCCGAACTTCTTTAATATTATTGAACCAACGGTTTATTCAGAGAGTATTTTAGTTGTAAAAACAGGGATGAAGGGGCCAAAACTTATAAAAAAAACTAATTAATATATATTATGGTACACAAATAAATGTAAATTTTAAACAAAAATTTTTTGGAGACATTTATAAAAAAAATCTCAAATTTTCGAAAACCAGACATCCATAAGGCTAGAATTAAAAAAAATCCTTTATATATCGACAATATCATAAACATATAATTCGGAAAAAAAAGAGTTTTATCTTTAGCCCCAGAAAAAAATATACAGATATTCGTAATTCTTAAACCCATTCAGGGCATTAAAGACGTAAATACACCTCAAGTTATTTTTATCTCTCAAGATTAAAATAATTTCTCTGTGTTATAAAGTAAAACAGTCACGTAACAAACCTTTTAAGTGTGTAGCCAGAATACAATTTCGTAGGTGTTGAATATTTATACTTTATCTTGGCCTTCGTTGATGTATTCATTAATAACAGTTTCTAATGCGTGCTATAATTATTTGAAGACATTAAATTTACCCAATATTTCAACCAAATTTAATTTACATTCGTAAGCAGAGGTTCTATTTTATCACTGTTTTTATTTTTGGCTAAGAATTTTAAAATATTAGTTTGCTTGAAAAATAAATTCGTTTAGTCTGTACAGTGCTGCCAGCTAGTGGCTAAACTGAAACTACTTTAAGGGTAAAAAGGTTCTAAGTGACCATCTTTTATTTTGTTAGCTTTATCTTTTTATTTTCCTCACGTAATTAATTATTATATTTTCATTGAAGGACAACATCCACACATATTGTAAATATAGTCTTGAATTATATATATATATATATATATATATATATAATCTCATGAGATAGTTGGATGCTTATGATATTTTCACTGGTATTTTCAAAATTATATTCTAATAATTAACTAATTAAAATCTTCACAACTATTTTAAATTAGGAAATAAAAATTCTAGGTCTTGTTTGACGAGCTGTGACTAATGTTCTTGTAATCTTATTGTTAAAAACAAACACGTTTTATTTACAATCTCAATAAACTTTCTAAATTAAGATAAACTTTTGTCAAATGCACCATAATATGTTTGAAATGTTAATAATCAATATAATTTAAATCCGTAGCGGTGGTAAAGAGTACTAAACGTTAAGTTTATTTAAACTGATTTACCAGTGACAGGGAAGCCAGAGTTAAAATCCCAGCCGAATGTATAGAGGGTTTTTTCCTAAATAGTTTCACACTCCCCCTTCACACAAAATCGTGTACATTTTCTTTAAATTACAGACCTTTTTTTCCATCTCCACTAGCCCAGGCGGTGACAGATATGATAACAGAATAAAATGTATTCTTACATTTTTGTTGTTGATAAATATAATTTAACCATCTCTATTATAAAGTAGTCATATTTCCTGGCTACAGATCTAGAGGTCCTGGGTTCGACCCCACGACGCCTCCAGATTTTTTTTTAATGAAGCAGTGGGTTTGAAACGGGGTCAACTTAACTTCGTGAGGACAATTGAGGAGCTACTTGAAATAAAAAATAGCACCTCCAGTGTAGAAAACTGAGATTATCGGCCGGAGTGATCATTGTGCTGACTACATGACAACCTATATCCGTAGAAGTTGGTAGGCCTACTAATCATCCCAACAAATGGCGGAAGCTTGGTAGGTATGGCACGACTTTAGGCTGACGCTATGGATATATATATACATTTTCATACACCCCTATATCATTAATAGCTGTCAGAATCTAAAGACATTCACTCCAAGGGGTTTGGTTAAGGTGGATACATTTAAACTAGTTTTAATACTTTTATTCTGGAAAAGAATGGGTTGATATACCATGAAATTCACCTCTGGCATCAAGTGCAACCAGGGTCTGTATTCTTTAGTGCATTTTTGAGCATCTCGTCTGGTTTCCTAAGCAAAGTTAAATGGGAAAACCATACGAGATAGCTTTGAAAGTACTCGAGAATACATCTTCTGTAAGACCCTATCAAATTTGCCGGGAAATATATTTTAACATACCTTCCATGATTCTTATAAATGCCAAACTTGACATAGGGACCGACGGATTTTTTTTTCTCCTACGAAGAAAGTTGAGCTACGGATTTGGATCACTCCAGAAAAATCTGATGACCCCAGTTGGGGTTGAACCCACGAATATCGGGTCCTAAGGCGAGCACTTTAACCCAAGACCACCGAGGTTGACTGCAGTCAGCGATTATCGATTAACCTGACCTCACCATTCAAAGTCAGGCACGTTGATCACTCATCTAGTCTTACCAGTACATTTCTAAACTAACAGCGCGCCCCGACCAACAAGTAGACAGTAATCCCCGTGCTAATCCATTCCCATGATTTGTTCTCAAACTGTTCCACATGTTAAACAATTTGTCACACTGCGCTGTTTTATTTATAGCGATTTATTCCACGCCATCGAACAAATGACCCTCCCAACCCCCCTCCCCTCCTTCATTCCCGCTATCATCAAACCTCCCCCCCTCCTCTGTTTCGCACGTTGAATAATTCACGCCCAACGGCTAATGTACCGGGAGCCACATTAGAACAATGAAGCGTGTGGGGCCGTCGGGAAATTCCGCGGGAAAAAAACAAAAAAACAAACGGAACCTTTGGAACGGATTGCCTCGTGGGAGAAGAGATAACTTCATTTTGATGGCCCAGATTTCGGGATGGAGATGTCTAATAATGTCTTGTGGGTGTTAAAAAAAGGTGCAGGGGGTAATTTGTGAGGAAGGTGAGTTATGTTTAGATAGATAGATTGTTTTTTTTATTAGCACCGCGTCTTACTACCCGTTCGGGTTATACGCACTTACGCTAATGTGTAATGGTAGGGTGATTGTGAGATGAAACGGAGGACCTACAGTTTAACGTGGAATCCGAACCACGGTGGAGGCCTGGCATTCCCCACGTTCACAAGATCTCTTGTCAGAGGTGAAGGAGGGGTTTGGTAATCAGATAAATCTGTGCCGGGACCGAGGATTGAACCCCGGCCGCCAGCACAGAAGTCAGACACCTTACCTCTAGACCACCAGGTCACCGATAAATTGTTCTTTATTCGTCTTAGCGGAGGCGTTATTTATTCATAGAAGAATGTCAACGTGTAGCCTACTTCAAAAAACGGTCAGTATGGCATGGCTATCGATTGTATAATAATATTAGCTTATACCCGTCATGGCTCCGCCTGCAATAATTGATAAAATCTTTTAGTTTTTAACTAAACTTTAAAAAAAAATTAAATTAATAATCGATTACTTTAATAATATATATATATCTTTTACTACGAAATATTATATATAATTTATCTTATATACGAAAAGTTTAAACATTAGTATTGTAAAATTAATGTAAAATCTCAGGCTGGGAATAGTCTTGTATGTTATTCCAGGACATACTCTACCAACGTACAAAGTTTCACTCGAATCCGTTCTGGCGTGATTGAGCAACAAACATCCAAACACAAACTTTCTCATTTATATTATTAGTGAGATAATATTGCGCGTCTGGGCTACAACATTCGTAGCCCAATACCACGTCCCGATGGGATGAAAGTGATAGTGATAGTACTGAGTATGAGGGTGTAGAACCAGTGTAAACACTTAGGGCCAGTTTCATAGGGCCAGTTTCATAGTCAAACTTAGTACGCCTCAAGTGCGGCGCTACACTAAGTACAAGGCGACACCTACCTAAACTCGAATGGAATGGGCCTTTCTTTCATATGAAACTGGCCCATTCCATTCTGGTTTAGGTAGGTGTCGCCTTGTATTTAGTGTAGCGCCGCACTTGAGGAGTACTAAATTTGACTATGAAACTGGCCCATAACGTTGTTTGAACAGAGTTAATGTTGAGAAAAATCTGTAAGATAGCGTTTGTGTCGCTTAGGATAAGGTGAACGTAGGTGCTAACGGTCCGTTCCGTTGAGAATCAAAAAAATCTATCTTCGTCAGCGGTGGAGTGACTGTAAAGTCTTGGGATTAGGTTCTGAGAGTTTCACAGTGCATTGACATTTGCAAGTATTTTCAAGATTCATTAATTATTTTTGTGCACGCAAACGATAAAAATAGCATAAAAATGAGTGAAAATATTGGCCACACAATAAAAACGCACAGGGTCTACGAAGATCTTAAAACGACTGTGGAGTGGAGGGAAACATGAATTATTTTCTCGCTTCAGTGTTTGGACAAAAAATACTAAACAAAGTTTGTTTTATTAGGAAGTTTTAGGGTAGTGTTACAAATTTTTCATATTTATTTTAATAAGACAAATGTTGCTGCCTGCTTCCCGTAGGACGCTTCTTGTCAGCAGGGGCGTAGCGTCAGGGTAGAATATGAAACTAAATTTCCACAAAACCTTCCATCGGACGGTTAAGGGAAATAAATAACAAAGGTTTATACAATATTTAAATTTTAAAACAACTCCCATAGTGATAACACTTATAGAAATGCTTCTTGCTCGTGGAACATTATTATTTATTTATTTCCATTCTCCTAGTGAGACACACATCACTTTGTACTAAATATTTTGTTTTCTAGTTGTTATTACTGCTTTCAGATTCCCACCCCTCTATCCATCCAATGGTACCACTATTAATCCCAAGAGCAAGCTAGTCTGGACAAAGTTGTCAGATTGTGTTTGTGTTTTGATATTTTGCACACAAACAAACACTATCATACACAATTCTAAAATATTTTTTTAAAAACTTTTAAATGCTTTCTCCGAGGTGTGAGCCCCCAATCGATCTATACCGACTGAGCGGCCGCTGCCGTTAGCGATGATAGTTCCAACATTTGCTGATATCGGGTGTCATGATGTCATACAGCAATTCTTCCTGCCGTCAAACTCAGTTTTTTAAACCGTAGCTGCTACTTCTTTATTCAAGTAGCTACTCATTTATCCTCACGAGGCCGGGTTTGACCCCGTTCCAGGCCCATTGCTTCACATATATATCTTTGAAGCATCGGAGATCGAACCTGGGCTCCCTGGATATGTATACAGAAACTCTGAGCACTAAACCACAGGGGCTAATTTATATAATGTATAAATTATGCAATTGCTTATTTTTTATTAAAGGGTTTGACTATGATTTTATATACTTGACAACATTGCGATTTTAACTCTTTGTCACAGGCGAAGTGTTATTTGGAAACTTCTTTACTCCTTCACCCTCCCTCCCCCCATCTTACAAATTAATATTGCAACTCAGTCACACATTTCTAAAATTATATATAGTGTAATAATTTCTGGTAACCACTGAATGTGCTTTAATCTCTTACAACTTTTATAAAAAGCTTTAATTCAAAAATGTCATCCACTGGAGAAAAAGTAGATAAAGGAAAAAAAAGAAGAAGAAAGAGACGGTTTAGTTGAAGTAAAGCATATATTTTCCAGGTAAAAAGTTCAGAAGGCAAAAAAAAGTGTCTGTGGGGGAAAAAAAGAAGATATAATATACATATGGGGATATTCAAGTAAAAAAAGATAAAGGAGAGTATATGGTGAAAGAAAGTAACTTGGGGAAATGGACGAAGAAAAAAGAGATGGTGAAATAGCAAGCGTTTTGGAAAAAAAAATAGTATAGGGGTAGAGGGGGATAAAGAAGATAGAGAAATGAGTTTGTTAAAAAGCCAGAAACGAAAAGGCAATGCACGCTTCAGAGACATCAAAAGCGTGTAAGATGGTTGGTACGGGGTGAAAATAAGGGGGAGGAGAGTAAAAAAAAATGTGGGAGGGAGGAAGGTAAGGGGTTAGTACAAAATGAAATCCCTGTGTCTACCTTGGTGGTAGCAAACTAAAAGGAGACGGTCTTTAGAATGGTTTAGTCGTGGTTTGGTTTGCTCCGAGCTAGGTTGGAGGGAACAGCAGAAAGGGAGCTTGGCTTGGAGAACTCTACGCTTATGCTAGCTAGGGAGATCAGTGGTGCACCCAGGTGGACAAGAGAGGTACTTTCTGCTCTCTACCCCTTTTATACAGATCGCAAATAATTATAATAACATTTTAAAATAAAGGTTACGTTGAACCGCACACCATCTCTTTCTTACATCTTAAAATATATATAATTTTTTTAATTTGTAGGATTTGTGAAACTAAATAATATATTATTATTATTAGTACCCCGTCTTACTACCCGTTCGAGTTATACGCACTTACGATAATGTGTAATGGTAGGGTGATTGTGAGATGAAATGGAGGACCTACAGTTTATCGTGGGATCCGAACCTCGGTGGAGGCCTGGCATTCCCTAAATTCACAAGGTTTCTTGTCAGAGGTGAAGGAAAGATTCGGCAACCAGATAAACTTGTGCCGGGATCGAGGATTGAACCCCGGACTCCCCAGCACAGAAGTCGGACACCTTACCTCTAGACCGCCAGGTCACCCCTAAATAGTATAAATTGTTACAGAAACACTCCGCCAACATCGAGAAAAGAGGAACATTTTAAAAACGTGCATACACAATTTTTATTTTGCTAAATCAAGTAGACAACTATATTGATTTTTTAAATTATTTTCGTAGTGAGATTAAAAGTAACTCCCCTTTATTTTAAGAATAAATATACTTTAACGATAAAAAACATTATATTTAATTTTTTTTAAATAACATGAACATCGTTTTATCTTACGTCTTGTGTTGAATAGGTATTAAAGCTCTTTTGTACTATCAATTTTTGAAATAGTCAAAATCATTATTTGTGTTAGCAAAGTAAAGGAAACTAAACATTTTTAGAAAAGTAATATACAAATTGTTTGCGTATTTATCACTGCAAAAAAATACCTTATAGCAGATTTGAGTTGCTAACATCATTTCACTATTAAAAATATAAAGTCAAAATTTTCATTAAAACATTTTAATTTTATTTGTTTATTTGCTTTTATGGTCATAATTATATGTAAATCTTGAGACACTAATACGATTTATTAAATCAATAATCAAGAGTAATTAAGAAAGTTAGACACCAAAATCGTTACTTACTCTGTGTACACACACATTAAAAAAATAAATAAAGAAAAATAAATATATTTTAATTAAATATCAAAGCCGTCTTTCAAGTTTGAATGGTCTTTTTTCGGAAACCTTAAGAAAAACAGGGCATCCTTATTCCATCGCGTTTGTAGTTTAAATAAATATAGACATTGCCTTACTTGGATTTTAAAATACTTTCTTTAAAAGAGTTTTGAGGAGAAAAAAGTTGAAAGCATTTTTCTTTAAATACAAAAAAAAAGTAAATAATATTTAGGTATTATTTAAGAAATCTAATGAAAAATGAAGAATATATGAATTGTGTTACTTCTCGATCTTTTGATTAATGTTGGCTATTTCCAAGATTATTGATTAAATTTAAAAACAAAATTTCTAATGTTCTAAATTTAAGTTTTAGCTTTAAGCATATAACAATTATTATTATACTATTTTACCGATTATATTTGTATTAGCCATCTAATATTTAATGTTGGTATTAACCATCTAATATTTAATTATTTAAATTTCTAAATATATAATATGATTTAACTTGATTGAATATAAATATATATGATAGCTACATTACTATTAAACGAATGTTTATCTACAGATACAGTTATCGTGTCCCTAAGATTGGTCATTTAATTGATTGTGTTGGTTAAAATTTAAGTTTTAGATAGTACATAAAATAAACTTTCACTATAGAGATTCATTTATAAATGAAATAAATAGATTTTTGGACCTACTATGCAACGTGTATATTTTAAAATTAATACTTATTCAAGCCAGCTGCAACCACAGTAAAATATAATTCTAAACTAACGCTTTAGTAAAAATCTGATAGGAAGAACAATATTTTCAAAATTACAAAAGTAACTTAAACTATTTTCATAAATTAATTTATGTGTATCAATAACTGATAAGGGTACGTGATGGTTATCCACAGTATAGATTCTGATAGCTGAATCAAATTCAGCTAACACAAATAGACTCAATAAACAAAAAACTAGTTAAAGATGGCCCTGGAGACGAGACACCCCAGGATGGTTCAATTTTAGAGCATTGACGCGCACATCTGAGGGTCTCAGGTTCAATTCTCATTCCAAGATTGACATTTATTCACTCAATTAAATATTTTTCATACAGTCAAATAAGTCTAGTCTTGTGACATTCATTCATCTTCCACTTTGTGTAAATACCTCTTAACTAACTCAAATAATAAAGCCATTTAAAAAAAATATTGTTTGCAAAATTAATGTTTCTATTTTTAGACTGATCTTCCTGCCATGACTTTTTTTTCCATACCCTGAACACAACTGCTAAAAATTGAATAATCCGTATACAAATAGGAAATATCTAAATATCGTCCACCGAGAATCAAAACAAGTCTTCTAGTATAGTTCTGAGCATCGAGACCACTGGAATGTTGTATAAGTACGTTTCTATAAGTTCAACTAGTATATAAGATGTATTGTGTTATATTTGTGTGATTAGAAATTGCAAGTTAAATACAAACGTAATAAAAAACTAAATATTTATTTTTTCAAGATGAAATTAAATATTAAATAAATACTTTTTTTTTCATCATTACGTTCTAGCACTTGTTCGAGTTATACGCCTTTGTACTAAATAAATAAATGGATTAGGAAGGCTCAATTCAGAGAAAATGCACCCTTATTTGCGGGGAGGGATAGGGAAAACCACCATCAGTTCACCCGACCGTTATCGAACCCCGATATCCCCCTTTTAGACAATATATCACAACACGAAAATAGCACGTTAGACCACGTGGCCACCGAAGTGGTTAAATATTAATATTAACATCAAACATAAATGTACGATTAATTGTTCCGCTGTCAAAAATCAATGTTATCCCGCAATTCCATCTCCAACCTCTTACGGATAACTCTCCATTATTAACCTCCCCGTTCACCTTTTCGAACCGCGAACTTTGCTATTCCCTCCCCGCCCCCCCCCCCTCACAAGATATATAAAAGCCACCCCCATGGTGTACCTGCTGAATTCTACCTCTCACCAACCCTCCCCATTCCTCACGCCATTATTCCCCTCCCTTCTAACCGATAAAGCTGAGCACTGAACTGTGTCTAATTTCAAAATTAGATTTTAATTGCGTTTTCTCCAACGGGTCATTTCCGTCAGAACAGAAGGAGAGACTTGACATAATACAGGTATTGATCGTTTCAAAAGTGATGGGGAGAACAGAACAGGAGAGACTGGGATAGCACAGGTAAGTTTTGTTTCAACAAGGGTATAGAGAAGAGGAGAGCAGTAAGCATAGAAGGAGATACTTGGGATATCACAGGTAAGTTTGGTTTCAACAGGGGTATAGAGAAGAGGAGAGCAGTAAGCATAGAAGGAGATACTTGGGATAGCACAGGTAAGTTTTGTTTCAACAAGGGTATAGAGAAGAGGAGAGCAGTAAGCATAGAAGGAGATACTTGGGATAGCACAGGTAAGTTTGGTTTCAACAGGGGTATAGAGAAGAGGAGAGCAGTAAGCATAGAAGGAGATACTTGGGATAGCACAGGTAAGTTTTGTTTCAACAAGGGTATAGAGAAGAGGAGAGCAGTAAGCATAGAAGGAGATACTTGGGATAGCACAGGTAAGTTTGGTTTCAACAGGGGTATAGAGAAGAGGAGAGCAGTAAGCATAGAAGGAGATACTTGGGATAGCACAGGTAAGTTTTGTTTCAACAAGGGTATAGAGAAGAGGAGAGCAGTAAGCATAGAAGGAGATACTTGGGATAGCACAGGTAAGTTTGGTTTCAACAGGGGTATAGAGAAGAGGAGAGCAGTAAGCATAGAAGGAGATACTTGGGATAGCACAGGTAAGTTTTGTTTCAACAAGGGTATAGAGAAGAGGAGAGCAGTAAGCATAGAAGGAGAGACTTGGGATAGCACAGGTATGTTTTGTTTCAACAGGGGTATAGAGAGGAGGAGAGCAGTAAGAATAGAAGGAGATACTTGGGATAGCACAGGTATGTTTTGTTTCAACAGGGGTATAGAGAGGAGGAGAGCAGTAAGAATAGAAGGAGATACTTGGGATATCACAGGTATGTTTTGTTTTGACAGGGGCAGAGAGAAGAGGAGAGCAGTAAGCATAGAAGGAGAGACTTGGGATATCACAGGTATGTTTTGTTTTGACAGGGGCAGAGAGAAGAGGAGAGCAGTAAGCATATAAGGAGAGACTTGGGATATCACAGGTATGTTTTGTTTTGACAGGGGCAGAGAGAAGAGGAGAACAGTAAGAATAGAAGGAGAGACTTGGGATATAACAGGTATGTTTTGTTTCGACAGGGGCAGAGAGAAGAGGAGAGCAGTAAGCATAGAAGGAGAGACTTGGGATATCACAGGTATGTTATTGTTTCGACAGGGGCAGGGAGAAGAGGAGAGCAGTAAGCATAGAAGGAGAGAATTGGGATATCACAGGTATGTTTTGTTTCGACAGGGGCAGAGAGAAGAGGAGAGCATTAAGCATAGAAGGAGAGAATTGGGATATCATAGGTATGTTTTGTTTCGACAGGGGCAGAGAGAAGAGGAGAGCATTAAGCATAGAAGGAGAAAATTGGGATATCACAGGTATGTTTTGTTTCAAAAGGGGCAGAGAGAAGAGGAGAGCAGTAAGAATAGAAGGAGAGACTTGTGATATCACAGGTATGTTTTGTTTCGACAGGGGCAGAGAGAAGAGGAGAGCAGTAAGCATAGAAGGAGAGACTTGGGATATCACAGGTATGTTTTGTTTCAAAAGGGGCAGAGAGAAGAGGAGAGCAGTAAGAATAGAAGGAGAGACTTGGGATATCACAGGTATGTTTTGTTTCGACAGGGGCAGAGAGAAGAGGAGAGCAGTAAGCATAGAAGGAGAGAATTGGGATATCACAGGTATGTATATCATTTCCTCAGTGATAGAGAGACCTGCATCGGTGGGCATACAGACTCGATCTTGGTCTCATATTTTTTAATTTACCAATATTCAGGAGGTTGGCGTTTGAATATCTCTCTCTCACTCTCCACGTCACGTAAATTGCGAGTACATTTCCGTCTCTTACCCCACCAATAGTCACGTGATATAAGACGTCAGGTTCAGGTTTTCAATAGACTGAATTGTTGGTGACAGAAAGGTAAGGGTTCTAATCCCAGCTGTGTGTACTTGCTGCTATTTTTCCAAATCTAACCTATTACTGTAGTTTTTACACCCTCCTTCCGCGTTTTTGCAGGTGCAGTATTATACATTAATTAACATTCATACCTTCCCATTAAATTAAGATCTTAATGACTTTGTTGTTGCCCATTTCAGTGGTCGAATGGTCTAAGGCATCATTCTTGCAGTAGACTGGAATTATGATGACGGGGAGCTCTGAGTTCATATCCCAGTCAGATTTACTGAGGGTGTTTATTTTCATGAATGCTTTTACACTATTTCTCTCCACGCAAACGGAGGTAAACTTCCTCTAAATTCAACCTTAATCATTAACAAATTAGAGTAATCAGTACATATGCGCGCAGCACGAACGGGTAGTAAGACGCTACGCTAAGAAAAAAAAATCTTTTGTGTTGTACTTACTAAATTAAATATGAAAGATACTTATTCTCCTATGATGTACCCTTTCTATCTACGGTCCTTGAGAATCATTTCAGGGTTTCTAAATAATAGGTTACATCATCGTCCTCAATAATATGATACAACGGTTTCCCCCTCCCTAACCTTCCATACACACACACACACACACACACACACATGGCTGACTGTCTGTATGTAGCTCATTTGCTCATTTGAATACAAAACCTGGTCTCACCCTATTCAACCCACCTGAAAAGGAACAACACACCTCATTATTACCCCAATTCAACGAAATATTCAGCACTATCACGTCCCTCATTGAAGGTTTCCGCTTCGACAAGAAACAGGTGACCTTCCTTCTCGGGATAAAAGCGGCACAAGGGATTTTTTTTTTTTTTTTTTNGTCTTACTACTCTTTAGGGTTACACGCGTATATACTATTAATTACTGTAGTGGTTTTAGGAATTAGGAGGGTTATATTTATGGAAACGTATCCGTACACCCGACCTAGATTCTAGCCTTGATCTCCCCTTCATTGGCAGTCTGGTTTACTGCGTGAGTAGCACCTTAGACCATGCGGCCACAAAAGTGGGTGTAAGAGTTGTTAATTTTCTTAATGTGTGTGCACCGTGTTTTACTAATGGGTCAGACTAACCTAATATTAACAGTCTTGAGGTAGGGACAAGTGTACCTTAATATAGGGCTTATTCAGAGAAAATGTAGCCAACCGTGATTTACGTTGAGGGAATTTGAGAAAAACGATTAATAAAACCACCCTCAGTACGCCTAATCGTGATTTCAACCCCAAAAGCTACCAGTCACTAGCAGTCCAGTCTAATTCGAGAGATTTTGTGACCATTGAAGTGGGTATTTCTTTAATCATTAAATAATATACTATAGGCCTATAATTATTAGAAATGGAATGAATCCTATATTTCTCAAACACGAATCTTTATATTAATGTTAAATTTTCTTTTTAATCTTGAATACAGGCTTGAACCTTTGAATATTTAAAAATTGTAGAACTTTAGTCAAAATTAAAAAAATCAAGTTTTGTTTAAAAAAAATGTTGTTTAAATCTTGGTGACGCTGCACAAATTATATTTGGTTTGTCATGTACGTTATAAACAACAAAGATGGCTTTTTTTGTTTAGTTAATTGAGTGTATTAATATAATTTATTGTATTTTTGGGTGGGGATTTTATTACCCCCCATCTACACAAGTCAAGTCAAAGTCTTCATTTATTGTAATCGAGATTCTTTTTTGAGATTATTATGATTATAGAATCTCTTGAATACCATTGGTTTCAAACGTACCATCTCTAATATATATATAATAAAATATACATATATATAATATATAGCTATATAATTATATATAATAACTATATATTATAAACAATGTGTATTCAAAATACATTTAAAAGTAAGTGTATATATATATATATATATATATATATATACGTATGACCCAAAAGGGTGAAAATAATGAGATGGTAATACAAAGAGTATATTACCCACCAACTTCTTATTTTTAATGATTATTTGGTGACCTGGCGGTCTAGGGGTAAGGTGTCAGACTTCTGTGCTGGCGGTCCCGGCATAAATTTATCTGATTACCAAACCCTTCCTTCACCTCTGACAAGACATCTTGTGAATGTGGGGAATGCCAGGCCTCCACCGTGGTTCGGATTCCACGTTAAACTGTAGGTCCTTCATTTCATCTCACAATCACCCTACCATTACTTATTAGCGTAAGTGCGTACAACCGAACGGGTAGTAAGACGCGGTGCCAATAATAATAATAATAATAATTTTATGATTCTTTAATTTGAGGTGCTTAACGTACACTTTCCAAACCGACTTATTTATGTGTATCAGCACACAACTTATACACTAACTAAAATCTAAAATCTTAGTATAATTTTATAAAAAAACAGCTATACTTGGGATTAATTCAAGATAGCTCAGTCGAAAAGCATTGAAATGCTCATCCAGTGGTCCCTTGTTCGATTACCATGTCTATGTGTCAATTTACAAAATTTACAAATAGGTTATTGTATTTGATGTTGCTGTAGCCGTACTAATAGCCCACTAAAATCTAGAACATAAATAACACCCAGAGCCAAGCCGTCACTTACTATAATTAGAAAACCTACATACATATTTTGAATATGCTGAGAATTGAACTTGAGACTCTTAATTCAGTAAAAATACACGCTAATGACTGAAATAATGTGTCGGAACCTATGTATCCTAACCACAGTTTTCAAACCTCGTTATCCACCATTCTGACTACATAGACACTGATATGAACTTTTATAGGATTCAGGAAAAAGAAACCAGTTGGATAAAATTACCCAAATTTATTTCTGTTAAGCCTAATCCCCTCGTCAAATGGGTAACCTGTCTCGTATCTAGAACGTCCACAACCCTTCGTTAAACGAAGGCTAGGGTGGATAAAAAAAAGGGTATGGGAGATGTGTCTATACCGTTTCGTAATGATGTGGTTCGGGAGCATCTCTTTCCCTTTTACGCCACCTATACCCACACATACTCACCCTCCAGATCTTACCAGTAAAGTCAGTGGCAAAATCACTTATTTCATGTGCTTTTATATTTTTATTCAGTGTAAAAAGAGATTGCTACATTGACTAAGTGAATCATTATTTTAATATTTTATTTTTTCTCCTATTAATACAGTAGCCCCAGGCTTCTTTGGTGCTGACTGACAGCTCACAGCTGACAGCTAAAAGCTTTGAAAAGTTACCAGACCAAATTATGTATCCCTACGCCAAACCATATGATTTGCAAAAACGTGTGTTTAGCAGCTGTCACTTCTGACGGTAAAAATTTAGGTACACACCTAAATGGGATATTAAGACATTATAAAAGTAGTGTAATAATTGTTGGCCCTTGTTCATCACCTGTCAGGATATTTGTAAGGGAGACTGTCACAAAGATGACACAGCATTTAGAATTATCTTAAGGTGGTTTAAAAACCCGAGCAATTTTATTTGTTGTATACTGTTATAGCCGTATATAAATATCATATGTTTTTAAATTGACTTCAGGAAACGTGATAAAAGTTAAGTGTTTTTTTCAGATTTTATATCAAAAGATTAGTTTGGAAAAAAAGAAGTAAAATATTGCTCAAGTATAAATATAAGAATTTAATTTCCTTCCCACTGTGATATCAACAGTTGTTGAATATCTGTCATGAAACTAGCAGCATTATATGAAAAACATTTTAAATGAAAATAAAAAGTGGTCATTAAATTACAGGAAACCCTTAACAGATATTAAATAACTGTTGATATCACAATGTGAATAAAATTAAACTCTTATGTTTATACTGGAGATATATCGGATTTATTGTGACCAAAAAAATATGTTCCAGTTTAAGATATAAACATATATTTGGCCAAAATAAATACAATATTGCTTCAACGCATTTTATCCTCCTTTCGACGTAGCCCAGGTACTCTTAAACAGGACATGGACTAAAACTTTTTAAATGGTTTAACATATAGTTGAGTCACCATTGGAAAATAATTTTATGATATAACTAAACAAATGTAGAATAGTTAAAATCGCTCAGACTTCAATTAGTATAACATGGTGCAATGTATCATTGATGAATACTTATTAAATATCCACGCCAAAGTAACATTTAAAAAAATGTTTTTCAGTAGTCAAAACAGTGTATAAATGCTAAAATAAATATTGAATAAAATATAACATCTAATATTGTTTATTATTTTAAATTTAATTTTAGTAACTTATATCATTATCATAGTTTATTTTCCTTATTCTGTACCGAAAATATCTAATTAAACTCAGACAAATATAAATCTAGACCAATTAATAATTTAAATCCCTTCGGGGATTATATTAAATAATACGTCAGTTTCTTCTGACCTTATGTGCCGGTGACAGGGAGGTTGGTGTTCGAATTCAAGTCTTACTTAGGTTTCTTAAAATGGTTTCTTTCCATCTCTCCATCCAAAAACTGATAAATTTTCTCTAAAACTTTACTTACCTTATCCATAACCCATTTGTGTAAATATTGAGATAACATTAACGTAATACATTTTTATTTTCTTAGAACCAAATCTTACTACCTGTCTGTTTTATACGCATATGTAATAATTACGCTAATGTGTTAGAAATGAGTAAGGTTGAATTTAGATTAGGTGTACCCACATGTGCATGAAGGGAGAGTGTAAACTAATTGAGGAAAAATTAAAGTTCAGTATACCCGACAGGGATACGAACCCATATCTTCCCACCATCTGCATTCCGGTAATGGTATTAATATTTAATAAAGTCACTCTAAAAGCTATAGTTGGGAAAGCTCTCGTTCTTTTATTTTCTTTCTTTCTCCAGGGAGTATACCGACCCCACGCACGCACTCACACACGCATGCATGCACGCCCACCTGTGCGTCGCTGCGAGTTGTCATAGTAACACCCGGGGAAGGTGGTCGTAGTAAAGCATGTCAACAGTCAGCCAGTCAAGTGTTCTCTAATTACTACAACCCTGCCAATTATCACAGTGCTCTCCCCACATGCAACAACGGTATAAAGGTGTTTAAAAAAACCAGTCGATATAGAAGAAGTTTCAATACACTATTTTTATTCATACTTGCTGTGTGTGTGCGTCAATTTTTCAATCACAGTTTTCAAATATAACTGCTAGATTTTATAAATATATATTAGAGATTTCAAACGTACAACAGGGAATTCCTGTTAATTGGGACACATAGGACTAGATTACTTCAGCCCAATTAAACGGCTGCCCCAATTAAGAGAAATTTTAACCAATGGGATGAAAAACACATTTTAACAGAGCAAATATGGTAAGGATAAAATTAAAAGTATGTAGCATTTCAAGAAGGAACCGTGTGTTTAATTTAGATTGGAACAAATCATTATTTAAAAATAGTTAAAGCTAAAAGAAAACAAATATATAAATTAATGTACGGATATGTATAATTAAGATACAGTCTAAATAATTACTGTGTTAAGCAAAGTTTACTCATAAATAAGGGTTCTTCACTTTGAAAAAAAGCATAATGATGATGTGTTTTTATGAACTTTAAATGAACAAACGCAGCACAAATATCTGATACTGATTAAAGACTGCCTGTATTGTCTTCAATCCTGATCGTCACTGCAGCAAGTTGGTCCAAATTCAGTCTAGCTGTTTTTTTTATGTTCTTCAAATTTTGTCTCAATAAATGACTGCCCCGATTAACTTGTGCCCCAAATAACCGGAATACAATGTATTTGATTGTTACGCCCTTAAACCTGTGTAATCTCTTACCTGGAGATTCTGTATTGTTCACGAATCTTAACCAACTTCTAACGCAATATGCGATACAATCATACCAAACGGGTTGCATATAGTGTAGGTACTATTTACACACATATTATTAGGCAACATTTTTGTATTTATTTTAGTGTTACGTTTTAATGCCAGTATGCTAGATATAATAAACTTTAAATTGATTAGTTAAAGAAATAATATGAGTAGAGTGTATTTAAAGGAACGTCTTTACTATTTTCTATGTTGCTTGTCCCATTATCTGGAATAAATAGATGGAAACATTATGTGAGCCATCTACATTGGAGTCTGTGTATTTTGTGGATATGAGATCACTACAAGAATTTTGGAGAAAATAAGTGGAAAGTGATTTCTTATTACGTTAAAGCTTTGTGAATATATTTTATTTTATACAGTCTATACCTATTATTAGTGATAACTATTAATTCAAAACTAAAATAATTATTTGTCCATATATTTCTAATATATTATTATTATTATTATTATTATTAGCACCGCGTCTTACAACCCGTTCGGGTTATACGCACTTACGCTAATGTGTAAAGGTAGGGTGATTGTGAGATGAAATGAAGGACCTACAGTTTAACGTGGAAAGTTTAACGTGGAATCCGAACCACGGTGGAGGCCTAGCATTCCCCACATTCACAAGACGTCTTGTCAGAGGTGAAGGAAGGGTTTGTTTATCATATAAATCTTTGCCGCGACCGAGGATTGAACCCCGACCACCAGCACAGAAGTCTGACACCTTACCCCTAGACTGCCAGGTCACCATTTCTAATATACATATTATCTTTATAAAGATATATAAATATTCAAATATGTACGGTTAAAGGCACTATATCTCTATAAAACTTTAGCTACAAAAATAAAAAGTAATAAATAAACACAGGATTATTAAATACCTAGAACAAATAAAATATTTCTCAAGTCTTTTTAGCTTTTTTGATATTTTGTATATGAATTTATAAGAATAACATTTACTCTTAAAATACTTTAGTTGAATGGTTAGATAGTTTGATACAAGAAATTAATTTTTAAACTAGAAAAAACTAAAATAGTCTTTATTTAATTAGTCAATTTCGATTAATTGAGGAATATTTAGTTTCTAATTTAAGTAATGAGAAATGACTTAACTACACTAATATTTTCACTTATTTAAAAATCATTTCTTCTATTTCTTGGATAGTTTAATTGAAATATTCAAGCTTTAATGCATATTATTTGTAAGGGTAAGAGGGTACAAATAAAACCACACGAAAACAACCAAGAAAAATTAACCACAAAAGCAGTTAATCATGAAAACTAGAATTTCAAAACTTTCCCTTCTCTTGACAGAAAATAAAGCACCAGGGTGACTCCTTCTCATTTTCTAACAGGATACGCAGATTTTAGTCGGTCGTCTTTTCCGGCAATACGTACCTCTTGAGAAACAAAGTTAATTGAAGAATTTCCATTAAGATGGGGTTGATGGTGGGAACGTAAGGGGGTTAAGGCGAGGGGGGAGGAATGTGGGTACGATAGGAGAAGAAGAAGTAGATAGAAGCAGCTCACTGCAAGTATGCAAGAAGGTCCAAGACAGCATCCATATTTATGAATTTCTTGAAGGAATCAACGAGGCATAGACTTAACGCTTCGTTAAGTGAAGAAAGGGGTATGGGGGGGGGGTTAAGAGAATAGAGTATAAAGGAGGGGGGGGGGCGTCTCTAGCTGTTGTAATACTTGTGTGCCCTCTTTCCTCCAGAAACTTCTTCTACCCCCCTCTCNCTCCCCCCCCTTCAACCCCCTCCCCCCCACCGGGTCGGATTAAATCCCGACAAAACTCTTTAGGAATCTGCCAGGCGAATACAAGCAGAAGAGCAAAGTACTGAAGAAAATTTGTTTTGAGAGAGAGAAAATAAGTTTGCCTTGGAAGTAGGTCTAGTAACACATTACATAACTATATATTTCCTTCAAGATCGAATAGGGGTGGGAGTACAGCAGGTTCTAGGATTATGAACGGTATGAATGAGAAACAGTGATGGGATTAATTTTATATTAAAAAAAACCTTTCGATTTGAAATATTACAGAAAAATATATTGAATGAGATTTACCTCATAGCAATCTTTGTGTAAATACAATTACTGAACTCATTGGTTTAATTAAATATCACAAGATATTAAAAAAAAAAAGTTTCTCAGTTTATAAAATTGGACAAAATGTATCTGGTGAAACAAACCTTGATAATTAATTCAAAATGATAGTAAATACCTTTATACATTTGGTAGAAACCCATAGTTAAAATACGGTTTGCAGTTAAAATAAACTCTTACTCTTAAGGGCACCGCCTAATTGAAGGGAAATATCTTCACACTGCAGTATTTATTGTGGTAATGATAATCCTGAAGCTTGCAAAATGAAATTAAAAATTCTCAATTTTGTATTAAAGTCATGTTGAAAAAATACTTTGTTCGAGAGAAGCTAGAATATATGTTTCTGATTTTTTTTTAAATCTAAGAACTGCAAAATTTCACGTTTAATTTTGTTTAAAATGAATTAATTTCACTTTTTTTATTTGAGGTTTTTAATTATATAGCTATACTTTTCGCCTCAATTTTGACGTGAAAAGTATTTAAAAATAGTAAACAATTCTAAAATAACTCTTATATTTCTCGACATCTGCAACACATCTCAGGACTCCATTAAACTGTTAGCTGTAAACAATTTCTAAATTTTATTCATAACAGAATAACAATGTTCTGTAACATTACAAAAGAAAAGAGCATTTAGAGATCAACTCGGATCATATGAAACCTCAGTAAGTGAATAGGTATCCTCCTACCCCCCCTTCCCCCCAACCCCCTTGTCCGCCAATTGGAAAACGGAAGCCGCTTGAATGTAGGTTAAGTTCAGATCTCATTACAGATAATGGTGTTCCTGCTTTCTGTGGGCGTAATCTGTTGCTGTTGAGCCGCAGACAATAGACAAATCACTCCCCTGCCTGTTGTTACTGTATCTGTTTGCTATTCCGCTGCTATGTTTCCATACAGATAGACAGATAGACAGACAAACAGCCTCCTGCTAGCCTTCCCATAGCCTCACAGTGGCGTTGCTGTCAAACACACACAGAGAGAGCTAGAATCCTCCCTCCCACGTGGACGCTGTGCAGAAAGGGAGTATATCATCAGACAACCATTTGACGGCCTTAATACAACAAGGCTTCGGTTAGAAGAGCCTTGAGTCCGGGGTTCATTCCTCGGCCCCGGCACAGATTTATCTGATTACCAAACCCTTCCTTCACCTCTGACAAGACGTGTATTAATCACAACTTGTGAATGTAGGTTCGGATCCCACGTTAAACTGTAGGTCCTACATTTCATCTCACAATCAGCCTACCATTACACATTAGCGTAAGTGCGTATAACCCGAACGGGTAGTAAGACGTGGTAATAATAATAATAATAATAATAATTGAAGAACCTTTTAGAAAAATAAAAATACGTATTATTTTTATAATCAAAATTGATAACATTCTACTCTTTTTTTTCATCGCCGTGTTTTACTACCCATCCGGGTTATACACGTACAAACTTATTACGCTAATATGTTAGGGGATGAGTAGGGTTTAATTTACATGAAGTTTACCCATCATCACCAGTCTACTATACTGCGGGAATAACGCCTTAGATCATGCAGCCACTGAAGCGGGTGATAGGAAACTAAACTGTAATTAGAAGAGTATGTAAATAAATATCTTCATTTCACTCAATCAGAGAGTATGGAAGGGGGTCCGAGGGTCCTCCTCCAGTAAAATCAATTATATTGAAGCCCCAAAAGACGCTTTTTCAAGCAATCCTTATCTCTTGAAAATAAGATGCAACAAAAAAAAGATGTTTCAAATTTATAGAAATTTGTGGGTGGACACTTGACACTGACGATTTGAATGGTGAGTGCTGTTGGAATTTCGCGCGCATGCGCCAAACTATCACCCCTTAGGTCAGCAGGTGACCTGATGGCGGGTGTTAGTAATTGGTTTATTAATTATATTCTATAAATCCCTGTTGGCTGGGGGCATTGTTTGAGAGCTAGTGTTGGGCGGGATTAGCCTACTTCTAATATTTATACAACCTCAGCGTCTCGGTAGGGACAATTGTCCCACTGAACCTCCCCCCCCCCCCTCCTATTGTGGGGGCCCCTCAACACCGTC
>CABEEJ010000213.1:28570-43470 GCA_901482245.1 Timema douglasi
CTACATTGTGATAACCGTGATATTTACTGACCTGATACACACATATTATTTATATATATATATATATATATATATATATAGGTTGTATCATAACATGTGTAGCCCACTTCAGCGGTACACAGGAGACACAAAAACAATGAAAATTGTGAATACATACATGTGTCCCATTTGAATTTGTTCCCAAGTTATAGACATGCGTGTACTGCAGTAATGTGTAGTTGCGGAAGTTCTCAAAATGGCCACCTTCACCCTGAACAAGACACTGCTGCCGTCGTCGTTTCGTAGAGTTCCGCACTATTTAAAAAACACCAGATGTTTGGAATAATTAGGAATAACCCATAGAACATACAGTAACCACGTGGCTTCTTTGGTGCTGACTGACAGCTCACAGCTGACTTCTGACAGTCAACATTTAGGTATATACCTAAATGTTGACTGTCAGAAGTGACAGCTGTTAAACACATGTTTTTGCAGATCATATGGTTCGGCGTAGGGATACATAATTTGGTTTGGTAACTTTTCGAAGCAGTCAGCTGTAAGCTGTGAGCTGTCAGTCAGCACCAAAGAAGTCATGGGGCTAATGTACCTACATCTATCATAGCTTATTGAACAGCAGGTCTTATGGAGAAAAGCTTTGTTTTTGCTCTCTCTCGCTCTCTCAATTAAATGTTGCCAAACTTCCTCGCTCTCAGTTATGTCGGAAAGTAGGATAAGAAGGATATACTGGCAACATCATCAAACAAAAGTTGTGAAACGTTTCTTACATTTAAGAGAAAATTGACCACACGAGTAAAAATAGAATGACAACGCTATTTTCCAATAGTATCCATACAGTTTTCTCAAACATTATATCCAGTTTAGTCAACAGGTCGAGAGAAATTGAGTACGGTATGCAAACATTTTAGTGTAATCACTTGGCAGTAACTCGTAAAAAAGGTCATGTGTATGACCTTGACAGTTGTTAAGAACGTTTAGCTTCTGATATAGTTCTTTACCCAAGCTAGATAGTTTCTAGTTGATCGGTTTCCCAACTTTTGAGGAGTTAGACCCATGTTTTGGGTTATGAGACCATCGCAACCTCTTGATAACCTACAAACGTACAAATCCTAGTTTAAAAAATATTTTTTCTCACTGTGTCCTATTATCTTTCCAAGATATCCTCATTTAACGCCGTATAAAAAATGTCAAACAACTCCAAAAAAGTATCTCTCAATATTTATTTTAGTACCAGCACACTAGAATTTCTATCAGCTAGAGCGAAAGGTCCTACTAAATTTACTGAGAAAGGTATTGTAACATTCCTTCCAGGGTTCTTTTACATGTCAAAACTGAAATGAGACCGACAGATGATGTGGTACGGTATTTTATCCTTCAAGAAAATTCAGTCGACGTCAGCTGGGTTTGAACCCACGAACACCGGGTCCTGAGACGAGCAGTTTGCCACAAGACCACCATACTGCAATAGAGTAGAACTTTGCCCACTACAGATTTAAATACCATACCGATGGTCCCACAGTCTGATACATCAGGCTTATAATAGAGTGGATAACTCGCGAAGGGAAGAAGGTAGGTTCAAATCTCGTTCAGATTCGCTCGTGGTAGGGATAGGGTTGTTTCAAAAGTGATATATCCATTTTGGTTTTCTCACACTTCTTTACACGCTGATTTGGGCAAACTTACTCAAAATTTACCCAGATCATTCTTACCCCAATAGATAAAGTCAGTGTTTCTAAAAGTGGTGGTCCTCTGTGGCCTATCACATGGTCCGCATGATCTCAGGACATTTAGTAATGACTAATGATAATGAATTAAAGTTGAGAGTGAACGGAACGTGAGACAAGACCAGTGTTGTTTTTTTTTGCAATTTTTATAGCAAAACTTTTGTTGTTGTTGCTAAAATAAATCAAATATTGCTCTAGTAGAAACATAGAGTTTAATTTTCTCCGCATGATGATATCAACAGTTGTTGAATATCTATCAAGGGGAGTCCTGAAATTTAATGACAATTTTTTCTCTTCATTTGTAAAAGTGTCTCATCTAATGCCGCTATGCTCATAACAGATATTCAAGAATTGTTGATATCACAATGTGATGAAAACTAAATTCTATGTTTGTACTGGAGTAATATTTTATTTACTTATGTTAACAACATATTTTGTTATAAAAACTGCAAAAACACTGCCCTTTACTCACGTTCTTTAAATCCTCACCTTAAATATTGTTGATCGTATTTAATACAGTAATTAAATATTATGAAATATCCATACAATGCTCAATTTCTTTCCTTGGTAGATACAATTAGGCCTAACATTGAAAATTAAGTTTGAACCAAACAATAAGTAAACAAATCTGAACAATTATTTAGTTAAAATAATTATGAAATCTAGAATGTTAATAATGATCAAACTTACTAACTTACTAATTCAATGAAATAAAAATATCTTTTTTAATTTTAACATTTAGTTTAGTAAATTAAGTTTGGTCTTGTAACTTATTTATATTCCTAAAAAAGAATTGCCTATAAATTATGTTTTTCCTCCATAATTTTCAAGACCCCCTCAGTCATTTCTTCTCTAAGTGCCCTGGAACGCGCATAACTTCAATTTGTTAAGCCCCTCAGTACGCGTAACTTATATCTGGTATTCCTTCGTCACCAAGACTTTGAGAAACACTTCATTAGTTCATTAACTATATCATTTGTTGAAACGTATGAAATAAAAACTACATTAAGGTAACCATAGATATATAAGTTTGGACGAATACACTCATATCTTCTGATCTGATCCGGGGAAATCATTTACTAACATCAATATTGGTTTCCCGCCCTTATTTTCAAGGCAGCTGCTAATTCGTTTCTTTCAAATTCACTCTCACTCTCCTATTGGCTAGTAAATTTAAGATGTTGGTTGCCTTGAAACAACAGCTACCATTGGTCATGTAGCTAATGTTTCAATTTTAAAATAAAACTGATGTAATATAAAAGTGCGGCTGTGATAAAGAAAGGGCAATAGTTTCTCCACGAGTTGTTTACCGTCGCTAAGAGTAAAGGCCGAGATAAATTCTCTTTCTCTCAGCCCCTTGGCCAAGGAATAAGGGGAGATATTTTCCCTTCTTCTCCTTCTGTTCGGTGGATGGGGATGAAAATGAGGTAGAAGGGAGGGCCTTAGATAAATGACAGGGCGTCTCAAGATGGAACTGGGTGTTGACAGGAGTTGTCAGCGAGTACTGAAATGCTCGACATTCTACAAATCGTTCATTTATATTACTCTTTTTTTTTACCCTCTCTTTCTCTCTTAACGAGTTTATATTTTTTCACGTGACATGATGTATGGATACGCGAAAGTAGATTTAGTAACTTTTCTGTCATCTAAGATTTTTACAGCGAGAGTTGGACTGTAATTACATTTTAGATCCCTATTTGGAATCAAATTTGAGGCCTTTAGTTCAAAAGGATGATACTCTATGGATTGACCTAAGTTTTTTGGTCGCTGTAATATCAACAACCTAATCCCTACTGGAGTCGAATTGGGGCTGTCAAACAGGTGTATTTAAAATGGCACACTCTGTATATTAAAAACTAAATACATTATTAAGGATACGCGTTTTAGTGTTCACATGATGTAAGGCGTCACTCGCCCAATAGACTGGCCTGCTGATGACGGGGAGATCGTAGTTCAATCCTGGTTGGGTGTACTGAGGGTGGTTTATCGTATATAGTTTCTCCCTCCCTCTCTTCTCGCAATATGGATACACTTCCTCTAAATTCAACCTTCCTCATCCCTTACCTACTAGCGTAATTTGATTAGCCTACATAAGCGTATAGCTCGAACGGGTCGTAAGACGCAGTGCTAGTTAATTTCGTTTATTAAGGATTCTAACCGAAATGTTTAAATAAAGTAAATGTCTAAATATTTCAAGAAAAATTAGTAAACTGATTTTTATTTTGTATAAGTTTTCATTTTTTATACAGATATAAAAACACATTCTATTCCCCCACCCCCCGAAATTGAAACAATTGTCTGCCAACAAAGTCCACAATTTAATTTATAGTGGCGTGTTGGATAGATTCACTTGTTTATATTTCGAAGGCTTTGAGGGTGAAAGGAAGAAAAAATAAAAATATAATAGTAAAAAAACACACACACACACCAAAACCTCTTTTTGCACGTAGAAAGCAATCGACGTATCCAACCAACCCAAGCGCGCTAGCTCTTTTTATCTTCTTTGGTTCCTTCATAACTCATGGGTCCAATAACAGGCAGCCAGAATACATGACTGTCGGGAGGGTAGTATCCACCGCGGGGCAGAGAGAGAGGGGAAGCAAGCGAAAAACAACATCTAGATAAGATTTTCCAACAGAGAAAGGGGAGGGGAAGGTTGCCTTGAGAGGGGTACAGCAGAAAAAAAAAAGCGCAAATCTTGTTATAAACAAACAGAAGAAAAATGAAAAACTTTTGGTAGACACAAGTCAGAAAGAATAACGAGGTTTTTTTCGGTGTTTTTTGAAGAACTAGATTCACAAATGGTTATAAATATATATATATATATAAGAAATAAAGGAATATGAAGATGGATTACGATTTGTTCAAAAGAAACAAGGACCAAAAAACAAGAAGATTACTTAAATTTATTTTGAAGATGTTTTAACAGATTTTCTTTCTAATCTTTATTTTTATCGTGTACATTTATGAAAATGTACTTGAAAGGGGAGGAAACAGGATTTAGAGAAGATATCCTGAGTTAAGGTTCTAACTTTGATAGATTCATTAAGTAACAAAACTAATTAATTTGTTTTTTCAGAGAGGGGTGGAAATGAAGATTGAGACAACTCATTTAATAAATAGAACAGTTTTAATTATATTATTATAGGAAGAGCCTTAACCAACAGAAAATATTCTAGATCTATTTTAATATATTCATACATCAAGTCATGTGATCCGCAGCTGTCATTTTGATAGATATTACCAATACAATTTAAAATAACATTAATAAATTAGTAAAATGTTTTCAATCAATGTTGACCATAAAAAAATATGTTTATAATCTTAAAGTTTTTTTCCCCCAAAATTCTATTATTTTTTTAATCTTTGATAATGATTACAACTAGAAAAATATAACTTTTTATCATGATCAAAGTGGTATCTTACAATATCTATCAGTGGCGTATCCTGAGGAAATTAATAGTTGTGCTGTACTCTAAAAGATGCGGGGAAGATTCTGAGGTCAAAGAGACTTAATCATCCTTGACCAAGAAGATAAAGAGATGCTTTCCCTGGAAATGATAAAACCACTAATTTAGAACAGTGGTTCTCAAACATTTATGATTTTTTCGTACTCGCATGCTATTTTGAGGAACTTTTCACCTCCCATCTCCCCTCGTCTCTCTTTTTCAACTTATTTATATCTTTGTTTGAATATCCACCTTTACAGTCTACTGCATATTCTGACTTCATAAAAGTACACCACAACAATACACAAAACACACCAAAACTTGAAACTATCGATGATTATCATCCACTCAAATTGTAATGGAGTTTCAAAACACAGAACACTGCAGTTCATCGCAATACCTAAGTAATTTAAACAATTTAATATAGTGCGAGGCTTCCCCTGAAATTGTATTAAATAACTTATGGCAAATTCAAAATCAGCACTCTAAACAACATGGTTATACGAAATTTCATGCAACTCGAACACTAAATAACGAATTAAAAATGTATCCCAACTTTGAAAATGAGAAAAGGTAAAAAAAAACTTATTTTTTATTTAATGTAATCTACTTACAAAAAAGGAAAAATTATAATAGTTGTAACAATGAAGCACAGCTCTATTACTCCTCTTCCTTCATTGTTGATTTGAACCTATTTAAATTGTTTCATGAAAGCCTATTTTAATAAACAATGAAATATTATTATTATTATTATTATTATTAGCACCGCGTCTTACTACCCGTTCGGGTTATACGCTCTTACGCTAATGTGTAATGGTAAGGTGATTGCGAGATGAAATGGAGGACCTACAGTTTAACGTGGAATCCGAACCACGGTGGAGGCCTGGCATTCCCCACATTCACAAGATGTCTTGTCAGAGGGGAAGGAAGGGTTTGGTAATCAGATAAATCTATGCCGGGACCGAGGATTGAACCCCGGCCGCCTGCACAGAAGTCTGACACCTTACCCCTAGACCACCAGGTCACCTAACATAATGAAATAAGATATATCAGTTCAATTCAAACTAGTATGGATAATTACTAAAAAAAATGAGTGCGTATTTCAGAAGTCAAACATTAACACTAACCTCAATGTCCTCATTTCGTCAGAGCTTTCAATAAGAAAACAATAAAATGTTGCGTAACACTCACTGCATTTATGCCTTCAAAATTTAATAAAACCCTAATTAATGCATTGGCTGTACAACATATGAAAATTTGAATCATAAAGCAGTCTAGCAGCCATGAAAGTCACAACTAAAAACACTATACCATAAACAAAACAATGGCTGACAATGCTGCCACTTCAAGCTTCATTTTGCTACTGGGCAGCTCATGTTCCATTATGATTCCGCATTTGCCCTACATTTGCCGGCTGTTGTCTCTGCTTCTGACAACGGCACTACTAGAATACTTGATTAACTAAGATAATTACAATCTACTAAACAGAGAATTTCCTTTCAATGTTTTATGATTTTTGATGTTGGGAATTTTGTAGAATAGGGATCAACAGTTGGGAAATTTTAAATTTGTCTGTACAAGTCTGTGGTTATGGACTTTCATAATAGAAAGTAACGAGGTACAGAATAAGCCTATAATTTTCCAACCCCAGATCTCAAATCTCACAAGGTTTTAACAAACATTGGAGGTAGCAGAAGGGGGAGGGGGGAGCGACACCCCCAAACCCTCCCACCGGCGCGACGCCCTTGTAAATGGCTACCCACTTTCCTTCCACGCAAACGTAGGTAGATTACCTATACATTTATTTCTTCCTCATACCTACATTCAAGTTAAGATACTAACAATAATAATTCAAAGTTTAGTAAAATTTAGGTCCCATGGGCTAACATTAACATTAAAAAAATATACCAACATTTTAGAAATCTAAAGTTACATCACTTCGAGTATAAAGTGGTATTTTTATGATCAGCCAACATCAACATGTCATCATATATGGGCGTTGAGGGTTTACACAAGGGGTAAGGGGGATATCTCATTTTACTTTCCTACCCTTCCTCTCAACCCCCTTCAACCCCTAACCATCCCTTGCCAACCACATTAGTATGCATTACGGAACTACATAATATATAAACTATGTTTGAAATGCAGATTTTTCTCCCACCCTCCCATACCCCCTCCCACACCCTCAACATGCAAAATAAGTTCCGTAAGAACACATTCGATCAAGAGGAAGAGTGAAAGGGGGTGTAAGGGGGCTTTTTAAAAGAGGGGGGGAGGGATGTTTTTTGTGCGTGAAGTTTCTTTACTCGGCTGAGCTACGAAAAAAAATAATAGAGGGGGTTATAGAAATATATACGAAGGAATTGAGGGGGTTAAAGGAGAGGAGTTGGAGGTTTTTTGAAAAAAAACCATACCGGAAGTTTAAATTTAAAACGAGAGGGGAAGGAGTTTGTGTTAGGAAAGAGAAGCGCCGTCTATTTCTTCCTGTTTTTAACATGTTTTTTGTGTGATAACAAAGCCTACATTTTCTATTTAAATACGAATGGAAGAGAGCAACTTTTAATGGTTGAAAGTAATGTAATATGTATGAATTATTAGATATCACCCTGATGTAAGTGTTTTTAATATATATATATATATATATATTTATTTAACTCACTGGAATATCTAAGTGGCCGTATTTGAGTTTAACGATTACCCTAATCCTAGTCAATTTAATTATTTTTCCATCCACGTGATTTATCATCTTGTCCTCGTGGAATGGCGGTGTGCTTCACTTAAAATTATTTATCTTCAACCTGTTTTCTTATATCAGATATCTCCAATTATAGTTTTTTTAAATACTGGTGTCTTGAAAATTATAACATATCGTCTATGTATATTGGTGTCTCTTCCGAAGAAAAATCAAACGTGCATCACTTTAAGCACAGAAAAAACAATGCCACTTGAATAGAGTAGATCTTTTGTGTTTAAGGTCATGAAACATGTGTTTTTGAGATCATGAAACATATTTATTGTATGTTACAAGATTTTGAAACATATATTTGTGCTTACAAGGTCAAGAAACATATATAAGTGTGATTTCAAGGCCATAAAAATATATTTTTATGTTTTCAAGGTCATGGAACATATAATTATGTGTTTTTTCAAGGTCATGAAACATATACATGTGTTTATTTTCAAGGTTTTGAAACATACATACATACATACATACATATATAAAATATAAATAAAGAATTTTTATTGTGATTAACAAGATGATGTGTTTGTTTTTATGAGTAAAACCTATTTGAGGCTAGTTTCCTATAAACCTATTTTTTAACATCTTCGAAGCTCTAAAACACAATATGAGAAAGTTAGTGCATTGTGTCGTATCATTTATTTTTAATATGCTCACAATACAACATTTTAAGCTATGGTTAGGAATTGTTTGAGTGATTTTGAACATTTTAACTTCCCATTATTATAAGAAATACAATGACCACCTCTGTGATCAAAGATCCCTGGTTCAATCCTCAGCATTTCATCTCATGAAGACAAAACTAGGCGCTACTTTAGTAATGAGGTAGCGGCTCTATCCGCTAATGTTGTTACTATCTTCGCCAACTAACAGCGGCAGCTTGGTCGGTATACTCGCTCGCAGGCTGACGCCAAGGAGTTATTTTTAGTTTGTTTTTTTAATAAGAAATACAGCAGTGTGAGGTTTATTCTCTTTAAGTAGGTGTTATCATTAATACTTGCACTCTTTGGTGCTTACAATGTGTGTTTGGTGGTAAGACTTTTGCTATATCATTCATAGGTATGTAAATTATGTTGTGCTGTGTAGTTGTAAATAAAAATAAAAATGAAGGAATGAGGGAGAAAATTTTTTCTTATACAAAAAATCATGAAACGAGTTTGTAGCTTTATGCAGAATAATTTTATTTATGGTGAAATGATTGCCAAAAAAGTTGCAATTAAAAACATTCGAACTTGGGAAATGATTAGTCATACATAAAAAAAGGAAATTCTTTTTGGGGTAAGATAATCCAAGATGGTGATAAAAAATATTAAAATATATTTTTTTATCTCAATAAATTCACTAGAATAAAAATTGTATAGGATTGTAGAATAGATCATAGATTTTTTTTTTAGAAAATATAAATTTGTAGGTAGGTTTTTCGGTGATTCTCGGCTAAAGTGCTTGCCTCAGGAACCGATGTTCATGAGTTCAAACCTGGCTGAGGTAGATGGATTTTTACAGAGTGATCTAGACCAGTAGCACAAATTACTTTGGAGTGGAAGTAAAGCCGTCGGGCCCATATTAATTGTGGCATGTAAAATATCTCTTTAAGGTATGTGAAAACACCTTTCTAGCAAGATTTGTAGGATCTTTCTTGCTCGCTTACAGAAATGCAGTGCGTAAATTGACGGGAAACGACCGTACTTTCAGGATTTCCCTAGTGCATATGCTCTATCCTAGTTAGTACGGACAGTACTAACCAGCCAATGGGTAGATTACGCCCACTGATATGGGTGGTTGAGGTAAAAAAGGAGGATCAACCTTTGGGTTATAGATTCACTTATTACGTTGGATGTAAGTGCAATTTTAGCAGTTTGTGGTCGTTGAAAGGGTTCGAATTCTAGTTGGTTACACTAGTGATCACATTTAAATTCAACTACGGTTTTCCTATACTCCATTCATGCCAAGTCTGGTTTATTTAATATTAATAATTTTAGTAATTTTTACCTATTAGATCAAGCCTGTACAATCTGCAGCCCCTTAGTTCGTTCCGTGAGACCTGCCATCTCAAATTGAAATACATGAAATTGTAGAAAAAGCCGAGGTAAACAACAAGTTAGGCTCTTGGGGTTGACGTAATTTATCTCTAATTTCAATTAAACTTTCAGAATATAAAAAATAATGCTACTTTTTGTGTAATGTATGCATGCATGCATTCATTTAGTTAAAAATAAGTAGTAGTTTTTCGTTCGTGTTTTTACTATATTAATGAACTATATATTATAATTTCTTGTGGGCCTATGATACCCGGTCAATTTTTTAGTGATTCAAGTCCCTATTGGGCTATCCGCATATTTACACTCATGGATTAAAAATAAAGGAGGTAGAATTTTGAGGTAATGTATCCGTATATGCATGTGTGGCCAAGGGAAACCCTTTTGAAAAATACCACCCTCAATACACTAAGGCACCATTGAACTTTAATAGACATACGCCTTATTTTGTTTGTCCCTCTATACGGGTTCTCTCTGAGGGTTTCATTGGTTATTTTTACAATTTTCTAGTGGTTGTAGAATCGCTCTTACATTTTTTTCTACCCCGGATATGGATAACATTATAGAGTCGCATTGTGGGTGGTATGATGAGAGAAGAGAGAGGGGTATAAATGGTAAGGGACCCCCTATCCAGTCTGTGAGGCCATATTTTGGTATCCACATATTACGTGACGTTTATAGGCTATAAAGAGCAGAGGCAGCCAGGCTATATGACAAAACTCTCCGCCATATTTCTTCATGTCTGCTGAGTTTTATGCGGCAGGGGGAAGGGGGGGAGATTTTTATATATTCCGGGGTTTTATCTCTTCCAAAAACCGTCTCCTCCCTTCCCCCAACCGCCGTTCTATTTTCATGGTTAGAGATAGCTAAAAGGACGAACCATTTTATTTCTACCTTTTCGTGGAGCAGAATTTATTGAATGGAATAGGATAAAACATTACCATATTCATAATAATGTTGTGGGAGAATTTGTTTTAAATTGTGTTAAAAACAAACATATATAATAAAATTTAACGTAACTTATTTTATTTACAGTGCTCATCTATTCATATATTTGTCTATTGTTTGTTTACAAAAAAGTATTTAACGGATGCCTAGAAGCTCATGAAGTAAAAAACCGCCTTGTAAATAGTTAACACAAATATACTTTTATTTATAACTAAGGGTTAAGCTTATCCCCAACACGCGCCATTTTGGGTTTAGCTTTATGTCTGTTCCTTGTTGTTCTGATATATTTTTAGATTTTTCATTTTAAGAGGTAGCTTGATTTATGTCCATGTCTCTGCTAAGCTATAAGGATACATTGTATCCACTATATTGGAATTTTTCAAGTTCCGGAATTGTTATCATAAAGATGGCGTGATTATAGCGTCCGTACCAAATTTCATCATCTATAAAACTGGTTTTGTACGTTGCGTCCACAATCTTGGATCCTTCATCTTGGATTTTTAAAGACTCATATTTTTATCGTAATGATGGTGTTCTTCGTAACGTCTATACTAAATTTCAGTTATCTATAATACTTGCTTTGTAAGTTGCATCCACCATCTTGGATCTGCCATTGTGGATTTTTAAAGACCTTATTTTTATCATAAAGTTGGTATTATAATTAGAATCTGGACTAAATCTCAGCTATCTATAAGACTTGTTTTGTACTTTGCGTCTACAATTTTGGATCTGCCATCTTGTATTTTTTAAAACTAGTATTTTATAATAAAGATGGCATGCCTGTACGCTCAGTCCACGATCTTGAGTCTGCCATCTTGAACTTTTAATGATTCATATTTTTATCATAATAATGGTGTGCTCTCATCCCAACAAAACTTCAGCTGTCTATGGTATCAGTAAAAGGGAGAAATACCCTTGTAAGTATAAACAAATACCGTGTGTATTTTGTGCATGTAGATGGTAAACAAAAAATTAGAGTTACTTATTCATGTAAAAACAACGAAAAAAACTCTCAAGTAGTTCAACCATCAGAACCAATAAAGTCGTTTTTAAACAGGTTCAACGTACCTAGACTGATCCAAAGATAGCAGTCATTCAAAACGAAAAGTTTCCCATGGCATGGACATAATTTAATACGATGTAGATAAGCCTACTTTTTTTCCCCCCAGCCACCTCCTCTCCCCCTGATATTCTATGAAATTTGACTTCTAACGTCAAGTTGACGTCTCTCTTTATTAGTATCCCTCCCCCCTTTCTCTGTAGACGATGACACAGTAGGGCCAAACGAGGAATAAAACGACGCCAGCGCCGGTGAAGATATGTAAAGTAGAGCCCTATTCACCCCCCTCCTCCCCCACATCCTTCTCCTCATATTCTCCTAACCCTATTCATTCCATTCAATCCACCTCCTTCTATATCTCACCGTACAGTTATCATCGGTAACGCTTCTTTTTCGCAAGAGATGCAAAAAATAAAAATAAAAAACGGGGTAGAAAAAGAGCAGCATACAAACCACCATCATAGCAATTTCTCATCCGAAACTTTTTTTTTTTAACTTTCGTTTCATCCTTTTTTTTCCCCCTTGATATATACTTTTTTTCTCTCTTGTATTTTTTATTTTATCTTTTGACTTTACTATGTCTTCTGTATATTTATTTTCCTTTTTCTTCTTCGTCATTCGAATAATACCACTTCCTTCGTAAAATTTCAAGTTTGGAAAAAATGATGGTTTTATCCCGACTTCGAAGGATAGGATATTTTGTTTTGTTTTGTCTATTGAATTTTTTTTCTGTTTTTTTACAAGCCATGTATAATTCATGTCAGCTTCAAAAAACTATGTAGTGGTTTCTGTGCTAATAACATTTAGGTTTACATTTAAAATAAAATAATTTGAATGAAATGTAAATATAATTAACTATGTAAAATGGTTATAACGTGTAACTAGTATATCAAAAGTTCAATTGAAATTCGGTCATGTATTTAATAATTGTTTTTAAAATATTATACTTGTGCACATGTGTCGTTAGTTTGGGTTACAAGTCTTTCACCGCTAAATATTTTGCTCAAATGGTAAACACCTAGTGCTGTAAAGGCCACAGTGAAATTTTTTATTTATAAAATTAAAAATTACACAACCCATTTTCTAAACCGACTGACTATGTTCACACACGTCTTAAATCTGTAGGAGATACAGAATCCAAAATTCATCAATGTGAAAGGAGGAACCCCAATTTCCCCAATGATACATTTTTTCGATATGCTGGAAATCGAACCAGGGGACTCTTAGATCAGGGGAGCCAAGGTATCGACCATTAATGTTATAAGTACACATACGTATTGGTAACCACGATTAACGCTTTTAACTAATTCAAATAAGGAAACACGACAAGTAAAGCCCCATCTACAGGTTCTGTATCCGTAGGTCCGTTGTCCGTAGTCCGTAAGAAATCGTCACCACAGTATCAGATTGATTTGTCTACAGAGTCCTGATCCGTAAGTCCTTACTCCATATAAGTTGTATCAAATTTAACTTTCTAAGGACGACTTTATACATACTACCATTCACAGTTAAGTACATATATGCGCACGCATCATAATTATTAAAGCACCAATGGTTGTGAAAGGATCCGTTGTTAATTATAAGTGTGAACGTTCAAATCACAGACTACTGAATTATATTTATTGTGTTGTACTTAACCTACATTTCAAGTAGGCTTATATCCTAGACATTTTATCAAATAAATGTTGTTTTACATTTTTTTGTATTTTTCAACTGATTGTTTGTTGGTTGCTCCTTGTCGTAGACGATTTTCCTTAAAATAGTTTCGTTGGATGACGTCTTTGACTGGCTCATTGGTTGGAACAGTAGCGTGATTAAGGATACGGACAGCGTAGATGCAATTATAATTTCTAAGGATGACGGAATACGGACTGTGGACCTACAGATACGGATTATGTATGAGGGATTTAATGGGATTGGCTTATAAATAAATGCAACCAGAATCTGCCTGGAGAAAGGACACCAAAATTTAGGATAGTGAATCCAATCGGGTATCAAGCCCCTGGACCACCGAGTAAAGTCTCTATACATCATTCGCGCTGCCGACTCTTTCGGTCACATCAAAGTGTCGAAGTAATTGAGGCGTTTAAAACCCCACAAAAGACGACCCAGGTCTAATTGGAACTGTCGCAGATTTAAAGGTTGAGGTGCGGGTTATTCGGTTGGTAATTGTCGTCGACTCAGGAATGTCGGCGAGGAGAGATCTCTTCAAAAAGGATCATGTTGTTTGTGTTGTTGTTTTTTTCCCCCTCAGGAAGCAAGGACCCGTGGCTTGATCCGCCCCGACGGTAAAGAAAAGAAGGCCGCGCGCGTTCTTGTCTCAGGGGCAGTTCTTGACTAGTTGGTATCCTTTATGTCCTGTGTCCTAGCTAAGATATCATCTTGTCGCTTGGAGGTCTTCTGGTAGAAGGGGGGTAAGGAGGTGGACATCTAACGTTCCACGCTTTCAAGGACTTGGATAACCTATTTTTTTGTATTACTTTATAGTAACCAGCCCCGTGGTGTAGTGGTCAGCGCACCTGGCTACAAGTCTAAGGGTTCCGGGTTTGATTCTCGGCTGGTACCTTGGGTATATTTCCACAGTGGTCACCAGGGTCGGGTTAGTTAGGCTTAAGTTAGGTTTAAGTGTTTCCACTATCACCATCATACTGACAATCGCCATTATCTCATCTCATCGGGACACGGAAAGAACCTCCCTGGAAAAGATGTACGATTAGTACATTGGAACGTCCTCTGGGCAACGGTACATTAGTACCGGTTCATATTTCCACTACCGGGTATGTATGATGCAGCCCAGACATGCAATATTATTATATTTCTTTATCGTAACCCTTCGGAGAAAGAAAGTATATGATTGTAACTAAAATAAAATTAAAGATTTGGAGGTACTGGTATGTCGATGCCTCATGACCCCCTGAACTAAAAAAAGAAGTTGTTTTCACAATG
>CABEEJ010000213.1:43710-69696 GCA_901482245.1 Timema douglasi
GGGGGGGGGGGGTATTTATCGTTGAAAAGAGAGACAAAATCTATTTTTTCAAAAATTGGCTATCACGATTTTGATTACAATTCGTACCAAGGCACTGTTTAACCCATCTGGAGTAAACGCTTGCTAATTACGCTAGTGAGACAGGATTGAGAATGGTAGTGCTTATGCCCATCCTGCGCCCTTAAGGGACAGAGGGGATGGACGTGCAAAATTACAACACTAAAATTAAACAAGAAAATTGCAGAGTGACTCATATGGACAATACACCATTAAATATATACTGGAATATATATATGTATATGTGAACTGTATCCAGCCGGATCGATTCAGATATGCACCTAAGTGTTAAAAGAGAATAATTTTTAAATAGCAAGAGGTAAAACTTAAATGGGACAACAATGGTAGCTGTTCTAGATGAGATGAGACATAAGAGATAAGTCGTAGATGAAAGATTTATTTATGATTTATTTAAAAAAAATGAAGAATATAATAGTTTAAATAATACAATACAATCTGTTCTAAAATTATTATCTTCAATATTCCAACAACATGATATGTAAAACTATTTACTTGCCATATAAATAATAATTCATGTTTTCATAAAAAACAAAATCATCTTCACAAGGTATATAATAGCTAAAATGCTTTTAATAATAAAAATACTTTTCAAAAATAGTTAACAAAATAGCAAATATATCAACAGCAGAGCCTCATTTAATCTCTCTGATCTAAAAATCTATAATTTAAACATTAATAACAAAGATTCCAATATTATAAACTCATAACAAAGAGTCAAGAAAAATCAGAAGGAGACGCTATCAACAAAATATTAAGTCAACAACCCAGTTCTCCTAAATAATGATTTTAAACACCAATCGATCCAATTTAACCAGGAATTCGAGTAAATTAAAATATACCATTAAACTCTCATATTTAATGGTCTGGCACAAATATAAGAGAATAATTATTTGACCTAAGAGGAACAATTTATTAATGTTAAGTTTCTTTCAATACTTAAAGTACTATGCCATAGGGGCCAACAGATTCTTTCTAACATTTAAAGCCGTACGTCATTACGTATGTTTTAAGATAAGTCCATACTCCTTGAAAAAATAATATCAATTATAAAAGCCATAATAAGCCAAAAGAATCCACATTATGAAAATCAATTATTATAATATTTTAAGAAACGTTCAAAAGGTTCAAAAGAGAAACTAATTTTAACTTAGTTTTATCCATGATCAATTTTGAAACGAAAGATTAAATTTATTTATTTATACAGGGCGAGGCAGTCAAACGGCAATATTAAAAAAAAAATCGCAAAGAATGAAAATAATTAATTATTTTTTTACATACTTCTAATTTACATGAGTGGAAATTACTAGTGTACCTGGAAAATGTTCATTTTTTGAATATGGTGTCAATAAGATGGCGTCCTTGGTTTTGCACACATTGTCGGAGTCGGAGAGCGAGGCTGCCCATGAAGTTGCGTTGCATTTACAACGGAATGTAGTTGACCTCTTGCCGAATTCGCTCCTTCAAATCACCCCTCGTCCTTGGCGGGCTCTCCTTGAAAACCTGAGATTTAAGGTATCCTCAGAGAAAATAGTCAGGAACCGTCAAGTCTGGTGAACGGGCAGGCCACGGGAGATCACTGAACTTGCTGATAGGACGATCAGGAAATGCGAGCCTCAGCAAATGCATTGAAACTCCGGCAGTATGGCAAGTTGCGCCATCTTGCTGGAAAAGTGTGTTTTCATCTGGGACATAATCATCGAGTGAAGGTAGGGAAAATACTGCCAACATGTCAGCGTAACAGAGTTCACCGTGTTCATAAAAAAAAAAGGACTGATTATTCCACGAGATGGTACTGCACCCCAAACCGTCACTTTTTCTGAATGGAGGGGTTTTTCATGGAGATTGTGTGGGTTATTTTCAGCCCAGTACCGAAAATTCTGCTTGTTGACAAAGCCACTAAGGTGAAAGTGGGATTAGTCGCTCATTCATAAGTTATTGACTCTCTCTTCATTTTGTTCAATGAGATTTAACATATGTTGACAAAAGTGTACTTTGCTATTGTAGTATTGAGGTTTGAGGTCTTGCACTACCTGAATCTTGTGTGGATGGTAGAGGAAGTCATTCTTCAGAATTATTCTCACGGTTCGATTACTGAGACCAAGTTCTACGCTTATCGTCCAGCTAATTTTCGCGGACTTCCTGCTAAGGCTACACGCACACGACCAATTTTCTGAGGGGTCCAGCTGGTTTTTTCACTAACACCTCTTTTCTGTGTCGTGTTAGCAGTGGCTTCAAAATTTCTCACTCACAGGCCAATAGCTTTTGCAGAAGGCACGGGAGCGCGTGGGGTTGGACAAAAAGCTCACTGGACGCCGCGTTGAGAGCCAACAAAACTATCCTCTTATTTGTAATACGCCTTTACGGCAAACACACGCTGGTTACTCGACCAACGCTCTATGGCTACTAAATTCCATGTGTTTAGACGCCCAAGGTCAAGTCCCCCGATCTCACAACCCCCCACCACGCCTGCCAGCACTTCCTGGAATCTTGCCATTTAACTGCTTAGCCCTGTATATGCTGAAACAATAATTTAGATAAGAAAGGCCGGAAGAGAATTTAAAAAGGCTTCAATTTTCCTGGACAAAAATTGTCATCTATGAGAATCCAAACGAGAGTAAAGTACAAAGGAAAAATCATCAGCTTATATTCACTCCGCAGCTCAGCTTGAAATGCACCAGAAAGGAAAAAGGGAGGGGAGGAAGGAACACAAATAGAGAAAGGGGTGACGGGTATGTGATGTGCCCTGATCAGCCTTCTATTTCTTCCAAAAGCACTCAGAATCCCATATATGGTTGACCTAAATCAATCTGGAAGAGTGTGGTCTTTTCGAGGTCTTTGGAAGGCATGGCAGTGGACGAGCTTGGAACTAGCTCAGTATCCTTGCAACTCTTTTAGTTGTCAAGGCTAGCCGATGGAGCTTGGACGTTTTCTATTTTGCTGGTCATCATGTTGTTTAGGTTATATGGAGAGGAATTTTTGGTCAATTGCCTGAAAAGGTGAGTAATATTAACCACACTTAAATGATTTTTGTTTAGTAGTTATGTTCTTGTCTCTTGTAACATCGACGATGTTACAAACCTAGAGGAAATATACCTGCCTTCGTTTGGAAGGAGATTGGAGAAACGTTTAGATGGAGTGGGGGAATCCTCAGTAGTCTCAGACAAGATTTGAAACCCAACCTCCCCTCCCCGTCACCCATTAAACCACACTAAAAGAATCCTACATCTAGACCACTTGTTCACTGATGTGTGGCTGGGATTACTAACACGCCATTTTATTTGTTTTATATCACCGAATTTGATAGGTTTTGATGCTAGTTTATCTATCAAAATTGACTGGTACAAATAACATGAATTGACGTATGAATGAATGTGTGTATTTATTGTCATTACGTCTTTATACCCGTAAAGGTAATATGTAATAATTACGTTAATGTGTTACGAATGAGGAAAGTTGAAATTAGAGGAAGTGTATCCACATTTGCATGATAATAGAGTGGAAAACTATTTATGAAAAAATCACTCACGGTGCAGTCGACTGAGATCCAAACCCTGATCTACCCATCATTGGTGGTCCAGTATATTATTAGAGCGACGGCTTAAACTCCTCGACCACCGAAGTTGGTGAGATGATGTAGGCCTACTGTTTGGTGGATATTAAAACTAATCAAAATCTTAGACACAGCCGCAAGTTTAAACATCATCATCATTATCATTATGGTCGAGGGGATAGAGAGGCTGACTTCATATATAGAGGGCATTGATTCGATTCTAGTAGGTGACTAGTATATTTTTTAGTACTGGCAGCGTTGGCTAAATGACAGCGTTTTTGTCTTTGATTTGGCCCTAATTTTTCAAATCTCAGCTGGGTTGTTGGGGCTGTTTTTTTATTATCTCTAGATTCAAATCCCTACCGGGTGTATTTTTTGGTGTTTTTCCTCAATTTTTTAAGGTTGGATTGTAGGAGACGTGAGAACACAACATTGTGTTTGCAGTTTTTATAGCATTACCTTTTTTTTTGACAAAATAAGTTAAATATTTTAACCCGTAGACACATATAGCTTATTTTTCATCACATGGTGATATCAACAGTTGTTGAATATCGGTAGTGAGCATAGAGGTATTAGATGAAAAACTTTTTAAATGAAGAGAAAAGGTGGTCATTAAATTCCAGGACACCCTTGACAGTTATTAAACAACTGATGATATCACCACTTGAAGAAAATTAAATCATATGTTTCTATTGGTGAAACATTGACTTTTTTGTCCAAAAAATAGTTTTTATGTAAGGAATCTGCAAAAACACCTTTTCTTGCGTCACCTACACTCCCACACTCTCCTTCAACGAGAAGCGGGTATATTATAAATACATTCTAACTTGCTAGTAGGCTTACTCACTAATCTACTAACGTAAACAAATGTGTCTAGTCCGGATGTTTTGATAGGAGGAAGTGGAAAAAAACACAATTAATTGGTTTGTTTATATGGCCTACCCATTATCTTGATTTTTTTTAGGTAACATTTAAGTCAACTTCCTCGCATATCTATAAAGGATATGTGGTTCGGACGTCAAGTGCTGTTAAACGGCTTAATTAATAATCAGCAATTTTTGATTAGAACTAAAGGCTTAGATTTTCTAATTTCGTTAATGTTGATTGATTAAGTGTCCTAAAAGAAACAACTTTTAACTTCCTCACCATTACGATACAAAGTAACTGACTGTATTACAATGGCTATCACCTGTAGAGTAAGCCAAGTTGAAGAAATGTTTCGTTTAATAACTGTTATCTTGATGGCCTTTGCAATGGAACCAGGTTAGAAACTTTCCACAACACACTTATCTAAACTTTATTTCTTAAATTTAGTATATTAATACGATGAAACATTTATAACCACAATTAAAATCGGATTTCTGTGGTAAAACATATAATTTTAAAATTTGATGACTAATTCTTAGTATAAATGTAATTTGAGTTGTAAATTAAATTTTTACTCACGCAGCTGAGTATCGAATATTCAAGAGACCTGATGGTTAAAAACTACGTTTTATCCGAGGTTAGATTTGTCTCTGAAGTCTGACACCTTAGATCAGTAAGTAGCTTGTCTTTCTACGGAGCTAATGATCCTGGGTTCTATTCCCATCATGAACGAAAACCTTTATCATTGGTGAAATGTCGGTTCTCCCTTTCACAGGGATGAATTAAAGGTAGAGGACTGGTTGTTGTGTCTGTTCTAGATTTAAGTTTGTTTATAAGTCCTTTGCTGATATAATAAGTCGATTCAGCAAATGCACATTCAATACCTCAAATAATAAACAAATATATCTAAAAAATGTTTAGTTTACACAGTTCATTCTTCATGTGTGGTTATTGTATTGTATTAAGTCACAATATTTATGTTGTAAATTCTCCTTGTCTGTTTTGTTGTTGTTATTATTATTATTAGCACCGCGTCTTACTACCCGTTCGGGTTATACACACTTACGCTAATGTGTAATGGTAAGGTGATTGTGATATGAAATGGAGGACCTACAGTTTAACGTGGAATCCGAACCACGGTGAAGGCCTAACATTCCCACATTCACAAGTTGTGTTTTTTATTATTAATATAATTTAAAGGGTTGTTAGAGAAATATCCTTGCAGGAATATTTGGGCTTTATTTTAGTGTGAGCCATATTTTGAAATAACGCATTGGAAAATTGTATATGCTGTTAGAGCTGAACATCCACGCAGAAATGTATCGCTTACCGAGGTTAATTCAGGAACTTGACACAAAATTGATTGACTAAGTTAATCAGTTAAAACACAGTTGCTTCTCGATAAATCGAGGTAGATGGGAGTGAGACTAATTCGGATTATCGGAAACTTGTATTGTACGGAATAACATGGTAAAACCCTTATTCGGTGGTCAAATGGTCTAAGGCGTTACTCTCGTATTATATGAACCCAGCGATCGGGGTTTTAATACAAGTCAGATTTATTGAGGGTAGATTTTCCTAAATGGTTTCCCACTCTCCTTCCATTCAAATACGGATATATTACCTCTAAAATGCTTCCTTCCTCATCCCTACCCCATTATATTAGTTATAATTTATATGCGTATAGCTTGAACAGTTAGAAAGACTTGGTGATAAAAATAAAAAGGAAAAAGTAGCAGAGGAGGCTGGTCGTGAGTTAAAGAGCACTTATTAAGAAAGTTATTACACGATAAACAAAACAGACACCCGCCTAGGTGGCGTAGTAGGCTAACGCGCTAGTCGTGTTGAGCTCGACTGCTGAGGACGGGGAGATCGTGGTTCTAATCTCGGTCGGGTTAACTGGGGGTGGTTTTTCCTAAATTGATGGGGTGACCTGGTGGTCTAGGGGTAGGGTGTCAGACTTCTGTGCTGGCGGCCGGGGTTCAATCCTCGGTCCCGGCACAGATTTATCTGATTACCAAACCCTTCCCTCACCTCTGACAAGACATCTTGTGAATGTGGGGATGCCAGGCCTCCACCGTGGTTCGGATTCCACGTTAAACTGTAGGTCCTCCATTTCATATCACAATCACCCTACCATTACACATTAGCGTAAGTGTGTATAACCCGAACGGGTAGTAAGACGTGGTGCTAATAATAATAATAATAATAATAATAATAATAATAATAATAATAAATAATTGGGTGAAAATTTGTCATTAGCTTATTTTCAACGACTTTTTTTTAATGTATATTTATGAAGCTATGAGACTAGGCTTTTAATAAAAGATACACAGATCACGAAAATATGTATAAAAACCGAGAAAAATCAAACGCGTCTGTCTCTCTAACTACAAAACAATTAAGTGACCTAGTAAGCACAGGCTACACAATACATATATCATGATTTTTTTTTTATTATGAACACAATGCGTGAAAATTAGTAATAGGTGGCGCATCTATCGGTCATGTGGAAATCAAATGTAATTGATTTAAACTTATGGGTGCAAATTGTCCGCCAAACACTTCATTCCTATAACCAAGACCAGGACAGGCCAATTCTTTCATTTTACTTTTTAATTGCTTTACTTTAACTTTTTTTAAGCTCAACAAGACTTTAAGTTTATTTTTATATTTTGGTATTTTTCATAAAACATAAAAAATTTAAATTTTGAATAAAGGATGAGCTCTAATAAATTTTATTCAATGTACTGGTCTTGAGAATCATAAGTAAATTGCTAAACAATTTTGCCAAGACCCTTGCCCTTTTTTGCCGTCCCTACAAGAAAACAGATGGGGGGAACGGGGGTGAGGCAATTTACCCATGTCACCCCTGTAAAAATAAGTTACCAGAGGAAATTAGTGGGTTGTTGCCAGCGAATATATTTCATTCTGTCTGTACAAGGTATAAATAATTTTCTAACTAGTAAAAATCATGAAAATGTGATTGCAGTTGAATGTAGACCAAATATCAACTATTCAGATCAACCTTTTTGGAAGATTTTGGGAGGAGATGTAGCGGCTCTTGGAGAATTTCCCTTTATGGTGAGTAACAACCTTAAATTCAATGCAGTATTAAAAAACATTTGTAATGCATTTTTAATATTTCATAAACTAAACTGAGGAAGATCATCTACACAGAATTATGATAAACAGTTGCGCCTCTAAATAAAATATTATAGTAAATTAACGTATTTAAGAAATTAAAGATAACTTAATTTTCTACGATAATTTGTTAATAGTTTGGGGTTACTCTTGAAAATATGAAATATTTTAAAAACATCTTTAATATTATATATATATATATATATATATATATATACAAAGTGTTTCAAAAAGAATGACCCAATTTCAAACAGCTATATTTATCGAAGCAAATACTTTACACAAATTGAACAAAGTGCAAAATAATCACAAACTCATAAAGTTTTAAAATTACAAATGCTCTCTTCACTAACCGCATGGATGACATCAAGACCATAGCTGCATCCATCTCAAACACTTCACGAGGTATCTTCTTGGATTGAAGCTAAGTCTGCTGTTATCCTGTTTTTAAACTCACCAGTGTCACGAGATAACGGGGAAACAAAAACACGTTCCTTAACTTATCCCCATAATAAAAAGTCGCATGGTGTCATGTCTGGAGATCTTGGAAGCCAAGAGTATATAAGGCCATTGTCTCGAGGTACCAGCGTCGAGGCAGGGTGTCATTGAGGAAACGCCACAAATTTTTGTGCCAGTGTGGCGGTGCTTTGTCTTGCTGGAAGATGAAATTGTCTGAGTCTTCATGAAGTTGCGGAAAGAGCCAGTTCTTTAGCATTTCAAGGTAGGTTCATCCATTCATTGTGTCTTCCTAAAAAAGGAATTGGTCATAAATCTTGATTTGGGAAATTGAACAATAAACGTTCACTTTTGGGGAATTTCGTTCATGCTCTACGATTTCATGAGGCTTCAGGAGTGCCCATGTTTGTACGTAATGCTGGTTAACTTTACCGTTTACATGAAACGTAGCTTCAACATTGAAAATCAACCACGGCTAAAAACTGTCATCTTCCATGTCCTCTAAGAGAGCACTGCTGAATAACACATGTTTCCTTTTGTCACCAACACGAAGAGTTTGTACAAGTCGTAATCAGTATGGCTTCAAGATCAAACGTTGCCTTAACACAGGCCATTTTATTAGGGATTGCAAGTTCTCAGCTAGCACGGCCAGTAGACTTACGCGGGCTTCGCTCAAACACCCGTTGAGTTCTTTGCACACTTTCCTCGGAAGTGACCCAGACTTTTCCCCTTGCACAAACATCCTGTTTCTTCAAACTGATGATACCAACGACTAATGTTCTTTGGCAGTGGCAGATCAACACCACAACGCAGACGAAGCGCACGCTGAACTGAAATAATGGATTCACTCTTGTTAAACTGCAGAACGCTAAACGCCTTTTGCTGAGCGGACGTCATCTTGCAACTGACTGCGGTTACAGTCAAGGTGAGCGTGCGGACCGAAATCTAAGGGCGATTCCCTAAATCTGTACATCTCAGCTATACACCTTTCGATCGCTGAATGTTAGTGGTTTCAAAAATAAAATGTATTGAAATCGGGTCATTCTTTTTGAAACAACCTATAGGGGAAGGCGGGGTAGAATGGGGGTGGGTTGGGTCGAATCCGGGTGTACCCATTATTGTTGTTGGATGGTGCTGGAGCCTGTCGGATATATTTATAACTACAAACACATGTTAAACAGCACCTAGAGCGGTCATTACGTGCCAAACAGGAGAGTGTTTGTGTTGTGCAGTAGTGAAGTGTTATATCTTTAACATCTCGTTATAATATTCCAAGTTTCTTATTTTAAGGTAAGTCAAATTGTCACCTGTATTACGATGGCGCATAGTAGGTATTGAAGTTACGTTATTTCAGCTATAATTTAATGTAATTAGTCAGTATAAGTTTTAAAGTTTTGTAGCTGTAATGTTTCCCTAACCACAAAAATGCTCCAAGGGCAGAACGGGGGGGAGGGGAGTACCCCCATATTCCGACCCAATACCCAATACCCCCCCATTCCACCACAATATATTTTAAATATTAAATATAACAAGGCCCTAAATATATAATTTTTTTACCATTGCAGATGGTCCACAACTATGTCAGAAAGACAAATAGGCATGACTAGTCGACAGAATCGACGAATAATGCAGTATTAGCTGTTGTGGTTGAAGATATGGGCTACTTAAAAGCTGAAAAACAGTTTGCTGCACCCCAAACAACTCTTGAGAGATACGTTACAAAGAGTTTGTCACGAACAAAAAAGAAGTGAAATTTAAATGTTTGTTTTCTAAAGAACAAGAATTAGAATTAGTAGACTATTTGAAGAATATGGAAAGTAGATTATTTGGACCAACTATGAAATACTTACGATAATTGGCTTATCAACTAGCCGAGCGCAATGATTTAAGTAATCGGTTTAATACTTATGGTGTGGCGGGTCGGGATTGGGTGAAAAACTTTCTATCAAGGCATCCTGATTAAAGTTTCAGAGAGCTAGAAGCTACATTTGGGGCAAGACTACTGGGCTTCAATAAAATTGCAGTTCAACAGTTTTTTACTCATATAACAGGATAAATAATCTCCTACTGTGACAAAACAGGAGTTACGGTCAACCCAAAAAACCAGTCAAATATTATAGCCATCAAGGGGAAGTGTCAGGTTGGTGTGCTGACAACAGCAGAACGGGGAGAGACAGTAACTGCAGTTATCTGTATATCAGCAGCTGGGTCTTATATCTCCCCAATGCTCATTCTTCCAAGAAAAAGAAAGCAAAAAGAGTTCTAGCTTGGATCACCACCTGGGGCATGGTCTGAAATTCACGAAACAGGTTAGATAACAGCTGATTTGTTTGTACTGTGATTAACAAAGTTTATTGAGTTTTCAAAGGCAAGCAAGGTGTCATCTGTTCTCCTCGTACTTGATGGTTACTTGACCCACACTAAAATTCTACAAGTCATAGACATAGCAATAGAGAATGAAGTAGTTTTACTTTGTTTACCACCACATACTCCCACAAGTCACAGCCTTTAGATGTAGGATTGATGAATCCTTTAATCCTGTATCATGGGGAAGAGTTAAGAAAGTGGCTCCGATGTAACCCAAGGAAAGTTGTTACAATATGACAGATATCATCAATCTTTGGAGCTGTTTTCATACGGTCTGCTACAATGAAAAGTGCGATCAATACCTTTAAAACCATCGGGATATGGCTTACAAACCTTAACGTTTTTTATGAAGCTGATTTTTTTAACCAGCAACAACGGCTAATATTGAAGTAAACGAAACTCACATACTTACAGAAAACACCAATAGGAATACAGATAAAACTACTGAAAAAGCTAGTGAGATTGCAGAAAATGCCAATGAGATTACAGGAAACCTCGTCAAGGTTGCAGAAAAGGTGAAAGTAAGAGAGGAACAGGAGAAACCTACTAGGCCTAGCAAGAAACCCTGAGTTGACGATGTTTTGCTTTGGCCTATGTTCTCCTGGATGCAAGAGCCCCTTGCAATTAGTAATCATCCTAAAACTCGCACTCCTCCTAAAATATCCCTGCCCAAGCTTTCTTCCTTCCATGCAGATTGCTTTGTCTATTCCCAAAGTGACACAAAATGTAAAGAGAACCAGTAAAAAAAAGGGAAGACAGCTATTTTAACCATTTCTCCTTACAAAAATGAATTAGTAGAGGCTATTAAAATGAAAGAGGAAAAGAAGAGGCCAAAGGAGAAAGCGTAAGAATAAAACTATTTAAAGAACAAGAGAAGAAGGACAGGGAAAAAGTTTAAAAAAAACAAGGGCAAAAGTAAGTCTAAGGAAACATTTCTAGCCGAAATGAAAGAAACAAATAAATTACCAGAATCATCGTCTGATGAAAACAAGAGTGAAGATGATGATGCCGAATGTCTTTACTGTGGTTACTTTTACTCAACCTCAGATGAAGGCTGGGTATCCTCCATCAAATGCAAAAAATGGGCCTATAATTCTTGTAATTGGTTCGACAACGAGGATGACGAAGCAGTCCTCATCTGCGAGTTGTGTACTCCATAAGAATTAAATATATTCCTTTACTCCATTGGTCAAATTGAATGGGTCAAATGACAGTGGCAACTTTAAATATTTTTGACTTTGCAATTTTTTGGAATAAGTGATATTTTTAATGCAAAGTGTTTATTATGTATCAATGAATTAATAGGTGGTGAAATCGTGTTTTCACTTTCCCTACTTTTCATTCTAATGGTAATTATTTGTTAAGTATCCCATATATATCAGAACCCTTATATATATCAGAAGAGTGTTTCATATGGGTAGCAAAATAGTATGTGTTGTTTCTGGGGAAAATGTATTGAATAATGTTTGGCCTACAATTTTTTTAAATTGGATTTTTAAACTATATAAGGAAGCATGTACTAATGTAACATTGTCAACCTTTTAATTATATCCTTGATGTTGAGTGTTCTTGGTGAATTTATATTTGAAGTTCCCATATTGGTTCCCAAATTGTGTGTTGAGAGCCGATTATTGGTACGTCATGAACATTTTTTGAAGTAGAGAAATCATGAAAAAATGGGAAAGTAAAAAGATTTGTATATCCTTCATCTCATACTCATTAAAACTAGGTAAATCACTGAAGTTTGTCGTTACAAAAATTGGGATGCAGTTCTAGAAAGTTTGGGAAGTATTGGCTCACAATTGTTGTATTAGATTTAGTCACATTTAGGCCATTTGTTTAAGATATTACTCTAAAAAAATTCATGACGTCAGCACACAATCAAGCCTTATCGAACGAACGGCAACCGTCTGTTGGTCAAAGATAGTGCCAATTTCTTGGGATAGAGGGTGTAATGTGACCAACACAACGAATCCCACGGCAGTTAATCTCAGTTTTCTAGACTAATGCTGTAACTTTTTCATTCATGTAGGTCCTCAATTGTCCTCACGATATTGAGTTGACCCTGTTTCAGACCCACTGTTTCACAGAACATCTGAAAACGCCAAGGATTTAACCCGGGTCCTCTAGATCAGCAGTTCCCAAAGTGTGCTACGTGGAGAACTTGGGGCTCCACGAAGCATCTCGAAGTGCTCCGCGAATATATTGGCAAGAAAAATAAATAAAATAAATGTGACAAGATCTCAAAACTGTGAATTTGTGTGGTCATGAAATGTGTATATGTAAGTATTGGGTAGAAATTATTTAGCTCCTGCAGCGTGCTGTAAAACAGTGTAGATAGCAAGTATTATAAAGCCAAAGTGCGTGTCATGCGTCACCTCAGTCATATTTGCCCACCCACATCTTCTTGGAACCATACAAAACATCGATAATGTTAGTGAAACACACAGATTGCACGCGGCAAAACCAGACAGACACTAGAAGGTGCCAGCTAACACCGTCTCTGTGAGAACTTCGCCACGCTTTCAGAATCGATTGTTAGCTTCAACACCTTTCTAGAATTTTCTGGGAAGTTTCTATTGCATATTAAAACCTCAAGCTTCTTCGTACCTTCAGTCAGTTGCAGTTAAATCAGTATCCAGTCAAGAGTCAAAACAAGTCAAGTCACAGTGCAGTGTTATTTATAGTTTCAACTGTTATTTTATGAAAGAACTCCACGAAATAAACTAAAAAAAAACCTTTTGGGTTGTGTCGGAAAATCCACTCTGTCTGACATCACAGAAATATAAGTGCTTAATTGATTTGACATTAAATTCTGCGATAAAAGAGACTTTTGCAACTAAGATTTCACTATCAGAATTTTGTTGTCAGATAAAGTGAAAATCAACCTTCTGCCCTTTCAACAACTTACTTATGTGAATCACGATTCCCTGCCTATGTGGCTACTAGAACAAAATACAGATCCCACCTCAACGTAAAGCCAAATATTATGTTGCAGCTCTTCCATATTGAACCAGTATAGCCATCTTAGTCAAATCAAAACAATCCCATCCTTATCATTAGAATCTAAGTTCACGTTCCATAGTTTATCGTTATTTTTTTTATGTCATCACTTTTTTTGGTAGCGGTGAAAATGGATTTAAATGTCATATATATGTGGGTAATATAATATTGTGGATTAATAATACCTACTTTGAATTTGTTATCAAATGTGTTGACTTACTTCAAGTTTTGTTGTTGTTATTTTTAGTTTAAGTAGTTAAGTAAGTTCCTTATTTATCTGAAATCAGTGGATAAAATAACATTTTGAATGAAGTAAAACTTTATGTTTAACATGCTCAAATTCTTAAACATGCTTTTCCCTCGTGAATACTGCTGTCATTCAGTTAAGTACCTATGTAGGTACTAGGTGAAAGTATCGTAGCCCTTATGTCAATTGATGTTTTGAGAAAACTGTATATAATATTACAATTTAAAATGATTTTCAATTAGAAAAAAATAAATTTAGATCAACATTTAAAAGATTTAGAACTAGAAAAATAATCCATGCTTTTTCTATAGGATAAAATACCGACAAACAACTTTAAAAATGCAGTTAGGTAAAAATGGTAAAATAATATATATATATATATGAAAACACGTGCCTTTGGCATCAGGGCAATGATAGTGCTCCGTGACTAAGTTCTCTCTTGAAAAGTGTTCCACGATTCAAAAAATTTGGGAACTATTGCTTTAGATATTTAGATAAGATCTATGACCACTAGACCATAGAGGCGGTCCAGTGTTTCACTAATCATTTAAGTGAGTTTTTCTTAGAAAAATTATATCAATATCTCATTGGGGAACTTCAAATTAAATCAAATGTAAGTTTTAATATAGACCTACCTTAATTCCTGTGTTGCTTACAAATATTATAAATTTAAATATAGTTCTCGGTGGTTATGGGGTAAAATGCTCGACTCAATAGCCGGTTTCCGCAGGTTAAAACCTAGCTGAGGTCAGCATATTTTTAATAAGCTATGAAAATTCGTAGCACAACTTCCTTTGGAGGGGATGTAAATCCGCCGCCTCGGTCCCATATCAATTTTGGCATGTAAAATATATCTGGAAGCTATATGAGATATTTTTATGGCAAAATTTGTAGGCTCTTTTATGTTTATTGTTCTGGTGAAATAAACTCCTATATCCACAGAACCTGGTACTATATTCGCCAACAGAAGTCTGACGAAATGGATTTATTTCTGATAGTCCACATATATTCCGAATGATACATAGTATATTTATTTATTTAGCAACGCGTCTTACTACCCATTAGAGTTATACGCTTGAGTACTAATTGCGCTAATGGGTTAGAAATTGGGAAGGTTGAATTTAGAAGAAGTGAACTCGCACTTGCGTAGATGGAGAGTGGAAAACCATTTAGAAAAAACACCCCCAGTTCACCTGACCGAGATTAGAACATTGATCTCCCCGTCCTCGGCAGTAGAGCTAAACACGAAACCAGCGCGTTAGTTAACTACACCACCGTGGTGGGTGATACGTAGTAAAGTGCGCTTGTTTTTATATAGTTATTCAATTGTTCCAGTTGGGGATCGAGATCTATGGATTCTCTTTCTGTGGAGCATCTGCAATAGGAGACCACTGGGCCCTCACGGCAGCACATTGTATCGTGGGGTAAGCATAGCTTTACTTTGATTGTTTTTTCCTCATACAGAAAAAGTATTGCAATCATGAAAAATGTCAACCTTCAGATTTTGATGGATCTTAACATTTTATATGCCCCCAAACTCAAAAGAGTGAGTCCTACTATCTTATTCGTCTGTTTCCATGTCTGTTTGTCTGTCTGTCCCATGTCTGTCTGTCCGTATGTCCCTATGTATGTCTGTCTGTATGTACCCATGTATGTCTGTCTGTCCTATGTCTGTCTGTCTGTATGTCCCCATGTATGTCTGTCTGTCTATATGTTCCCATGTTTGTCTGTCAATATGTCCCCATGTCTGTTTGTCTATCTGACCCATGTTTGTCTGTCAATATGTCCCCATGTTTGTGTCTGTATGTCCCCATGTCTGTTTGTACGTCTGTACCCGACACTAAAGTCAAATCATTTATTGGAAGGAATTCGTTCAAACATTATTGTTTTACATAATAAATAATATACTTTGCTTTGTTAAGAAAAAAATTAATAATTAGCGTTTAGTTTTGTTCAAAATTGGTTTGTGAAGAATATTTCAAACTCAATGCACCCGATTGATATTCGAACCTTGATCTCCGCCGTCATCGGAAGTCTAATCAAACATGAGAGTAGCGCGTTAGACCATGCGGCCACTGAAGTGGATCATAAAGACAAATAATTTAAGTTTAGTCTATATATTAGGTATGAAAATATATTTAGTTTCAAAAAATGAACTTTAAAAATAAGTATCTCCTACAAACCTTCCAATCAATTTTTTCTTTCTTTCGCTATTATAGCTTTTATTATAGTTTAAATTTGAATTATTGATGTAGGTTGACCAATAATTATTTACAAAGCATCCAGCTAAATATTAATTTATATCTTATCTAGTTACTAAATAAAATTAAAAAAAAAAAACACTCTTCTGTGGTCGAAAGTTCTTATGATGAATTCACATTTCAGCGCTGCCATACGCCGCGCGCCTCTGCACGTGACCGCACGCTTTATTCTTTCCATGTATCTAAATACCACCACACACGCGTGTGCATGACGCGCCTTCGTACGAAACGGTGGCAAGGATTCAAGCGGAGAAAATAAAATAATAATTATTATTATTATTAATTCATAATAATGATTATGGTAAAAATGATGATAATAATAATTATTATTATTATTTCGTTTCCATTTAGTTCCTATCTTTGAGTGAAGAATGATGATTCCTGGGTATCTCAGTGGTAGAGATTTGCAACACTAAGTTAAAAGTTACGGGTTCAATTACCATGTCCAGGTGTCATGTTTTAATTAATTCTGATTCTATACTTTAGTCATTGCCTTAACTCCATTGATATTCTTAGATTCCGACACCTTAGCTAAGTTTGCAGCGCGTGTGTCTACTGAGTTAGGAGTCCCAGGTTCGATTCCTGTCATGGTCAAAAAATGTAGGATTGCTGAAATGTTGGTCCACTCTTTCGTAGTGATAAGCTAACGGCTGGGAGCTGATTGTTGTGTTTGTTCTAGATTTAAGTTAATTTATAAGTTTTGGGCTGTGATAATAAGTCGCTTTATAAAGTGCATGTTCAATATTTCAAATAAATTAAATGAAAATGATCATTCTTTTGATTTTAGTCAGAAGGGTGAAAAGCTAACCTTACGAGCCGGTAGTATCTCCAAGGGGTCGAATGGGAGTCTTCATAGAGTATTGGAGACGTACCCTCACCCTCGCTACGACATGTCATTTAGGGTCAGAGATGACGACATCGGTCTAATTCAGGTGAACTTACTCTGTGGAAAGGGGGGAGGGGGGTGGTTAGGAATAGCAACCTGTCAAACCGCATCAGTCGCCGCATGGTCTAACGTGCTACTCTCGCAGTAGACTAGACTACTGATGACGAGGAGTTCGAGGTTCAAATCTCGGTCTCGTGTACTGATTGGTTTTTTTCCCCATAAATAGTTTTACTATTTCCCTCTATGCAAATGCGGGTACACTTACTCTAAATATAACTTCCTTATTCCTTTAAACCATTAGCGTAATTAGTGCATACACGTATAAGCTGAAAGGGTAGTAAGACGCAATGCTAAAAAAAATATTATTTGTTGTATAAGTATTTGATAACATTTAGTTTGTAAAATAGGATATTTGATTAAATTATTTGAATCTATATATATATATATATATATATATATATATATAAACATTTAATTAGATAACGTGACCTGGTGGTCTAGGGGCAAGGTGTCAGGCTTCTGTGTTGGGAGTCCGGGGTTCAATCCTCGGTCCCGGCATAAATTTATCTGATTATCAAAACCTTCCCTCACCTCTGACAAGACGTGTATTAATTACAACTTGTGAATGTGGGGAATGCCAGGCCTCCACCGTGGTTCGGATCCCACGTTAAACTGTAGGTCCTCCATTTCATCTTACAATCACCCTACCATTACACGTTAGCGTAAGTGCGTATAACCCGAACGGGTAGTAAGACGCGATGCTAATAATAACGTGGCGTAGTTGGCTAACGCGCTTGTCGTGTTGAGCTCGAATGCTGAGGACGGGGAGATCGAGGTTCGAATCTCGGTCGGGTGAACTGGGGGGAGGTGGTTCCTAAAATTAGTACTTAAAGCGTATAACCCGAACGGGTAGTAGGACGCGGTGCTAAATATTATTATTAATAATAACATGTCCATATATCTCTAAGTATGTCCGTGGTTACCTGGGGCTACGTACGAAACAGTTAAATGGACGTCTTTCAAACTTGAGATGGAGGTGTAGGGGACATAAGAAAAGGCCAGTCAGTGTCTTTGCAGTTTTTATATAAACTTATTTTTGTCCAATATAAATCAAATATTTATCCAGTAGAAACACAAAGTTTAATTTTGTCCCCAGATTGATATCAACATTTGTTAAAGATCTCTCAAGGGTGTCCTAGAATTTAATGACAACTTTTTCTTATATTTTAAATGTTTCTCATCTAATACCGGTGTGCTCTTGATATATATTTTTAAAATGTTTATATCACCGTGTGAATAAAATTAAACTATATTTTTCTAATGGAGCAATATTGGTTTTCTTCTTACCAATAAAATGTTTTGACATAAAAACTACAAAAATACTGCCCTTATCTTGCGCTCCCTACACTCCCACCTTAAAATTTAAATGTTAGATAATCATACCTAAAGGACAACTCGTTATTTTTATTCCAAACTTATTTTTTTTAATTAACAATATTTTGAAAATGCAATAGTGATCTAAATGAATATCCGGGAATTTTTTTACATCGTATAAATAAACCTATACTTTTTTCCCGGAGAAAATATTAGTCAAGTTTAGTGATAGCTTTTTTTTAAAAAAAAAGAGTGNAAAGTGTTTTTATCCCAATAAACGACTGTTTATTTTTTCTAGGTAAAGGATTCGTTCTCTACCAATAAGTACGTGTCCTATATAGGTCTGCCCTTTCAATGGGAGCCAGTCAAAGCGGGAACCAGAGCCACCGTGATCGGTTGGGGCTTAACCAAGCAGGTAATAGTATTATTATTATTATTATCTGAGGTATATAGCGTGCACTTTCTAAACCTACTTATTACAAGAGTACACAACTTATAACGAACTTAAATCTAGAATATACACAACCAGCTCCCCACCGTTAATTCATCACTGTGAAAGGGGAAACCCACATTTCACCAATGATACATTTTTTTGTCCATGCTAGTAATCAAACACGGTACCCTTAGATCAGTAGTCAGTCACGATAGTGGCTAAGATAAGACGTTGAACTAACTGTAATAATTATAATAATTGTGCACAGTTTATCAAATTGATTAAAAGGGTACTGTGGTTTTCTTTAGTTTAAAATAATTGTTGTAAATGATCGGTAGGGACAACTTATCGGGTTGTATGCTATGTAGGCCTGTCATCCGACGAAAATGGTCAGAACCCTAGGCTCCTTTCACATGTTCCGATTTTTGGTCGGCCGATATCAGCCGACCGTCAAGCGTCCGACAATTTAAGCAAATATAATTATCCGTTTTTACTCTGATTCTTGCCGGACGGTAAGTATTTTAGTAAAAGCTGGTGCTCTTAACTTCTCTCGTTCACCTCCTCTAAGCCTAATATATTTTATCATTCTTATTATAAAAACCTAATAATCAAATCCCTAGATAAATTAAATTTTCTGGTTAAATAAGACGGAATAATTTCTTTCAGATGTACACAGACTTCTCTCCACGCAACTTTTTTGGTCTTGCTCCTGTCCTTATAACTTTCTAAAGTTTTGTCTCACTACTCAGGCCGTGATTCAATCAGAGAAATCAATAATTCAGTATCAACATCAATATCACTCATTTTCATAATCAACTCGACCGCCAACCACACATCACGTGTGTTCGCTCAGGAGGGTGTCGGACGACTAAATACCAACCTGTGTAAACATGCCCATTTAAAACAATGGGTGCCAGAGGGTAGTCTCTCATTGTTTTAAATGGGCATGTTTACACAGGCTGGTATTTAGTCGTCCGACATCCTCCTGAGCGAACACCTGTGCTGTGTGGTTGGCGGTCGAGTTGATTATGAAAATGAGTGATATTGATGTTGATACTGAATTACTGATTTCTCTGATTGAATCACGGCCTGAGTAGTGAGACAAAACTTTAGAAAGTTATAAGGACAGGAGCAAGACAAAAAATTGCGTGAAGAGAAGTCTGTGTACATCTAAAAGAAGTTATTTCCGTCTATTTATCCAGAAATTTAATTTATCTAGGGATTTGATTATTAGGTTTTTAGAATAAGAACTTGCTTGGGGAGAACGATAAAATGTGTTAGTCTTAGAGGAGGTGAACGAGAGAAGTTAAGTGCACCAGCCTTTACTAAAATACTTGCCGTCCGGTAGGAATCGGAGTAAAATCGGATAGTTATCTTTGCTCAGTTTTCGGCTGGTTTGCTTTCGGCTGATATCGGCCGACCGAAAATCGGAACGTGTGAAAGGAGCCTAATGGATCCTATTCGTTCACAGGAATTAAATTTAAAATATATGAAAAATTACACCTGTACACCGACTCCCAGGATCGATTCCCATGGTCAAATTTCTTGCTCACTAAATTATCCAGAGATAGTTCCGTACTCAGGGTTATCCTTTATTCATATTTCAAGGCAGAGTCTGTGATGGACGTGTGGATGCTAAGGGTTTGATATCACAGCCGCCGGTGACTTGGTTGTTTCACAGGACGAACTCTGAATATCTCAGTGGTAGAGCATTGTCGCACTAAGCCAAGGGCCATGGGTTCGATTCCCGTGTTAAGGTGTTATTTTTTAAACTTTTTTTGAATATGATTCAGTTACGCCTCCGTAATTATAGCTTTTTATTTCCCAAGTACTGTCTTTCATATCTATTTAAATGTATAGCGTTGCTTTCTCTCACATTTAGAACATGTTGGGGCAAGGTAGCCCAGTGTTGAAAAAGGTCGAGGTAGACGTGTTGACACCAAAAGAGTGTGAATACAATCTCCATTTAACCGGGATGTTAGCCCTCACTGACAACATGTTCTGCGCACAGCAAGAAGGAAAGAGCTCTTACAAGGTAACTAGATATAAAGTACTGTAACTAATTTTAACCCGCCTCGGTGGCGTAGTTGGCTAACGCGCGAGTCGTGTTTAGCTCGACTGCTGAGGACGGAGAGATTGAGGTTCGAATCTCGGTCGAGTGAACTGGGGGTGGTTTTTCCTAAATGGTTTTACACTCTCCCTCCACGCAAATGCGGGTCCCCTTTCTCTAATTCAACCTTCCCAATTCCTAATCCTATAGAGTAATTAGTACTTAAAAGCGTATAACCCGAACGGGTAGTAAGACGTGGTGCTAATATTATTATTATAACTAATTTTAGACGTATATTTTTTATTAGCATTAGCGTCTCACTACCTTTTCAGGTATTACGTTTATGTACTAATTACGTTGATGGTCTTAGAGATGAGGAAGGTCATATTTTGAGAAAATGTACAACAATTTCGTGGAGGGTGAGTGGAAAACAAGTTTGTAAATAACACCCTCAGTACACTCGACTGAGATTCGAACCTTGATTTTCCCTCCGTCGGCAGTCTGGTCTACTACGAGAGTGGCTACTTAGACCACGTGGCTACGTAAGTGGGTACCACATAAATAAAGTAAGGCAATAATTTACATTAAAACCATTGTTTTAGTCTTGAAATTTGGCAAACAATATTGATGTGTGATTGTATGGATATAAAATAAATTTTACGGAACTCCACACGAACTTTCTTGTTTCATTGTTTAAAAATTGAGATATTTACTCAAAACTCGTAATATATGCGAAACGAAATAATATACACTAGCAAGCCCGAGCAAAAATTGCGGGATACTTACGTTAAACATTTTTTTGATTCTTGGATTTAAATTTTATGATTTTATTTTTAAGGAATTAAAGTCCTCACTAGTATATTTTGATTTAAAAAAAAATCTATATTGGGTCCACAAGGGTTAGTTAAAATTTAAATTATTAAAATTTAAATTCTTTAAAAATAAGATTATAAAACCGGGAGTCAAAACAATGTTTTACGCAAGTCTAGCGTAATTTGTGTTTGGGTTTAGTAGTTTATATTATCTCGTTTAACATGTACTACGAGTTTGGTGTAAATAATTACATATTTAAACAGTGGATCGAGAAAGTCAGTGCGGGGTTCTGTACCATTTATTTTTACGGTTGCAATACTTTACCTTTAGTGTTCGAAAAGTTAATATATATATATATATATATATATGCGTGTAGCTTGAAAGTTATTGTTATTTATAAAAAAATGTTTCAGATAAAATGTGTATTATAAATAGGTATATATATATTTGTAATGATAAGTAATTTCATATCACAAAGAGCTACGGAGATATGATTAAACTAAGAAATTACGCATCAGATCGAAACCCTTAAAGTAATTTGGCCAAAATATTGAGATTAGCCATTTTGTTTGGAATATTTATTAATGTTTTGAAATGAAATTAAATCAAAATCGTCAGAGCCAATTTTGAAAAAAAATATTCTTTCTATCTTTGCCCTTCAGTAACCTACCCTTAATTTTAGGGTTGGATATCAAATTCCAAATATCCTTTGGGGCACCCCTATAACAACCCTATACACTTAGTTTTAGCCCGATCATTAAAATAGTTTAGGCTCTAGTCTGAGGTACAGACAGACAGACAGACAGACGGAAATTCAAAAACCACTTGTTCGGATTCAGTATGTCATAAAACGTCGAGATTCATCAAAATCTCGAGTTCAATTTTTTTTATGATCACAATACTTTCTCTACCTGTAAGATAGCGAGAAAGTAAAAATGACACACGGACGTGGATTTGAATCCTGGTCTTCCAGATTTGCTCACCGACCAATCTACCTATTAAATATATTTGATATTTAAGCACTGATTTTTGTGTGTGATTAATTTAGCTTTCAAACCGTTGAGAAAAAATAAATACTTATTTTTAATGTAGCCTACTTTATTGCAAATAATAAATTAAACTTTCAGGACTTACTTTTAAATATTATTTTAACTCGGTGGCGTAGTTGGCTAACGCGCTTGTCGTGTTGAGCTCAACCGCTGAGGACGGGGAGATCGAGGCTCGAATCTCGGTTGGGTGAACTGGGGGTGGTTTTTCCTAAATGGTTTTCCACTCTCCCTCCACGCAAATGCGGGTTCACTTCCTCTAATTCACCCTTCCTAATTCCTAATCCATTAGCGTAATTAGTACTTAAAGCGTATAACCCGAACGGGTAATAAGACGCGGTGCTAAATATTATTATTATTATTATTATTTTAACACTGAGGTTTACTACCCATTCATTTTATAGGTCGATTTACTAATTACACTAATGGGCTAGTGATGAATAATGTTAAATTTAGATGAAGTGAGCCCGCTTTTGCGTGGTGGGAGAGTGGAAAACCATTTAGGAAAAACCACCCCCAGTTCACCCATCCTTGGGAGACAGTTTATGGTCCTATGTTTTGTTCCAGGGAATGTCTGTATCCTTGGGAGATTAATGGCCGTATGTTTTGTTCCAGGGAGATTCTGGAGGACCGTTGTTCGTCCAGGAAGAAGACCAAGTAAAGCAGATAGGACTAGTGTCCTGGGGTGACTCCTCTGGAACTCAGGCCTATCCAGCCATCTACACAAAAGTTTCCCAGTACAGGATTTGGATATTTTTGAAATCAAACATTTAAAAATATATTTACTGAAAAGCTAACATGTTTATTTAAAATAATGGTACTACTTTTGAGCTATTGCTATTTTTAATAAAATAAATATATCAATTTCACAATAATGTTAAACCTGTTTAACTGTGTTATTATTATTATTATTATGAGTACTCAATCTTACTGCCCGTTCGGGTTATAGGCACTGACGCTAATACGTAGTGGTAGGGTGATTGTGAGATCAAATGGAGGACCTACAGTTTAACGTGAGATCCGAACCACGGTGGAGGCCTGGCATTCTACACATTCACAAGTTGTGATTAATACACAGTCTTGTCAGGAGGGAAGAAAGGGTTTGGTAATCAGATAAATCTGTGCCGGGACCGAGAATTTAACTCTGAACCCCTAGCACAGATGTCTGACACCTTACCCCTAGACCACCAGGTCACCAACTGTGTCGTTAAAGTTTCATTTTAAAGAGTAATTTAATTACTAACCTTGATTAGTAATACGCTCAAGCTTATGTTATTAGATAGCCTGTACTACTACTACTAATAATAATAATATTTAGCACTGCGTCTTACTACCTGTTCGGTTTATACGCTTTAAGTACTAATTACGCTAATGGATTAGGAATTAGGAAGGGTTAATTAGAGGAAGTGAACCCGCATTTGCGTGGAGGGAGAGTGGAAAACCATTTAGGAAAAACCACCCCCAGTTCACCCAGACCCAGATTCGAACCTCGATATCCTCGTCCTCAGCAGTCGAGCTCAACACGACAAGCGCGTGCCAACTACGCCACCGAGGCGGGTGATAGCCTATAGGCTACTCACTTTTTCTAAGAGAGAATACATGAGTATAACTAAGGAAAACACTAAAATGGGAATAAAAAACATAACGGTAATATTTTGCAGCTTGTTTATGCCAAGTTTGACTGAAATCGGTCATTGGCTCAAACGCTACTACGCCACACAAATAGACGAAACGTCCCATTTTGTTAATCTACTTCTGTTTTCATTTATAGCCTATATAATATATTATACAAATATTAAATAGTATATTAAATAGTACAATAATTTTATATAGATTATTTATAATTTTGTATCATCGTATATATATATATATATATTATATTAAATTATCTTAAATATAGTTATGTATATATAGATAAGAGAGAAAGAAGATATATAAATACAAGAAACGTTCTCTCTCTTTAAATATCAATAAAAAAAAGAGCAGCCCATCAAAAAGGGGTGTTTGGCTCAAATGTGTAAACTTTTTCTCAAATAAAATATTCCAGTGACCTATTCCATGCTACTACAGTAACCCCATGGCTTCTTTGGTGCTGACTGACAGCTCACAGCTGACAGTTGACGGCTTTGAAAAGTTACCAGACCAAATTATGTATCCCTACGCTGAACCAAATGATCTGAAAAAACATGTGTTTAACAGCTGTCACTTTTGACAGTCAAAATTTATGTATATACCTAAATGTCGACTGTCAGAAGTCAGCTGTGAGCTGTCAGACAGCACCAAAGAAACCATGAGGCTACTGTAAGAATATTCTGATGATGACGCAACACACGGGATATTATCTGATTCATCTTTCTTGAAGAAAACACACAAGTGGCGTCAAGTGGAATGTTTCCAGGGTAAGCCGAGTAGGTTGAAACTAACTCTGTAGAATATTCTCATCAGTCAGTAGAAAACTCACTGGTCGGGTATTAAAAGAAATCTTTCCCATGGGAGGTACTATGTATGATTGGTCAAATGGGCAGAGAGCTTGTGAGAGCATATCATGAGTATTGTTTTAAGAAGTTCTGCCTATTGTATGGATTAAATAGCCAATGTGTTAATTTTTTTTATGTATCTAGTTTTATAGCCTCATATAAATATCATATTCCCGGGCCCAAGTGCCATTTTTTAGTTTAAAGAATATAAGCTCTTCTCATGAATGGCTCAGATAGTCTTGTTTGCCACAGGTATTTTAGTACCACGTCTCATTAATCATTTGGGTTATACACTTGTGTACTAATTACTCTAATATGTTACCGATGAGAAATGTTGAATTTTGAGGAAGTGTACCTTCATTTACTTTGAGGGAGAGTAGAAAACTATTTAGGGAAACCCACCCTCAGTACATCTGACAGGGATTCGAACCCCGAACTCCCCGCCATCGACATTAAAGTCTATTGCCTTAGACAGTTCAAACACAGGCCAGTTAAACTATTTCGTTATAGTTGTATATTATATTGAGTTCCAACTTTAGAGCATGGCAATCACACCATTCCCGCACAACTCAACCCTCTTTCTTAAAACTACAACAGCTCCGAGGCATTATTCTTTCATACAACCTTTCGGTTTCACACATAACTGTCGGAAAGTACGAAAGAACCGATAAGCCCTTTACAACACAACCGATTCCTATGGAAACAAGACCGACGTAAAACACCCCATATCAGAGAAGGACCCCTCGTTCCACCCAAACAATTACTAACAACACAGCCCTTAGCTAAGAGGCGGCAAAGTGCAGCACAGAGTATCTCTATCGCCCCGGTATTACCTCAAACATAGATCCGTAAGGTACCTTAAACCCCTCCTAGAACTATTATGTGGGTTAAGCGTGTGCCCCATCGTGATCCAATCCTAAAAAAAAAAAAAAAA
>CABEEJ010000213.1:69757-143192 GCA_901482245.1 Timema douglasi
AAAAAAAAAAAAAAGTTTTGATGTATTCTCTCCCGCCACAAAAGATTATTCTATAGTATTCGCCGCCGCAAAGCAGAATGGCTTCACTATGGCATCAGCTGAAACATCGTGCCAAAGAAATAAACGGCACAAAGGAAGATAGGAACTAAAATAAAATCAGTGATGAGTGTAAAATTGTATATAAAAGGGGGGAGGGGGAGGATGATAGAAGATTTTTTTTTGTGTGTGTGCTACATCCTTTCTTCTTCTTTTCACTCCTTTTTGTGTGTGTGTGAAAGAAGTAGCCGAAAGATAGGCCTAATTAGTGCATGGGTGGTTGCATTAGGAAGGTCCATGGATACTGGCCTGGTCCTTAAAACACGTTTTGTCTGTCGAGGAGTTTTTGAGGGTCCCAGGTATTAAAAAAGAAGCGATGCCCTGTAAGAGTGTACAGGATTTTTTTTCTTATTCTGGTGTTATAGCAGTTTTGTGAAAGGGATAACGGGGACATTTGGGGATGGAGGGGCACGCCTTCAAAAGAAATCCCCCCCACTCCCCCCAAATTATAACATGAGTTTCATATAGGGTCTAGTGTACGTGCTAGGTATCTAAGATTTTACTTTTAAAAATGATATAGGCTAGGCACATTTGGGGTTTTAAGCCCTGCCATCTATGTCCCTTCTTCCCCCCTTCACAAACCCTGCCTCTAAAGTAAATTTTTTGGTGTACCACTCTTCACAGATATAGTTACTTTCTGCCTATACTCTGAAGAAGAAGTATTGTAATCGTCAAAAAAAATCGAACTGGAAATATTGATAAATGTCAACATTTCATGAACCCTCGAAACCATAAAAGTGGTTTTCACAATACCTTCTGCCTGTTTGTACCTTGGGCTAGAACTGAAACTATTTTACTGATTAGGCTAAAACTTGGTACCGGGGGTTTTCTTTCACAAGGTCCCCCTGAGATAAAAAAAAATTATATATCTAGCCCCAAATTAAAGGCAAAGAAGCAAAAAGTTAAAAAAAAAATCTATTTTCTCGAAATTTTATTTAACAATTTTGATTAAATTTTACATCTAGACACTGTTTATCAATATAAACAAGATGGAAACTCTATTTTTTTCGTGAAAATGACTTTGAGAGTACTTTACATTAGGAAAACTTTCCAACACTCATAATATCTCCGCAATTATTTGAGATGAGAAATAACTTATCATTGTAAATTTGTAGTACTATTAAATATAAAAACCTTTTATTTGAAAACTGTTTTTACAAAAATAATAATTTCTGAGCTATAAACAAATATAGATATTTTTTATTTCTGATAATTGAAAATAAATTTGTATCTTATGCTCTTTCTTTGGTGGATAAAAATGTATCTCTCTTCTCAATTGTTCTGGAACAGCGTTCCTAGTTCTTAATGCCGCAGAGTAAGTAACAGTGTATATTATTTCATTTATGATATTTCGTGTAATGTACTGTTGGCTCGGATGACACATTAATATCTATTTCGTAGGCAGTTACTGCGCCCATCACCAGGCCATAATAATATAATAATATTTAGCACCGCGTCTTACTACCCATGCGGGTTATACGCTTTAAGTACTAATTACGCTATTGGAATAGGAATTGGGAAGGTTGAATTAGAGGAAGTGAACCCGAATTTGCGTGGAGGTAGAGTGGAAAACCATTTAGGAAAAACCACCCTCAGTTCACCCGACCGAGATTCGAACCTCGATTTCCCCGTCCTCGGCGGTCGAGCTAAACACGACAAGTGCGTTAGCCAACTACGCCATCGAGGCGGGTACCAGACCATACGGATTAGAACTCCAAGTCATCAGTGGTACCTGTACTAAGAGGGCAACTACCGTGCCCAGAGTACCGGTTTCGAGTCTGTAGGGTGTCGCCAGCGGTGTCAGTCGAGCCAACAGTTTAGGTATTCACGACTAAGCCAGTTCTCTCAAGAGCGCATACGTCAAAGTTCATATATTTATTTATACCTCCTTTAATCTCACAATATGTATATGTATTAGCTATTAGTGCTAATAATAAACCCAATGAACCTCCAGTATCATTTCCAACCCAACCATCTACCTGTACACAGACCCTTTCCGGCAATCTATGCTGACAGATCCGGCTCACCGAAGGTTAACATAATTTGTTTGTTCTGTCTCACTTGAAAACTAATTAATGTATCAACTTTAAATACGATGATAAATAAGGGGAGATATTTAAACCTAGAATCAAAAGAAACATATTTAGGACTACAGTAACGAAAATAATATAGAAGGAGCGTGATCTACTGCTCACAAACTAATATTATTACTGTAACAATGATAAGAATATGGAATGAGAGCGTGGTCTTTTGTTTACAGAACTACTAGTAAGACTGTAGTAACGATAGTAACATGGAGGGAGAGAGGTCTACTGTTCACATAACTACTAGTAAGACTGTAGTAACGATAAGAACATGGAGGGAGTGAGGTCTACTGTTCACATAACTACTAGTAAGACTGCAGGAACGATAATAACATGGAGGGAGCGAGGTCTACTGTTCACATAACTACTAGTAAGACTGTAGTAACGATAATAACATGGAGGTAGCGAGGTCTACTGTTCACAGAACTACTAGTAAGACTGTAGTAACGATAAGAACATGGAGGGAGCGAGGTCTACTGTTCACAGAACTACTAGTAAGACTGTAGTAACGATAAGAACATGGAGCGAGGTCTACTGTTCACAGAACTACTAGTAAGTCTGTAGTGACGATAATAACATGGAGGTAGCGAGGTTTACTGTTCACAGAACTACTAGTAAGACTGTAGTAATGATAAGAACATGGAGGGAGTGTGATCTTCTGCTCAAAAACTACTATTATTACTGTAGTCACGATAAGAACATAGAAGAACGAGGTCTTCTGTTCACAGATCTACTAGTTGATTGCAAAATTATTATAAACAACTAGAAATTAATATTTTAAAATTGTAATATAAATACATCACTATATTATTAAGAAATATTACAAGTAATACATTCGCTCGGAAACGGCCAGGTTAAGCAACAATAGTTCAGTAGTACGCCCAATCTACCTCAAGAATGCGCGGGTGTTTCCACAAAGTGTTTTTAAAAAGTTAGGAAGAGAGAAAGAATAAAGAGAAAAACTCACACCAGAATGCGTCTGCTACAAACACTAGTAACAGGGTATCAAGAGAGTGAGGAGGTCTGTGTATTATTTGCAAGTCGAATAATATCGATCCTCACCACATAGGAGCATACAACTCTTTGTACGCTAAGAAATATAACCTCACATTTTGTGAGAGTCAATTCGGTGGTCGAATGGACTAATTAAAGCGTCACCCTTCAATAGACTCAACTGTCGATGATAGATCGAAGATTGGGGCTAGAATCCCGTTCTGATGGTACTGAGCGTGTTTATTCACATATGCTTTATACTCTTCCTCTTCACAAATGTGGATGCAATCCCTTTTAATTTGTTTTAGAATAACATCTTACTACCCGTTTGGGCCATGCGCCTATGTACAAATTACATTAATGCGTTAGGGATTAGGAAGGTTTAATTTAGAGTAAGTGCAACTGCATTTACGTGGAGGGAGAGTGGAAAACCATTTAGAAAAAACATTAGTGCACCAGAATGGAATAGAACCCCAATCTGTCCATCTTTGGCAGTTCGTATAACATGAACGGTTAGTAAGACGTGGTGCAAATGAAAATCTGAGAGAGACTGTCTACTCTTTTAGAGTTGTACTATTTTTTTTATCGTAGAAATGTCATTGCTAATCAAGAGGGACATAACATCTAGTTCGGTCACCTTTATGTAGACTATTTGTAGCTCTGGTAGCACAGAGCGTTTCCCAGGGTACACCTATGGAGGTTGTCTACACGTCGTACTCGCAATGAGATGATGTGATGTTAGTAATTATGAAGTGGTGGGGCGGTGTTAGTTTTAACCTTCCTTTAGCATAATTAACCAAACCCTGGTGACCACTAGGGTAATTTACCTTAAGTAAAAGATACCCTCTTCACCTCTGACAAGACATCTTGTGAATGTGGGGAATGCCAGGCCTCCACCGTGGTTCGGATTCCACGTTAAACTGTAGGTCCATTCATTTCATCTCACAATCACCCTACCATTACACATTAGCGTAAGTGCGTATAACCCGAAAAGGTAGTAAGACGCGGTGCTAATAATAATAATAATAATAATAATAATAATAATAATAATAATAATAATAATAAAATATACCCTGGATAGCAGCCGGGATTTGAACTCGGAACCCGTATGCTCGTAACAAGGTGCACTGACCACTACACGACGGGGCCGGTTAAATGTAGCTTGAACAAGTAATAGCATAACGTTTTTATAATTGAGCTATATATTTGTGGAATTTAGTGAACTTATATGTCTCTTGGTATAAAATAAAAAAAATATAGCAACATCAGATGAGTGGTACAAAACAAAATCAGGAGTAGGATTCAAAATGTGTAAGATATATTATGGGACTCTGTTTTTGAAAATGGGCGTGAATTTTCTAAACACACGGATTATGTTAGCATACGACCTACCAAATATTTTACCGTAATAGGTTTTTTAATAACAGGATGATTCCATATTTATATCTTCGTCAGTATAAACTTGAAACGATTCAATGTCACTTTAGGATTTGCCGAGAGGAAAGAGTTAGTAATATAAACATATATTTAGCACCGCGTCTTACTACTCGTTCAGGCTATAAGCCTATCATAATCACGCTAATGTGCTAGGAATAAGGATGGTTAACTTGAGAAGAAGTGTACCCACTTTTGTTTGGAGGGAGAGTATAAAACCATTTTGGTCAAAACAACCTTCAGTACATCCTACAGGAATTCGAACCCCAATCTCCCCGTCATAGGTAGTCCAGTCTATTGTGAGAGTGACGCTTTATACCACGAGCCCACCAAAGCGGGTGGATGGGAACAGCCAATAGCAAATTTACAACTTTGGTAAAAAAAATAAAGGTACCAATAAATTTTTCCAATAGGCTATAACTCCAGTACAAGCAACCAAATATTTGGTTTAAAGATACAAACATAAATAAATATTGTTTCCGATCACGTATCAACATTTAAATTTCATTCCATTCATACTTTTAATAACGTGGTATAAAAATAAGGGCCTGCATTTATTAAAAGAATAATTTGTGATGTCTTCGCTCATGAAAATAGCTGGTTTCAGACGACATGCAATACTTCAAACGACTGAATAATGACACATTATTTGCATGTGGCGTAATACACGTTACGTGTCGGTTGCGGACGTGTTGGGAAGGGACAGCCCCATTTCGTGTTCGTAGCGGACAAGCATCGTGATTGCGCAAACAAGAAGTGTTCAGAGCGGACAAGGAAATCCTGAACCGTTTAGGGGGGGAGGTGGTGGCTTTTTGTAAACAAAAAGGTGTTCAGAGCAGATGAAGCTGAGCTACGGATTGTTATTGACCCCTCTTCATTTTACCAGAGCAGTTACACGGTGACATAGCGATCAATATGAGTGATGGTGAAGTTACAGTGGTTACGACTAAGAAGGGAAAACCTAGTCTAACGGCGGACGGTTACTAGTATAGTGAACATAGGCCCAACAGCTGGGTGTGTGTCAAGGAGAAGAGCCGTGGACAAGTGAAAACTACTACTGATATCAGATGTGGCAGAGATTGAGGTGAACCAGAGTCTGGAAAATTGTCGAAAACGCGCGAGAGCTGAAGTGTCGCTCCCATGAACGAAATTTTCAGAGATGAAATGAAGGATCTCTACATTCAGGTCTAAGACTTACAATGCCAAAATACAACAACGTGAAAGGTAAACTGCGTGAACAACGAAGGACAGCACTGGGAACCGAGCATAGTCCCAGACGAAGTAAGGAAATCCACTTTCCATAAGATATACTGGCACTATCAGACACTTCATTTTCTTGAAATATGATCAAACATTGGACGGGAAGAGACTGCTCATTTTTGCAGGTTAAGAAGCAATACATCTTCTAAAAGAGGGGAAAACGGTTTTTTTTCAGGGGACATTTAGCAGCTGTTCACAGTAATTTAGACAGCTTTACACCTCTCATGTTGATCTTGGCAGCACAGCAGAAGAAACTTGGATGCTTCCCGTAGTGTATGCATTGCTACCGGATAAAGAAAGGAGCACTTACAGTAGACTCATTCGCTCAGTTAAGAACTGTTATCCACAGTGGCATCTAGAATTGATCAAGATAGACTTTGAGATTGCGCCTATGCAATCTGCGAATTAAGAGTTACCAAACGTTCAAATATATAGCTGTAATTTTCATTTTAGTCAGTGCCTATGGTGAAGAATTCAAGCTTATGGATTGATATTGGACTTCTAAAACAATGAATCTGTTCGAAAAATGCTTAAGATGTGTGCAACATTATCTCTGACACCTCAAGACTTCATGGATGCAGGATGGATGATCATTATGGCCAACGCTCCTCAAAACGAGAGATTAACAACGTTCTTGGACTATTTCACTGACCAGCGGCTCCAGAATCACAACATCCCTATCAAGACGTGGAACGTCGCAGGTCTGAGTCATCGAACGAACAATGCCTTGGAAGGATGGAACCACAATCTCAACTCACGCATGGGACAAAACGGCCATGTGAAAGTGGTGAGCCAGGCTAAAAGAGAAGAAAAGCAGAGACTACAAGAGACCAAAAGATTGACCATATTTTGAAATCTTTCAGAAACGGCAAGGACTTGAAGAAATATCTCCAAGCACTCAGCTGCACCACAAAATTTAACTAAGCTGCAAAAAACACATGGCAATGGAAAACCAACAAATAAAAATTCAAAGAACATACTGTTCTGCATTAACTTTTGACACACCTGGGCTGTAACATAAAAAAGCAATAAATAAAAAAAATTAACTGAACCAAGACAAAAACGAAATGTTCTGCATGAACTTTTAAACATGCCTAACTATGCATTAAACCATTCAATAGACAATACAAAAAAAGTATCTGCTGTTTGATCTCATGCAACCATCCTATGATATAAAAGACACACATAATTGATGATAACTTTCACCTCATCTCCTCCCCCCTCTCTCCTCCCCCAAACCATAAATGCTGTCCGCCACCAACACGCAAACACCTGATCACTTTCGTCCACTGTGACCACCAGTTATTTATTGTGTCCGCTACAACCTCAGTTCGTAACCGACACGTAACCGTAATACACTACTGGATGATAGTGTTTATTTATTTGTCATAAAAAGTATTGAAAGGCGCATTTTAGTTTCAAATAAAATTAATGTAGTATCATTTTACATTTTGGGAGGGAAGGGGATGGAGTCTAGACCCCGCAAAACTCTCCTTATTTATGTGCTTCATGGTTTTGTTACTCTTTTATGCGTGTTTGGGCATGTTGATAGGATAAGTATGTATCGAGTGACAAAGCAAATATATTAAGGTAGATTGTGTGGATCAAAAGGAAGGTCAGGCCATGTAAGACGTGGCCAAATGTTGTATATGAAAATTTGAAAAATATAACTATTAAGAGTTTTAAGAATAAAAGTGCATGTATAATTCGGCGAGTGGATGTTGTTGAAGCGAAGGGAGTATTTAAGAATAATGTAGAGTGGAAAAAGTTAGTGAGGAGTGGTTACCCCGTAAGTACGGAGTTGTTTTCTGAGTCTTATGCACAGTTTCTTTCCTACCCCGTAAGGGGATGGCGTGATTAGCTATGTTACGTTTGTATGTATGTATAAACACCTAAGGGGAAAAAAAAAATGTAGATTTTATTAGCACCACGTCTTACTACCGGTCCGGGTTGTGTACTTAAAAGAAAAACATATAAAAAATTAATTGTTATTTTTCTTTCAAAAAATAATTTCAGCTGACAATAACGTTGAGTCCATACAGTGTGGATAATATTGTCTCGGCTAGATGGGGAACAATTTCTCAAAGACAAATCTATTGGCAAGTTGCGGGTTGGGTTGAAACACACGTCCTTCCTCCCTTCCCCCTTTCCTTGCCAACTCCTCCCTCTACGTTGTCTTGAAAACGTGAAACCCTGTTCCTCTCTCTTGTCTAAACATCTATCACTTGAGGGCGGGCCAAGATCACCTCTCGTATTTTACTTGCATCGTCTTTCTGTTGTTTTTTGCTTCCCCTCTTCTTTCAACGTCTTGCTTTTTCTCTACGTTACTGTTTTTTTTTATTCCCCTTTGTTTTCTTTTGTTTATTTTGATCTTGTTTTCTCTTCAAACAATATTTGTTTTAGGACGCAAACATTGTCGCCACAATAGATTGCCCCAACGTGATAGTAATCAAGGTTTCAGTTTAATGTGTATTAGATACTTCTATTGGTATATACACGGAAAAATGGCGGACTTTTGAAAGCGAGGAAAAATATTGGTTTCAAACAGAGATTTTCAAATAAACTCTGTCCTAAAGTATAGTTTTATATTGTGAGAGCAGTCCACAGTTTATCGAACAATATATTAGACGAAGGAAGGATTACGCTCTAATTATAAACTGCATTGAAGTAAGACTTTCTGTATATTTCACTTAAGGTGGCCGTCTCAGCGAGAATGTATCAATCGCTCTCAAGCCACAATGGTTTGTGTGGTTTTTATCTAACTACTTCTCAACTCTATTTAAGCTTATACTCCCTTTTGCCTTACACGTAAAACAACACTCTGTCATGTCAATAAAATAAAAGAGGGGAAAGAAAACTACGAAACATCTTATCTCAAGGTAAAGAGGAAAGCTAGCTGCTAGTTCTCAAATATCTTAACATTTTCTGTTGTGAGTCTATCAATAATTCATTGTATTTGTTAGAAGAAGGCAAAATATATAAACGTTTTTCATCAAGCCTAATATCCTAGGTCGGAAAATGTGCTTAAAAAGTAATTGAAAATTAACTAATGTCACATTTCACACATTTGTTTTTTAGTAACATAACTCAAAATATAGGGTTGGTAAGAAAAAAGAGCGCTATTAGAATCTTTCGACTTTATTTTGTAGTGAACCATATTTTGAAATAACGCATCGTAAAGTTAAATAATATGTTTGAACTAAACGTGTGCGTGGCAATTTATCGTTTACCAAGGCAGCTCGCTTAACACCAGCAAAATTAAAATTAGTGAAATAGTTTTTTAATACTAAAATAATTGCATTACAGTTTTGGTCCAGCACTATTTTTTTTAAATAGGATAACATTGTTTCACTGGTCTCCATTCCACTGTCTTTTAACAGAAACTACCGAAATCTGCATTAAGATGCACCCCCTGGCTTAAGTTGTATTACCTGTTAAGTTATATACAGACTAAATAGAGCATTTTCCATAACGTGAGTAGTGATATTGATTGGTCAGCCCAGTTTGACCTAATTTCAGAGCCCAGTTTGACCTACTTTCCACATCCGTTTGATTTACCGTCACTCCCCCCACCCCCTCCCCATCCTTACCACCCTACACCCCTCCTTCTCCCCCCTAACACCCCCTTCACCTACCAACCCCAGACATGTTGGTTCTTGATGATTAATTATTAATAATTGTTAATTGATTTTTGTTAATTAATTAATTATTGGCTAAGATATGGGTGTTATTTATTGGAGGAGAACATGCGACCCATCGTGGCTCGCACCAGCCGGTGTGTAAAACCTTTTTCTTCCGTAGCAGTGTTTCGACGGTCACCCCACCCCCTCCCCCTCTGACTCCCTGCCTTTCACTTGCTGGACACTACAATATCGGGGGAAATTCCCTGGTAATGAATGACCCGTGGAAGTCGTTAGATGACGCGAGCCCTCTATCGAGTCGTTCTGAGTGAGGGAGAGAAATATCAAATTTCAACATCTATTAATGGTAGTGAGCTCCTTACAGACTCATTCAATAACCTCCTTGGAGGTACACGACCTCAGGAGCTCGTCGAATGCAAATTTAAACATACGCGCAGACCATATTGTTAATAGCCGCGACCACCTTAACTTTACCGATCCCGTTGTTCAACACTCAAACTCTTGAACCCAACACGCAATCAGGTCTACAGAAAGGAGAAAATGTTCCGACTGCAAAGCTAATTGATTGACACAGGATTTAAACCTGTGACGGTTGAAAAAAAAATCTTCCCAATTTAGTAGTGACAACTACAAATATGTTTTGACAAATGCTGTTCATTTTTATTAATTTAATTTAAACCAATATTATTTAAGCAAAGTATTTTTTTTAGCCGCTATAGGAACGTTATTATTCAGCACTCGAGTTATTTATCTGACCATAACATAATAACGGTCCAGATAGCTAGACATTCTCTTTTAGATTTTTCCTGTTAAAATCAAACTTTCTATATATTGTCGCAAGTAAACTACACTTATTTTATTTTAGATAAATAAATAAACTGCGTTATTGATAATGTAAAAGGATAATTTAAAAATCCTAGAACAGTGACTTTCTAATATATATTTAACAAAATAAATTATACGTGAATTACCCGAAATTTATTTGGTATTTGTAAATATCAGATTTTTCCTGTTAATAAATAAATAAACTGTTTTATTGATAATTTAAAAGAACAACTTAAACTCTAGAACAATGAGTTTCTAATATATATTTAACAAAATTAACTATATGAGAATTACCCAAAATTTATTTGGTATTTGTAACTGAAACGGTTAGTTAGACTGATCCATTCTTTGTACTATATCAAACTATTCAAATTAAGCGGCTGCTAGAAGATTTATGGTGGCTAACAAGACTTATATAGGGCCTTGTGGGGTGAGCAAAGCCCGCCTCAATGCACCCAACATTTGCGAGAGTGAGAAAAAAGTCCATGTGGTACCCGCGTTTGATATTCATTCGTATTTAACTTAGAATTGCTCGTGGCTCAAAGTTCTGGCTTCAAATCTCACCCACATGGACATAGGAGGTGTTCTTGTATATGAATAGCCTTATCTTAAAGATACAGTATACACTCTAGCATATCTACTCTAACATATTTATACGCCATAATAATCAAGTAGGTTTGCATCCGGCCATTTTGCACCACCGTTTGTTAAACCAGACTTATTCATTCTGCGCCATGGGCGTGGATATCCCTGATAATAAGACGCGGAAATAGATAACAACATTAATCTGACTCTAGTGATTTGAACTAGATTTTAAAATAAATGATAAAATACGCTGCTGCTGGTACAACAAGGCGGGCTTCAGAATAATCGTACCACAGCTTGACTGAATGAAAAGACTCAGTGGACAGTTTGTGACCACAAGGTGACCTGGTGGTTTAGGGGTAGGGTGTCAGACTTCTGTGCTAGGGGCCCGGGGCTCAATCCTCGGTCCCGACCCTTTTCAATGAATAAATGCATTTCAATGTCAGGTAGTAGCTCCAACTCAACCTTGGTCATCTTGCTCACCCATGCTAGTCCAGGGCTTGGGCAAAAATGTATAAAGTTTAATTTATAATACTCAAAACACAAAGAGCGAAAGTATTCGAAGACGTCTGCTAAAAGTAGAACATCGCTTAAATCATATTAATTTTGATAATCTTCCATAGTATTCATTTCAAACTGACGAGTAGAAAAATGTACCTTCATCTGCGTGGAGGGAGGGTGTGAAACCCAGGATATCCCTGATAATAATACGCTTAGATAGACAACATCATTAATCTCACTCGCGTGATTTGAAAAAAAAACTAACACTTTTCTACTGCGAGAGTAACGTGTTAGACCACACAGCCACCGAGTTGGGTGAAATCATGTTGACGAAAAGGATTTCCAAATATTAATGGCCTCAGTTCACCTCTGTTCTAAAAAGTATAATTGTGAGGCCGACACCTTAGCTCTGGAAATCCTTGGAGAATCAAAGACAGGAAGGAGATGGCAACATTGCCAGATTCATTTATAAATTGTAATTTTTGTGTCTTTAGCTTGCTACTCTGAGAGGGTGAAATCATAAACAAAACCTCTCAAGTGCAGGTAAGGGCTCAAACTACCTCCCTCAGTACACACAACAGAGATTTGTACCACGATCTCCACCATCCTCCGTAGTCTAACTTAACACGGATCATTTGTGTCTGTATGTGATTTAACAAACTGGCAGAAGAAGAGACGACTACTCATTCAGAAGGGAGGAGCGTTCTTGCCCTTACTTTTAGCCCCCTTATTAGTGGAGTCCTCGGTTACTTATTCAACAAGTAAATAATGGAACACACGAAAAAGATGATATTGGAGTCCCCGGAAACATTACACCGTTACGAGCAACACCACCAACAAGTGGCATCGGCAACAAATCTAGTGGTCTCCGAGTTGGACAAGGAAATAGAAAAAAATCCTCGCTTCAAAACTTGACGACAAGTCTAAATGGACTTTATACCAACAAGTGCTACAGCGCTATCTACACTTTAGTCATCACCCTCCGGCGTCTGAAACCAGCACCCCACCCACCACCACCACCACCACCCTTGAAGTGCCTGTACTTCCCATCCCAGCTGTACTTAATACAGTATTAGCACAGGCACGTTAAAAAGCTGAACTTTTACTAGAACATATAATTTCCCGAGGTGGCATCTCCTGGGACTCAAACGAAGAAGTGAGTATTCAAGATACGCCTCTCCGTGGATCCAATATTGTTGATTTAGTCAACGATCTGGTCAGAGCAAGAAGACACAGCGAACCGACGGGGTGGCTAGAGTTTCTAAGGGCGCTGCAAAAAATAAACGTTCCGAAATAATTTATTGTAAATCCAAAACGTTTGGCCCCCCATTAGAGATCCGACGCCCGTACTACAACCACTTACACCGTCGCAACGCCCTAAGAAGAAGAAACTGAAGAGGGTAGATGAAAACAGGTGGCTGCCGTTCAGAGCTTAATGGACCGTTTAGCCGACATCTACTACGGCCCTTCTCATCCTGCGGGGTTTGCAGGGGCGGCGTCGTTCATAAAGGCGTCCAAGAAAGATCCCGAGAAAGTACGAGAATGGCTTCGTGCGCAGGACGCTTATACCCTACACAAACCGGTGGTAAAAAGTTTCCACGCAACAAGTACGTGGTGTCAAACATTGACGATCTCTGGCAAGCAGATCTCAACGATATGCGAAGTCTCAGAAAATACAACGACGGTGCAGTGTACTTGCTCACCGTCATCGACGTGTTTAGCAAGATGGCCTGGGCGAGGACGCTTCCATCTAAGACGGGGAGCGTCGTGAGAGACGTCTTTCGTGACATTTTCAAGCAAAGTGGCCGTAAACTTCTAAGTATACAGACAGACAAGGGGACAGAGTTCACTGCACGTCTAGTCCGGAAATTTCTCAAGCAAGAAGGCGTGCATTACTACACCACTCATAATCCGGACGTGAAGGCAAGCATCGTGGAACGATTCAATATAACTCTGAAAGGACGTATGTGGTGCTACTTTACCAAAAATAACACGTATAGGTATGTGGACGTCCTCCAAGAACTAGTCGACGCTTATAACGGCGCAAAACATTCCAGTATCAAGATGGCGCCCACCGACGTTTCAAAAACTAATGTGCCTTAAGTCAGAGATAATCTGTACGGCAAAAGACGTCCAAACGCGAAGCCTAAAATAAAAGTCGGTGACACGGTGCGTATTAGCAAATCCAAAATGCTGTTTGAAAAGGGCTACGAAAGCAATTGGAGCGAAGAGATTTTCAAAGTCAGCAGTGTCGTATTGCGACAACCTGTCGTCTACAGACTCACCGATCTTGACGGCGAACAAGTGGAGGGGACGTTTTACGAACCTGAATTGCAACGCGTACGTCTCCCTGAAACTTTTAAAGTTGATAAAATACTACGTGTCAAGGGTAAAGGCGCCAGAAAGAAAGTGTACGTGCAGTGGAAAGGTTACCCAGCCAAATTTAATTCCTGGATTCCTGCCAGTTACGTCAGCGCACTACCATGAAGGACCAATTTTACATCACTTTGCCCAGCGACAGCTCTATGGGATATTTCCCGAAAAATACCCTCACGAATTTCACCACGCAACTTCCTTACCGTCTTACACTCGACGGCCGGTGGGAAGTCGCTCTGGCTGAATTTCAATATCCGTGTTCGTTCACCACCGTACCCGAGGGTCAAAATATTGTATGGTACAACTGGGTGGACGCTAACGGCGTGGAACAAATATTCAAGGATCATATCCCTGCTGGAAACTACAAAAATATCCATGAATTGAACAAAGCTCTAAATGAAGTAGAGGCTTTTAAAGGGGATTCCGGAGTTGTATTCATGTACACAAACCCCAACAAAAAAGTTGAAGTTATCTCTTCTTCACCAAATATACAGCTGCTGACTCTATCAAGCCAAATAAGTTTACAGCTCGGTTTAGATCCTCAGACTAATCTGATCAAAGTACCAAAGTCACCGTACACCACCAACATTCTACAAGGTTGGCTTTCGCAAATGTACATCTACACGGATATCGTCGAGCCTCAGCCCGTGGGTGACATTGTGGCTCCGCTGTTACGTATCGTCGGTATCAACAACGTAAAGTATCTCTACGGCATAGACAAAACAGTTAGCTACGACCCGTTGCACTATATGCCTGTGCTTAGAAGGGAAATTGAAAGCTTGGAAATCAGTATAAGAACAGACACGGGTTAACCTGTACCATTCGAGTTTGGAAAAGTGTGCGTGAAACTTCATTTTCGACGCTGCTCAACATGAACTGTCCCTACCAAAGATACTACGTCAACCAGGCTGGAACAGGAATATCTTCGATCTACCACGGTGTTTCCTATCAACGAAGGTGTGGGATAGGAAGTTTTTTCAGTGGGATTTTCAAAAGCGTCGTATCGTTGCTGAGAAGCGGCACTAAAGCCATCGAAAAACAGGCACTTCTTACGGGTATCAACGTGCTCTCCGACGTTGCCAATCAATGGCGTCCATTCAAAGAGGCCCCACGGCAACAAGTCGGCGAGGCTGGAACAAAACTGAAACGCAAGGCTGAAAAGAAGATCAACATGCTGATGACCGGCTCAGGCTATAAAAGGCGTCGTAAGAAGCAATGACGTCAGTCTTCTGTCGTCGCCGAACGTAAAAAGGTCAAGAAAGAAGCTAAAGATATTTTCAGTTAAAATTCCGTTTCTACACCCCCAGTTCTGCGAGTGTGCCATCAGTGAACTTGATCTCTTTTCCGTGCCACCCACTCAAACCAGTCTTGAAAGTGGGCAATGGCTCCAGTACAAACCTGTCTCTTCCCTCACCGATGATTCACCCATCGAATTTACCGTTACGGGACAAGGCGAGTTCTATATCGATCTTTCCCAGACCATGCTCTATCTCAGGGCGGCCATCATGAAACCCGACGGTGGCGCTTTCACAGAGGTGGATCAGATCGCTCCCGTCAACAACTGGTTGCATTCACTATTCACACAGGTGGATGTATTTTTAAACCAAAAACTAGTCTCACCGCCCAGCAACACGTATGCCTATAGGGCGTACATTGAGACGCTGCTCAATTACAACAGTGAAGCCAAAAGGACGCATTTGACTTGCGGTCTGTGGTTCGCAGACAGTCCCGGATCCTTTGAGGAGGCTAACGCCAACAACAAGGGATTTGAGGCCCGTCGCAGTCTCACCGCAAAAAGTAAGACGGTGGATCTTTTGGGGTATCTACACGGTGACGTGTTTAACCAAGAGAAATACCTTTTGAACGGTACCGAACTCAGAGTCAGGTTGGTCCGTTCCAGAGACGGGTTTAGTCTTATGGCGGTCCCAGAACTCCCTCACTTTAAGGTTCACATCGTTGATGCCGGCCTACTAGTGCGACGAGTCAAAGTAGCACCTTCTATACTGTTGGCACATGACAAAGCATTAAACGTCAGTCCTGAAAAGTATCCCATCACCCGTGTGGAAGTAAAAACACTCACTATTCCTACGGGCGTGCAAGGGAAATCACTGGACAACGTATTCACCGGACAGTTACCCCAACGGTGCATCGTGGGATTTGTGTCAATCGCAGCGTTCAATGGAGACGCCACCAAGAACCCGTTAAACTTCAAACCTACGGCATGAACCATTTCTCGCTGTACGTGGACGGGGAACAAGTACCGTCGAAACCGTTACAGACCGATTTTTCAAACGGACACTATGTCATGTCCTACCACACACTGTTTTCTGGAACGGGTATCCATTTCATGAATGAGGGTAGCGACATTACACGAGAAGCCTTCCCCAAGGGATATCATCTCATGGCTTTCGATCTCACGCCTAATCTGTCAGCCCACATAACATCGCATTGGAATTTGACGAGGCACGGATCTCTGAACATCGAAGTGAGCTTCACTCGCGCTCTCACTGAAACCGTCAACTGTATCGTGCACGGGGAGTTTGCCAACATCATCACCATTGATAAGGACGGAAACGTCGTAACCGATTATGGAAGTTAATATAAACTGATACCCGACCCTTACCCCTTCATTTAAGCCATGGACGTCATTGTGGATTTCCAGAGCTTCATCGACGACAACAAAGAGTTTATCGTCAAGGAACATGAGTATTTTATCTGTGTGTGGCACATTACTTCAACATTGGGTGTTAAAACCCCCATACGCTATGGAGGAACTTTCCACCTATGCCAGAAAGAAAGCTGGCTATATAGTCAACAATCTGCACGGTATTCCTTGGGATAGTGGTTATGTGGATTACAGTCTGCTCTAATCCTTCACCTCCCGTGCCACAACGCGTGCAGAATCCGTCTATGTCAAGGAGGCTGAAAAGAAAAAGTTTCTAGTCAAATACACGTCTACACCCATCGTAGATCTTTAAGACAGAGGTTTTTCGTCACTGAAATCACTTAAATTGGGCCGCACCATGTGCATGGCACATAGTTCTGTATGGAATTTCTGCTTGGCCTCTATCGTCGGGGGACTTCGAGATTGGATGATTGAAGATGGGACACGCACACCATAAGACGTGCGCTGAAAACAAGCCCTGGGTTTCGTTCTGTATGGTCGGGTGTTTTCCCTGCTGATCAACTACCCGCAAGAGTAGCGCGACTTGCCTGTCTAGTCATCAACACCGATCCACACACCAAACCTGGGACGCATTGGGTCGCCATCTTTATCGACAAAAACGGCGTGGGAGAATACTTTGATAGTTATGGTTTTCCACCTCGTATACAGTCACATCTGGCATTTATACGCAAAAACACTTTTCGCACGTCCCATAGCACGCTACAACTTCAAAGCATCGCTTCAGACGTTTGCGGCCATTACTGTCTCATGTACCTTCTCTATCGCACCCAGAACATTCCAATGAAAACTTTCCAAAACCTATTCTCACCCACGAATCATACAGCCAACGACGCTAAGGTTGTGAGATATTAAATAGGTTTTTCAAAATTGTAGGGGCATTCCGCCCTTCAAGAGGTCGTGTCCAGGTGGCGTGCGCCTATAAAAAAAGGGCGTCCCGACGGTGTGCCGGCCATAACCGCTAAACAGCCTGGAAGGTCAAGACGTTTGCGGCAGCAAAGCAAAGCTGGTGAAGGCGCTCACCGTCACCAGTATTTTCAACACATTGTTCCCTCTGGATGTAGTCGACGCCAAGCGGGTCATCGTCGGCATGAGCGTCAAGAACAACTTTACGCCCTATTTCCAACTATAAAAATGCGGTGGGAACTTCGCCGTGTTTAACCGTACAAAGTGTCAAGAACTGGGCAGCTACAAGTTGGTCATATCAAAGTTTTTCACCAACACGCAACCTCCTCAGAAGATTAGTCTGACTAATCACGAAATATTTCTGAGACGCATGTGTAGTGTATGGTCGTCATCAATGAGAAACAAGATGCCGGAATCAAACGGGTCGCCTATCTAGTAGCTAGCTGGGCGCGTCTTTGTGAGGTGTGGGACCTCATCGACGTCGTCATCGACCGACGGGACATGTGGTTGACACCCGTCGCACGCTATTGCAACGATTTGATCGACACACTAGTCGTGGATGTATGCGACGAATCGGTGGATGTCATCGACCTAGAACAGCCTATGGTGGAAACGCACATCAAAAACCTGGATATTATCAGCGCTACCTACTAGACACGTCAAGTCGTTGGTTTGGCCTATTACATGCTGGATTGTGAACTAAAAATAATTTACTAACGCATTTAAAAGACACTCTTGAAAAACGTATGAACGACTATATGAGACATTCCTGTAAAAATGTATAAATGTGCTGTTTAATAAATAAATATATATTTGTAATATCTGTGTTTTGTTTACTGTTTGTCCCTTACGAGTCCCAACTTGTCTTGTCTGCCCGTCAACCTGGTGCCAGGTAAAAACCCGTTGCACCTCAATATCTATTCTTGTCTTGAAGGGCCGACATACTGGCGCCAGGGAAAACCCTAGGGGGTTGCGACACACTGACCTAGTTCACGATCTATTCTTGTCTCGTGAGCCGCCAACCTGACGCCTGGGAAAACCCGCTGCCTGGGTCAATGACCTCAATATCTATTCTTGTCTTGTCGGGCCGACATACTGGTGCCAGGGTTGCGAAAGAGGAGGGGGTCTCAAGACAGGAGAACCATTTATCACACTCTACCACTGACAGCCACTGAGCGAAGTTCGTGCTGGGTAGTCCTGTAATGTCTTGTGGCGGAGGAGCCAATGTTCATTCAACATAAGACAATCATAGCGTGAGGTTTATGCCAAGGCCTCATGCCGAAACGTCACGGACCGTTTGCTAACCCCAGTCAATGAATAAAAACTCCAACATCTCAATCCTAGCCAGTAATTAATTAGCAATAATCAATTAACAATCATTAATAATTAAAAGGCCGTCAAGAGAGGGTCATTCCGGTACAGTCCGACAGGGCCTTGTGACGGAGGAACCAATGTTCATTCAACATAAGACATCCATAGCGCGAGGTTCTAATAAAACATCAATGAATAAAACTCCAACACCCAAATCCTAGCCAAAAATCAATTAACAATCATTAATAATTGATCATCAAGAACCAACATGTCCTGGGTCGGGAGGCCAGAGGGGCGTAAGAGGGGGAGGACATGGGCAGGAGGAGAGGGAATAACGGTAAATCATACGAATGTGAAAAGTAGGTCAGATTGTGATGACGGGCCAATACCACTACTAACGTAACAGCATCGAAACATGATCGATAGTGTGTACGAAACCGGTAACAAAATCCACTCGATGCTCGGTTCGGGGGCCGCTCGCGCCTTCAAAAGGCACTCTTATTCCGAAACAACAAAGTAGTGTGCGTTTCGGGTTTCAGCTCAAAAGTCGCCATTGTGGATGGTAACCGTAGCAGTGCTCCAAGAAGTGGCCTCAATTTAGTATTTTGCTTTGATATCTTTCTTCCTATCAAGGAAATTAAAAACTCAAAATAAATTTTTTGAAATTCACGTCATTTTTTTTATAACGTCCGCTAACGTTTTGGATACTTAAATCTGCCATTAAGGCTGATCCACCCTGCTGTTCCCTCATCTCAAAAATCCTGTTTTTCCACCAGCGTCACCTACTCCTCTTATTCTTTAACGCTAAGTGGATGTATATCATATACGCTGCTTCTACCTCCAAATCCATGACAGATCACGTATGGACGCCATGCTAGGGATGTGAAAAAAGTATCGATACTTTACTAATATCAATATTTTCCTTTCGATATAAGTAATTTTTACTCGATACTTCTTTCCGATTCTTTAACTGATATTAGTACTTACACACTGGTATCGGATCGGTATCGAAAGAAACAACTTTTTTTTTATCTTCACTCATATTGGGGGTTAAATGTTTACTAGAGCAGACTGTGGTGTGGAGGAGGAACAAATTACCCTATTTATCAGTTTTCACTTATTTTCTGCATTCAATCTCTTTTAGCTCATCAAAATTCATAGCTATTATTTCCTCTTTGTTTATCAATACAGATTGATGCCTGACGGGGCGAGGGGTGACCAGTCTACCACCCCTTCCTTTATCGATGAGCTCGGTCATCACAAACTAAACAAAATAAGCATTTGTAAAACTAAATTAACTCAGTCATCTCAAGGGTGCCCCAAGTTGACGCAGTAGAAAAGTCTAAGTGCGTAGTTTAAGCAGATGAAGCAGGGCAGGGCATCCATTCTTCTTTTGTTTGTCAATAGTGTATAATATCTTGATAGAGTATATTATAAACGACGAATGTAGTTTTTTTTTAAAAAAAGGGCTCCTCCCAGAAGACGGATAGCAAAAAATCATCTTGTAAGGAAAAAAATCTATTCTGATACTTACTGTAATCGATACTTTCCTTTCGATACTAGTAAGGTATCGATATTTTCCTTTCGATAATTTTAATGAGTACAGTATCGATACTTTTTCTTACGATACCACATCCCTACGCCATGTCATGGTTTCTCTCACGTAAACAACTGTAGACTGAGAGCTGAGTGGCATCTCTTACCGCTTCTGGCTCGCTGGTTTTGTTACGGAATCGTGTTACGGCTCAAGGCTATAAATGTTATCAAAGAGAGGTCAAATCCTACAGAGTACCGAATCGAGCGTTGTTCTGTTCAGGGTGCTGTTACGTAAGGCTAAAATGCTCTATAGTCTGTACATTCAGTGAAATTATCACTTCTTTGGTTTTACATGACAGCTGGCAGAAGCTAACAAATGGTATCAGTAATGCCAACCTTGTATAAAAGTAATTTTTGTCAACATATTTAGAAATAATTATTATTTACTAATTACTACTATTATTATCCCTAAAAATATTATCATTCACTTTTAACACTACTTCCCCAAAGATTACAGTATAATTTTAGTTTCCATAAACAAATTAAAGGAAAAAAAAGTCTAGTAAATTCATTCTAGTTTTCCTTTTAACTCTGGGGCAATTACAGGTTAAATAAAACGTGAAATTTTACATTTAATGGTACTATTTTCAGTTATTAATATTTTTATAACTGCCTTCGGATATATTTAACATAAATAAATGGTTTGTTATAATAAAGAGGGGAAAACATACAAAATGTGTGTGAAATAATATACATTTTAAATTTTGTAAACACGAGTATTAATACTCCATGGAGGTAAATCGACCTTGACAAAACTTCTCAAAGTTATGGGTTTCAAGTGGCAGAAAGGCTTTGATGGAAGAACCAAACATATGTGCAAAGAGAATATGTTTTCTTCAAGAATACCTCCAGCATTATGTCCGATTCAATATATGTGGATTTTGTTTGCCTGGATGAGACCACACCCTGGTTAGTTTACATCTTCCATATTGTGTCCCGCACAGCGAAGTTGGTAGGTTTGTTTGTTTATTAATTGTCTTTTACAAAATCATGAATATAACAGTAATTTATATTACAGATTTTCGTACAACTTAATTCTCAAGTTTTCTTCATGGTTATTTAATTTCATTTTATGGTGTCCATGATTGTGGTATTTTAATACCTAAACATGTCGGAAGAATATAAATCAGCATCATTATAATGACTGATTATAACAAGGAGTAATAAGACAACCAAGATAAGGCTTAGATTTTATAAATAATCTTAAAATAAAAATTATTATATTTTTCATAAACGTTGTAACAAGAACATTTTCATTACTTTATTAAATCTCATTTGGCGATACTAACCCACTAATTCAATTTTATTACCTAATTTACAACACTGTTGATCTTCAAACTTTGTTTTTGTCCTTAATTTGTTGTATCCAAGTTTTGTAAATAAATTTTAATATGTTATATGTGTATTTTAGACTTTTATGTTATGACACTTTATTGAACATTTTTATATATGACATTTTGTAGGTCATTAAAAGCAAAATATAATCAATCTTTTGAATATTAAAAGTCACTTAATCCATAAACCAAATTTAAAACTATCTAATTCATTCAATTGAAAATCTATATATTCTGTTATAGCTATTCCTGAGGTTTTTTTATCTTAGTTTTAACTTTATTACCACTCCTTACTTTAAACTACTTTATAATGTTTTTAATATGTATTATTATTATTATTATTATTATTATTATTATTATTAGCACCGCGTCTTACTACCCGTTCGGGTTATACGCATTTACGCTAATGTGTAATGGTAGGGTGATTGTGAGGTGAAATGGAGAACCTACAGTTTAACGTGGAATCCGAACCACGGTGGAGGCCTGACATTCCACACATTCACAAGTTGTTATTAATACACGTCTTGTCAGAGGTGAAGGAAGGGTTTGATAATCAGATAAATCTGTAAATATACAATGTAAAATATTATTCCATACAGTGCAGCAAGAGACATTTTTGCTAAGAGAGTAGTAGGCCTGTATAGCTATAGCTCGCTTTCCTAGTTGGGGTCTCCACCCCCAAACTCCCAGTAGGCTTTCTTTGCAAGTGAATGTAAATTAGTGTAATTCCAGAGTGGTTTTTTGATAGGTCTTACCGTTTAGCCAGAAGAGACCTCAAAAGAAAGGTCCGCACCGACTTTAAAGTTGCTACGCCATTTTTAATTTTTTTTCGGGGGTTGAAAGTTATTTTTTTTAACTTTTTGGAATTTCATCGTCGGTTACATTCTAGAAGCTATAAGTTTGACAAATTTCGAGTTTTTAACTCATCTGAAAGTGGGTAAACATTAATGTCAGTGAGTGAGTCAGCCCTGTGGCTTTATAGTAGTATAATTATTATTTATCTATGCCTCATTCACAATTAAAAATAAATTTGCCTGTTTTCTGGTGCCAAGCCATCCCCCTTCTTGCAACAATAGCCCATTTGCAACACTTCAATACACCCCAATAAAGGGTCTAATATAGACGTTTTACTGTCACTTGCTTATTAACCAACGTGTGGCTCGACTTTGGTTGGACAAAGAAAAGTATTACAAGCTTCATTTCTACTTTCAAATGCTTGTAACTAAAAAAAAAAGAAGATAAAGCTAAAGGCAAATGAAAGACATGGGAAGTGTGTGATATTCAAATTTGCAATTTGTGTGTGTGAAGAGGGTGTGATACTTCTCTTGTTTAGGGTGGTAACATTGTGAGAGTGGGGGATCCCCTCCTGTGACGTACGCTACGTCACGTGACCACCAGTCTTAATCACGTGGCCTGAGCAATGAGATACTGTTCCCGTTTTTTTATTTATTCTTTCATTTATTTTTATTTTTTATTTTTTGGGTGAGGGTGTAAAAGGGGTTGAGGAATGAAAGGAGAAGGGGGGCAAAGTAGCAGAAAAATCATCAAAACGATGCTAGATTTATATTTTAGTAATCTATATTAGGAACTTTACTTGCGTGTGACGTGTAGTAATGAAGTATTTTGTTGACATTGTCATAAAGATAAATTATTGTAACCGTGAACAATTTCCTCCCCTATATTATGATGGGTTTGGATTCTGTATATGCTCCCAAACTCCCCAAAAATTATGTTTGGCATAGTGTCTGTATGTCTGTCTATCCATCCACCTAATTGTCTTTCTGTTCCTGTGGCATGGTCATACCTCAGGGTGTTTTATGTTTTTGATACTAAACCTAAAATCAATAAGAGTTTAATGATTAATAATTTTTTTTTAATTCAAAAGTTTTCTAGAATACAGATATTAAATTTCTTCCTCAGAATCTAACAAGTGTACCTGTACTTGATCCACCTTTATAACCACTTATCCATTGGTACAGGCGTAGTTAAATCTAAAAGTAGGCCCTACTGTACATAATATTTACTGTAACATTTTAATATTTCATTGCAAATAAAGTATATCAACTAAGGGTGACCTGGTGGTCTAGGGGTAAGGTGTCAGATTTTTGTGTTGGCGGCCGGGGTTCAATCCTCGGTCGTGGCAAAGATTTATCTGATTACCAAACCCTTCCTTCACCTCTGACAAGACATCTTGTGAATGTGGTGAGTGCCAGGCCTCCACCGTGGTTCGGATTCCACGTTAAACTGTAGGTCCTTCATTTCATCTCGCAATCACCCTACCATTACACATTAGCGTAAGTGCGTACAACCTGAACGGGTAGTAAGACGTGGTGCTAATAATAATAATAATAATAATAATAATATCAACTAAACGATAAAACTTTTTCAATTCAAACTGACATTTTATTTTGATAAATAAGATTAGTTGTTTCAGTATATTTTTAAAATACATTTGTATAACAAATTGTATACAATTTTGCTATTATATACAGTATTAGTTATGAAGTTTACTAAAACTACAAATAAAGCAATAAATAATTTAATTAATAAAACTCATTCCCACAATTTAAACATTAATTCATTATTCCCATTCAATTATGTGAATACTCTAGGTATTTCACTGCTTAGTGTTCAAATAGTCCTTTAATTTTTATAATCAATATTTTTTTTCAAATAATGTGATTAATTCTTATTAAGCTCAACCTACCATATATCAACGTGTAAGAAATCAACGCCAGACAATTAAGTATAGGTTATAATAGAAATTCAGAACTTTGGGGGTTAAATTATTATTATTATTATTATTATTATTATTATTATTATTATTATTAGCACCGCGTCTTACTACCTGTTCGAGTTATACGCACTTACGCTAATGTATAATGGTAGGGTGATTGTGAGATGAAATGGAGGACCTACAGTTTAACGTGGAATCCGAACCACGGTGGAGACCTGGCATTCCTCACATTCACAAGATGTCTTGTCAGAGGTGAAGTAACGGTTTGGTATTCAGATAAACCTTTGCCGGGACCGAGGATTGAACCCCAGACGCCAGCATAGAAGTCTGAAACCTTACCCCTAGACCACCAGGTCACCCTTTGGGGGTTAAAGATAATCCGTATCTGAATCATGTTCGACTCAATTGAAAAATGACATCTGGATACGAGAATTAATCCCGGGACCTTTAGCTTAGTAAACCAATACTCTTCACTGAGATCTCAAGGGATTGTCTCATGATCAAGGTCATTCTTCACTCATATCTTAAGGCATAATCAAATATATCAACGTGATAAAAGCATTCAAATATCGAACTATTTCACTATTTATACTGACTAGAGATCAATTTGAAATTCAATTTAGATTTGATATAACCTGCATTGATAGGTAGGTGGTCTATATTCCAAGCTCATCATGTCTATTTATTGTCTTTAATCAGAAATCAGGGTTAAAATCCTCAATGAGGTGAACTTACATGGTTTTTCCTTAGCAATTTCCTACTCTCCTTTCATGAAAATTCTGATATATTTCCTATAAACAACACATTTTTGTCCTTATATAATATGTTTAGCATCACGTTAAAACGTAATTAGTAGTAGTAGTAGTAGTAGTAGTAGTAGTAGTAGTAGTAGTAGTAAGTAGTAAGCTACCCACCCTACCAAACTATCAAGATTAAAATGCATAAAGCCCATACGGGTAAGTTATCAAGATGCTATAAGAAAAAAAAATTGACATCGAGGAGCCTTTCTAAAAAAATCTACTCTTTGAGTTGCCTCAGAGAGAGTAGCCAATTTTTCAACAGAATGGAAACAAATGCAAAATATTTTGATTGAGAATAAACCCCCTCTTTCCCCCGGTTCATCCACCCCACTATTAAAACGTATCAGCATGAAAAATTGGAAACTCCCCACAGTCGTTATTGCCTGCCATCATCTAGTATTACAGCTCAATTTGATTTGTCAAACATTCTAAAAAGAAGTCGCTTATTTGAACACAATGGAACGTATCAATGTCGTGTGACCGAGCGCCGCACGGCACATGCGTGTGTCGCCAACTGTCCAAATGTTAATAGTCGTGACACGTGACCTGTGCAGGCGATATTGAGAGGCTGGAAGGAAAAGGGGTGGTAAGAGGAGGAGGTCCTATCACATATGACATATTATCAAAGTTACAACTTATTTTCAGCGATTCAATTATTTTTGACAGGCTTTTATTTAATTTTGTTAACTTTTTTAATTCATATAGTCTAGAAAAGCCGTGCGCAAATAGCGCAATATTTAGGTCAAAATATGAAAAAAATAATTCCTTAATAATGATTTTATATGAACTAAAGAAAGTAAATATTTTTTCTCAAATGAATGAAACAAAGACACGTATATTTTAGTTTTAGAGACACGTTCCGAAGATACTTCGCGGAGCGGGTGTTATTTTCGACTTCAAGTAAAGATTGTTATGATTTTAATAGCGGTTGCACATCTTCAGTTGAATACATTTCTACATATAGTCCTTATTTTTCAATTTAGACCCATAAAATAAATCTATATTGGATCTGACAAGAACATACTGAAGCATAAAATAGTATATTTTATGCTAACTCTAGCGAGGTTTATGAGTTTTAGTGACGGACGTACTTAAACGTAGCTTGATCCCACTTTCTAAAATAAGGGCACAGTACATAATATAGTATTTTTTTAGTATTTACTATCCTTAAAAACTAGCAGTAAAGAACAGGACAAATTATAAAAGATCCCCCCGAACCTAGTGGAAATTTTTTAAATGACAGTGAAAGCGACCTTAGCCGATTTCTTTCTAAGGAGGTAAATCGTCCACGGGGACGTGGTAAGGGTTACAAGCGAATGGAAAAACACTCACGATAACACCAGGACACTAAGTGGATGTGTTTTAAACACTCACGATAATACCAGGATACTAAGTGGACGTGTTTTAAACATTCGTGATAACAGCATAATACAAAGTTGACGTGTTTTAAACACTCACGATAGCACTAGGACACTGAGTGAATGGGTTTTAAACACTCGTATAACACCAGGACACATAGTGGACGTGTTTTAAACATTCGTAATAACAGCATAACACAAAGTTGACGTGTTTTAAACACTTGCGATAACACCAGGACACAGAGTGGACGTGTTTTAAACACTTGCGATAACACCAGGACACAGAGTGGACGTGTTTTAAACACTCGCGATAACACCAGGACACAGAGTGGATGTGTTTTTTAAACACTCGCGCAGTCAAAGAGTTGGAGGTGAACTAATCACTCCAACTCAGTTTCCACTATTTAGTAGATGCACTCTTTAGTGACAAGAACTAATGTGTGCAATAAATGGATCCTAAATATTAATTTGTAGTTTTAATTTATGTTATATTTAATTAAAATCAAACCCAGTCTAATCGTTAGTACGGAATGTAAAACTACCTGACACCTGAACAACATCATCATCATCATCAACGGTTTCCAGCCTGTGGCTGGGTCAGTTTAGTAAAATTCTTCCATTTACTTATATCTTATCCCTCCACCATTCTTTCTCCCATAATATCTTCCATTCTTCTTCTCTCACTAGAACGCTTTCTGTTATCTGCTCCTTCCATCCCTCTATTGGATTCCCTCGCAGTCTTTTCCTTACATAATGCATTTCCAACATTTTCTTTGTAATGCTTTCTTTTTCCATCCTCATTACATGCCCATACCATCTCAGTCTTGCTCAGTCTATTAACTCATGTTCTTCCTGTACCTCCACTATTTACCAGATAACTTCATTCCTGTCGGTGACCTGGCGGTCTAGGGGTAAGGTGTCAGACTTCTGTGCTGGCGGCCGGGGTTCAATCCTCGGACCCGGCACAGATTTATCTGATTACCAAACCCTTCCTTCACCTCTGACAAGACATCTTGTGAATGTGGGGAATGCCAGGCCTCCACCGTGGTTCGGATTCCACGTTAAGCTGTAGGTCCTTCATTTCATCTCACAATCACCCTACCATTTCACATTAGCGTAAGTGCGTATAACCCGAACGGGTAGTAAGACGCGGTGCTAATAATAATACCTTAATTCCTAATCCTGTTTCTCCTCATGACAGCTAACCTGATCCTCACAAACTTCATTCCCATTGTCTACAATTTCCCAGTCTCTCTTACATTCAATGTCCATGTTTCTGCTGCATATATGACCATGGGTACGCCCGAACCCAATATACTTAAATTCAGTGCGATCAGGCCGTATACTAACCAGGTCAGGATCCAAAACAAGGGTGCCGGAACGGACACAACTGCGTGCTATTAGAATACACTTTGATATTAAAAAGATTGATTTGCAAATAGGGACACAAACAATACTTTTGGAACATAATCTAAGATGGAAAACATTTAGAGTTCTATAGTTAGCTATAAGAAGAGAGAGCCATCCAAACAAGTAGGCCTAGAGGTCTACTTTTTTCCTTAGATCTGGTCCTTTAACTCATAGCGAGATCAGTCAATGACCTTTACCCTCTGCTTCGGTGGTCGCATGGTCTAAGGCGCTACACTTACAGCTGAATAGACTGCCGATGACGGATGACGGGGAGATCGAGGTTTGAATCTTGGTTATAATTTACAAAATGATTTTCCACGCAAGCGCGGTTACACTTCCTCTAAATATAACCTTCTGTATCCCTAAAACCACTAGCACAATTAGTACATAACTATAAACCGAATGGTTAGTAAGACGCGGTGCTAACAAAAATATTATTTATACTCTAATTTGGTTTGCTATCAAAGAAGAAAAAGATTATGACTTTTTATTTAACGTCAGAATATACAATCCGATTTCCATTGGGAGAACCTTATCTTTCAGCTATAACAGCTACTATAGTATCTATTTTAACTCATTCCGAACTTAATTCATGTGACCTGCCACTGCCACTTTAATAAAAACCTATAAAGGTAATACAAATAATTTCATAGCACTTTATCAATGTTGAACTCAAAGAACTATATATTTATTTACCAGAAACCTAACATTGATTATTTCATTATGGTTAAGTTCAACACAAGGGTTATTGATAAATGATTACTTACTTTAAGTGGTGTAGATGAGTAGGGTAACTGAGAGGAAATGCACTTGTCAGTAGAAAACTACCCCCCAGTGTACCTCCGAGCGAGATCAAAACACCCAGCCCTCGCGTCACTGGCGATCTAGTGTATTATGAGCTTGACGGTTTAGACTATGTGGCCCCCAGGATCAGCAACTCCTCATTCGGACTGTCTGATTAGCGATATCTCAGCGGGCAAAGACACTCTGCACCTTTGATAGAATTTTGATATCAAGAAACCCTTAAAAAACACAGACATATTTTTCTTTTAAGTCAGCATTAATAACATTTAACTATGTTATTATTATTATTATTATTATTAGCACCGTGTCTTACTACCCATTCTTTAACTATATTATTAATATTATTTCCGAGGGTGCTTGTGGGGTTTGAAGCCTTGTAACGCTTTACGTGGTGGGGTGCTGGCCACCCACCGATAACCCTCCTCTTTTATCCGGGCTGGGGACTGGCTGCTGGAAGTTTGTAAACGTACATTCATCAACCAGAGCTGTTATTACATCACCAAGGATCTAAGGGAACTAGGGGTGGAAGAATATTGAAAAGAAGTGGCCCAAGATAAAACAAGATGGAGGAGGCTTGTAAGGTCAACGCGGGGTATCCAAGGCCTGTTATTGCTGATAAGAAGAATATAATATTATTTTATTTTTCTTAAGTCAACAACCCGAAGGTTGGTTTGATGTGATTTATATTCATCCAGCGCTTGGAATGTACTCAGCCTTTCTGCTGGTTAGCACAGCCTGTACCATCTGGTAGATAACCCATGTACAAGGGGAGTTCAGAAAGAGAACGAAAGGGCCTACCACTTTTTTCCGGAAAGGTATTTTCCCATAGATACCTTCCAGGGTTCTTTCACATACCACAATAGAAATGATACCAACGGCTTTATTCCCCCTCCAAAGAAAGATGGGCTACGAATTGTTATCGCCCAAGAAAAATCCGTTGACCTCAGTTGAGTTGTAAACCACGAACATCGAGTCCTGAGGAAAGTCCCTGGCCTCAAGACTATCCAAGGTAGAAAAATTATTTTATAGGTATTGATATGAAACTAACTAAATAAAACTAGCTCTCTGGCCTTGAAAAGTTCGAAAGTTCAGGGCCACCAGAACTTAAGCTCGACCATCAGCCCCATCCCAAGACACCTCCATACAATCCATAGCCTTACACTCAACCAAGTTAATTTTTTATTTTAAATTATCCTCTCAATAACGTCTTGGCCTATCAAGGGGTTTTGTATCTTCAGGTTTTCCAAATTAAGTGTAGTGTAAACGTTTATAATCAGTCATCCCCCATATTCGACACATAACCACCCCACCTCAGTCTGTGCTCCTTGAGGGCATAGATGGACTGGTCACTGTTTCTTACCACCACCATTTTCCCCTCAATTTGGATTGGGCACTGCTATCTTGCAGTACGATTTCCCTTCCGAGGTGGATTGGGCACTGCTGTATTGCAGTAAGATTTCCCTTCCGAGGTGGATTGGGCACTGCTATCTTGCAGTAAGATTTCCCTTCCGAGGTGGATTGGGCACTGCTATCTTGCAGTAAGATTTCCCTTCCGAGGTGGATTGGGCACTGCTATCTTGCAGTACGATTTCCCTTCCGAGGTGGATTGGGCACTGCTATCTTGCAGTAAGATTTCCCTTCCGAGGTGGATTGGGCACTGCTATCTTGCAGTACGATTTCCCTCCCGAGGGGGGTTGGGCACTGCTATCTTGCAGTAAGATTTCCCTTCCGAGGTGGATTGGGCACTGCTATCTTGCAGTACGATTTCCCTCCCGAGGGGGGTTGGGCACTGCTATCTTGCAGTACGATTTCCCTTCCGAGGTGGATTGGGCACTGCTATCTTGCAGTACGATTTCCCTTCTGAGGTGGATTGGGCACTGCTATCTTGCAGTAAGATTTCCCTTCCGAGGTGGATTGGGCACTGCTATCTTGCACAATTTCCCTTCTGAGGTGGATTGGGCACTGCTATCTTGCAGTACGATTTCCCTTCTGAGGTGGATTGGGCACTGCTATCTTGCAGTAAAATTTCCCTTCCGAGGTGGATTGGGCACTGCTATCTTGCACAATTTCCCTTCCGAGGTGGATTGGGCACTGCTATCTTGCACAATTTCCCTCCTAAGATGAACTTGGCTATACTAACCAAACATATTCTAACCTTGCTTCACTTCTTATTTAAAATTAATTTTTCCTCGTACCTACTATACGGAGTAGTTAACGTTCAGCTGTATGGCTTATACTGAACTGATGTCTGCTGGTGGCTTATTGTATTTATTTCCAATTAATATTAATACTATGAAGCGCCCAATATACCTGTTTACAATTCTTTCTAGTCCAACTGACAGTGCCCGACCCAACAATTTCTCACATAAAAAGCGCCCAATCCACCACTTGATTGTCCTTATTATGTTTGGGGTGCATAAAAACCGCGAGGTTCATCATTATGTATCTTTCTCCATTCTCCTGTTTGTTCGTCCCTCTTAGGCCAAAATGTCTTTCTCGGTACTCAGAATATTCAAAACTATAATCTTACCCGTTATTCTTTACGGATATAGGTATCTCATTTTGTACCAAGATAATATTTTTTTTTAGAGTTTAGAAAAAAAGTTGCTGAGAAAGGTTTTCATATTACCCATCAAAAATGACAAATTACAGTTCCCATGAATTTAAGTGTACAAAATAGTTTAAGTAATTTTTGTAACTATCAAAATGGTTTATTTTTTAATCTGAATCTGACTGTACTCCCGTGTAGCCATGAGTGTTTTCCCGACAGGTTTTTAGAGGTATGTTTAGTGAATCATGATTTACTTTGTCATCATGGGGGGCCTTGGATACACTGACGCAGCCAAGAGGGGTCCATTGGTATTTCACGTGGGAAAATTTGAAAATTTAAGTACTGCAAAATGCAACTGCATCAAAAGAAATATACTAATATCCAAAATAATTTAAAATCTATAAAAAAAATGGTCATTATTGTCTAATTATTATGACTATTAAGTTTTATGAACAATTTTTTATTAATGCATACTGCTAGACTATACAAACATGCAAGTTTCAATAAATTGATTTTGAAAATTTGATTCATAGAATTATTTTATGATCTTAAATCTGAAATTTCAAATAAGCAGCTTGCACTAACTCTTGACTCACAAAATCACTTTTGAACTATTTCACTTTAGTCTTATGTTAATTTTGCTTGGCTTCATAGAAAGTTCATTGAAAACTTCCTCCTCCCCACGTGGAAAAATCAAATTTGACCAGAACTGGGGCAGATCTGGGGCAAATCTGGCATTCTCAGATCTGGCCAATTCCACTTCTTCGCCAGATCTGGCATTTTTCCACATGGTTCCGTAACTGACACCCCTGGATGTTTGTACAGTACATGAAGCCATTAAATATGTCTTCATTTGTAGAGTTCCTCGTGTATTCTCTCAACAGCTTTAGGGATGAGAAAGAGGTAGGTGGTTAGCAAGGTCTGGGGNGGGGGTCATCCCTGACCCCCCCTCTTGGCTGCGCCAGTGCTTGGATGGGATTTCCTCCTTGTACTTCTAAAGCACATAAAACAAACGGTTTTTTTAAATTGGTTTAACTATGAACATAAATCCAAAATCGCGTTTTATTTGTTCACAGACGCTACGTCACGAAAAATTCTATTACAATTATTTACTCCTTTTTACGATAAAAACATAGGTCAAATTTAAAAACATTGAATTTGATTTGATTCTGTCTAAAGTGGTAACAAATTATAAACACAAATTTACGGTAGCTATAAGCACAGTAATCAAACATAAAAATATTAATATTAAGCTTAATAGCTCATAATACTTTACTTATGAATAAAAAAGAAAGGAAAATATAGATATTTGCTTTAACTTTTTATGTCTCAATTTGATAAAATACATATTAACAATTGAAAAATAGATGACATAGCTGATTTTTTTTAAAATTCTAAAACAAAAAATAAAATCATTTGTTCAATAGTAACTATTTTCAAACGTCAAACATACTATTTTTATTAAAAAACAACAACATAACATTGCCTATCTAGATTAAAAACCCACCACCTAATTAATCCTTGTTCATGACCTAAAAATAAAAGTCATGGTCTTTGAAATAGGATGGAAGTGAGGAAGGGGGAATGGGGAGGGGTAACCAAACAATATTTCATCGTTATTATCAGAACAAAATGATATTTTGACCCAAGGCCTCATTTAAACCAATGATGCATAATCCTTTTTCCGAACAAAATGGGATGACATATAGGCTCACTATCATATGTGCGTGTGTGTGTGTTTTTTTTCACTGAGAGAAATGGAAGGGAGAAATATTGAAAAAGGGAGGGGTGTGAAGGGGGTGCGGTATTGACTGCAGGCAATAACTATATTGTAACTGATGATGTTTTGTATGAGAGGAGCGTAGGTGTTGGTGTGTGTGTGTGTATAAAGTACAGAAGTGAAGAGTAGGCCTACTACTCTCCAGTACTTTCCACGCCACTACACCAACAAATTGTTTTATAAAGTGATTATGTCTGGGTATGAGGACCACTGGACCCCTAGCTTTTACTAAACCCCATCCCCCGCCACCCTCAGCCTTCAATCTCTCTCACACCCCAAGGGCTACAAACTTTACCAACAACAATGCTAACATCATTTGAGTGTCATAAACAACATGAGAAACAAGCTAAAAAAAAATTGAGTGTTTGTATGTGTATGTGTATTTCCCTTTGTGGTTGGCGTTTACCTCTTTAGGGATATTTTGAATGAGATATACTTTTGATTTTGGATTGCGTCGTCAGAGGGAATATTTTATGGCATTCGATTGCTTCAGTTTTTAAAATGTAGGCATGTTGCTACTGAACATTTAGCTATATTTTTAATAATTCGTTTTAAATCTTCTGCATTTTATATGAACGTTTTAAGCTAAGGGCTACTCTTTGACTCACAAACTCCCTCTTATTACGTGTCCAGGCTGGAAAACAACACCAAAGAGAACAGGTTCGCTCCTGCTTCAGTGGCCACGTGGTTTAACGCACTTCTCTTATGAGACTATATTGCCGAAGACGAGGAAATCTGGGTTCGACTCAATCAGGTGCACTGAGGGTGGTTTTACTAAATGTTTTTCCACTCTCACTCCACATGAATGCGGGTCACCTCCTCTAAATTAAACCTTCATAAGCCCTATCAAATTAATGTAACTAATACAAGGCGTTTAATACAAGCGGGTAGTAAGACGTGGTGCTAAGAATATCTCGATAAAATAAAATTATCAGTTGTTCCATACTCCATTTAATTTTTCTGTTGGCCCATTATTTATGTTTGTATTTAATATTTACACATTTAATAATAAGCTTTACTCACACATACTGTTCGATTATAATAGAAATATACTTTTATGGTAGTTACAACAGCTACTAAAACAATTTTTATACATTCATACGTCCAGTAATATGATCTGAAGTTGTCAATTTTGATAAATAATAACAATACCTATAAAACAATACTAATTATTTAGTCATATTTTCATTGTTAGTCACAAAAAAATGTGTTTTCTAAAAGTTTTTTCCTTCCAAAATTCTACTATAGTTTATGACTTTTTATTATCCTCCATTCCGCAACTAATATTCAAACTTTCTTTTTGGAAAAAAAAAGAAAAAGAAAACTTTTATTTAGTTTTATTTTATTTCACTTACTCTAGTGATATGTAAATATGACGCGTCGTAATAATTCCCATGTAAATGAAGATGGGACACTTAAATATAAAACACATTCTAGTTAATAGTCTTTCCGACGCTATCTCCCTATTGTCTAGTTTTTACGACTTGTGTGGAGACTATATACAATTTTGGTCTAGCCTTACTGCATATTTTGGTCGATTTTACATTTGTTAAGGTGGGATGAAATGGGATTTGAGAAAAAAAGGTAGTGTGTTTGCAGCTTTTATGGCAAAACCTTTTTTTGGCCAAATAAAATCAAATATTGCTTCAGTATAAACATATAATTTAATTTTATTCCCATGGTGATCTCAACATTTCTTGAATATTTGTCGGGGTTGTCCTTGAATGTAATGACAACTTTTTATCTTAATTTAAAAAGTTTCTCATCTAATGCCTCTATACTCATGACAGATATTCAACAACTGCTGATATCACCATGTGAAGAAAATTGAACTCTATGTTTCTACTGGAGAAATATTTGATATATTTTAGCAAAAAAAAAAGGCATAAAAACTGAAAAAAAACCCAGATCTTTTCTCTCATCCCATTCCACCTTAATACCAGAGATGAGATTCTTGAACCCTCAATTTATCAAATCCCTAGAATTCCTTTGTATTCGAGATTCCTAAAAATCTAAAATAAAAAAATGACTCAAACACGATTATGAAGACCTTGACTTGATATAACAATTTCAATCAATTGGATAATTGGGAGAGTAACTATATCACAAAAAAAAAAGACAAAGATATGACACAAACGCACAAACTATCTCATATGGTGTATTATGACTTCGAAGATAATTTAAAAACAAATACATCTTGTTAATCACAAAAATCACTCTTTTAATATAAATTCTAAACCAAATTGTTAAACATATTTAACAAAATTCAAATTCTTATAAACTACCCTAAATTATTTATTTGTAGGATTAAAAACGTGTTCTTATATTGAAAGCTATTCACAGATTATCAATTTTTATTCATTTTTAAAGGGGTGACCTGGCGGTCTAGGGTTAAGGTGTCAGACTTCTATGCTGGTGGCCGGGGTTCAATCCTCTGTCACGGCAAAGATTTATCTGATTACCAAACCCTTCCTTCACCTCTGACAAGATATCTTGTGAATGTGAGGAATGCCAGGCCTCCAAATTCCACGTTAAGCTGTAGATCCTCCATTTCATCTCACAATCACCCTACCATTACACATTAGCGTAAGTGCGTATAACCCGAACGGTAGTAAGACGTGGTGCTAGTAATAATAATAATTTTTCAAGGTTAATTTCCAGAGAGCTCAAATTTTCTCTAATTCGTCTTAAGTAAACCATCCTTAAATTGATTTATTTTAGATACCAGTAAATAAAGATACATTACTATTGATAATGTAAAATAGTCCCTCCATACCAATTTTGAAAATTGTGTATTTTTGAATCAATTAGTTAATTTCTCCGACTTGACGTTCTGGTTGGATGTAGTAAAGTATGTCATAAAAACGATTATGCTGTTGGCAGTCAAAGCTATTGTAATACTCTGGTAGTTACTAATGACCTGTCATCATCATCATCATCATTATCAAAAACAACTTTTTCCAACTGTGGTCGGCACAGTTTAGTAAAATTCCTCCATCTTCCTCTAGCTCTTCGTCATTCTTTCACCTTCAATCATTTCCATTCCTCTTTTCTCACTTGCACACTTTCTGTTATCAGCTCCTCCCATCTATTTATTGGTCTCCCTTGTGATCTTTTTCTTACATACTTCACCTCCATCATTCTCTTTGGTATTCTCTCCTTTTCCATCCTCATTACATGACCAATTAAAAATCTTTATTTCACAAAAATATGACAAGATCCGAAACATATCTCTGTCAGGAAACAAACTCAACCTTGCTTCCTTCCTGTGTGTAGGTAAACAATTTAATTTACATTTAAAAACGTAGTATATTCCATTTAGTTTTAATATTTTTCATAAATAGTACTCATGTCATCTAATGTAAAACTAAAATATTATAAACATAATATTATGAGTAGATATTTATAAAACTTTTATTATAAATTATTTATTACTAGTAGAAGTACCCGGCTTTGCCCGGGGTGACCATGCAATACATTGCGTGGTTACCAAGGTGACACTGAACCGTCGCTTCTCTTATCACGTAGAAAAAGAGACGATTACTATTTCATGATTACATAAGTTATAATTGATGAAGGATAGGGAAGGAAGACGCATCACTGAAATATATAAGTTTATTAAAAAGCAAACAAAAAGATATAGAATTACATACGAGTGAAAAGATTTTAATCCAATTAATTAAAGATAACTGCATTCTGTTATAGAGGTAGAAAACATTCATTTGGACCAAAAGATATTAACACTTTGTAGACAAGGATCCAACAGAAGTTAGAACATTTTGTTCAGTTTAAAAACTCTAGATATAGGGATCTTCGTTCTTACTCGAATGAAGTAGCGTCTGCCTTAACTCAGCGGCAGTAAAAATAGGAGATCCAAGATAATTAAGTTCTAGGCAATAAACATAAATACAATCTAGCCTGGCAAATACCCGACCTAATACCTGAGGGGTCTAATCAAAGAATGACAGTGAAACCATTGAACACAGAACACAGTTACGTAAACCTAAGAATAGTTCCCTATAGGAGTAACTTCCATTTAAAAAATAATAAATGGCTAACAATCAGGCATCTACACAGTGATTTTACTATGGCCGGTCATTTCCTAATGATGCCAGGACAATCAATAGTAAATTTATAGATTTACCCATTACTGGGGCAACCAATAACTAGTAAAAACTATCTTTGAACATTTAGATACATATGGCGCTTGAAGGGGCTGGAAAAAAGCATTATCCCGGCGTGCCACTACTTCAATCTTGTAGTGCTCCCACAGGTTGGTAACCGTATATAGCTACACCAAAAGGGGGGCAATCATGACTGCGATTAGTCACTGTCCTAACTAGGTCCAAGAAGAAAACGTTATATGATCTGATTGTTGCCATAAGGAGATCCTAAAAGTTATCATTCCGTTTAGGTTGCCATAGCCATTTCCTGATAAATAAAACAATGTCTTAAAAGACATATAAAAGGAAATCAAATTCATGGACTCAGTAAACACAATCACCTGGTCTCATATATATATATATATATATATATATATATATATATATATATATATATATATATATATATATATATATATATATATATATATATATAGATATATATATATAGAGAGAGAGAGAGAAAATATAGCCTTCGTCTTATGGGCATAGGGAAATAACTGACAAACTATCTGATCCAAGAAACTATGTCTGATGGATATAGAAAATAGCTCAGACATCCTAACACAATAAACTATGTCGACTTGACATATAAAATAAAGTTAGACATTCTAATACATGAAACTATGTCCGTACATAGAAAATAACGTCAGATATCCTGACACGATACACTATGTCTGATGGACTTGGAAAATAAAGTTAGGCATTCTAATGACATAGAAACGGATCTTACAATCCAATGTAGATTCTAAACAGAAGATACAGATACAAAGTCTCAGAAGGGGCTTCCTCTGCAACGTGGTAGGGAGACCAATGCCTGAACATCATGGCCACCATAAGAGTCTTCAGTGCTGAAGTCTTACGTCTTATCTCTTCCTCCGGTGAATTAATAAATGGAATACAAAAATGCGACTCACAGAAAATCAGTTATATAGCAACAGAACTGAATCAGAATTGGACTACATCAGGAGAGCTAAGGGGAGAAGGGGGGGCAGAGTTGCAGAATTACGCCGATTTCTCACTAGCGCTTTCAGAAGGTGTGGTATGCAGAGACAATTATCTTTCTTTTCTTCGAAGAGTGATCTTCGATCAAGTCGTGGAATTGCTCGCGGTGCTGGTATAATCTGCTGGGGCAATCTTCCTCGGAGCTTGGGTGTTTCCCGGCAACATAAATCCAGTGAATTAACACCTGCCACATCTTATTAGAATATATTAGTACTTGTTATTTTGTTAATGGTCTTTATGGAATTTTAATTGTTGATGTCATATTATATAAAAGACATGCTACAACACTTTACTTTGCTTCAAACAAACCAAAATAAAGCTTTTCATTTTACTGCTTCCAACCAGGTTTTTTAGCTGATTACATTTTTTTAGACATAATTGTAAAATTCCGGCCTCTGGATGCAGATGTTCATGAACAATGGATATTAATTTTAAAATTTCAGACATTTGCGTGTGGTAGATATCGCGCAATGCTTATAAGANGAGACAAACAAACTCAATATTTTATGAATATATAGGTTAGAAACGCCTTAAGAAATGTGTGTTAGAAAATATAGTACTCGTTGTCAAAACTTGGTGTTTTTTTAAAAATCTGTTTTTAATCCAGCATGTTTTGAAAATGTATTATGTTAGAGAGCCTCAACAACTACACTTAATATTCAAGAGAGGCTTAGGTACCATACAGGTACATAATGCAATCTTACCTTGACTTGTATGCGGTTTCCCTCCATGGTGGTGTTGCTAACCAGAGTTGCGCGAGTGGTATTCTGGTGGTATGACCAGAGTGGTATACAAAGTCGCATTCTTCACAGCGCAGGGAAATCATATTACAGGTCTAGAAGTTAGCAGCCCGACGGGTGGTTTTTATTCGGGGGGGGAGGGTAATTTCAAAAGGGTGGTATGTTGAGGGGAAAGGGGAAAGCCACAAGTTAACTTCGTTTTCTTGCCCGCTTCCTTTTTATAGTCGGTGGAAGTATAGGGAGTAAAGAGAGAGAAGAGATGAAAGAACAGAGGAATAGATGGAAAATGAGGTAGATTGAATTTCGTCGTTAAAGGGGGAAAATGATGTTTCATACAGAATAAGGATAGATATAGAGCGAGAGGAAAATAATAGGGAGTTACAAACAAATAGACAGACTGGCTGAACCTCGCCGTTTTATTGAACGGTTTGTGCTTGGAAGTCAAGTCAGGAATTATAGCCGTAATCTAATCGTGATTTGTCAACAACAGGCCGCGTTACGTAAATCAAATCAGGGATAGACATAAAGTTTATTGTCTCGTAATGGTGATTGGTGGATTTGATATATATCTATAGGTGATTGTAGGAGGGTAGTATTTTATATATGACCCTTTGTGTGGTTACTAGAACGATAACTAGGAAGTAAATGTATTATTGTATTGCTTACCAAACAAGAAAAGGTTATCTTTAATATCGTTAAACACACAAAAGTGTAGTCGCCGAAAGACAAATAAAAATGGTCCGTGGTCTGCCAACAAATATTATAGTTGACAAGTTATTATATGGTGGTTATTAACAATGAATAATACATTTTAAATAAAAAAAGAACTGTTTCAAATGACATAGATATGAAACTACATTAACTACATTTTTTTGGGTGCATGTTTCAATTTTTTGACAAATTATATTTGGATACGGGAATTGAACCCATTACTCGAGGATTAACGCTAAAATGTTCTACCACTGAGTTTTCCCAGATTCGACTATTGCTCAGGCTCATTCTTCCTCATGATATTAAGACAAAGTCTGTGATGGACGTGTGGAACTTATCGGCGTCCTAAGCCAACATAAGTAACTTAAGATCATCCCATTTTTATTTTGTTTTCCAGTATTATTTTTACTTCTTCTCGGCCTCTCGGAGAGAGAAGTATTGTGATCGTCAACAAAATTTAGCTCAAGATTTTGATAAAATGACGTTTCATGAGCCCTTTAAAACGTCTATCTGTCTTTATCTCGACTTAGAGCCAAAAACATGTTAACTGTCAGGTTTTAACTTGGTATTTTGTGTTTTCATTAGGCTCTCCCGAAGAATTTGGGGAGTTAGATATCCAACTCTCAAATTAAGGTTAGTTTACTGAAGAACAAAAAAAAGTGACAAAATAAATTATCTCGAAATCCACTCTAACGGTTTTGTTTAAAATTCGTTAATAAGAATGGTTTAGCATAACATATAAAAGGGTAACCATCGTTTCCCCATGAAAAATACTTTGAGGGTACTTTTAAAAAGTGAAAATATTCAATTGTGATCATATCTCCGTAACAGTTCCAGATACTAACTAGCTTATCAATGTAAAGTTGCACTTCTAATGAAGTTAAAATTTATTTATTTGAAATTTACTGTACACCCAATATTGTTCTCAGCCTGTGGCAGTATTTTTTTAATCAAGCCATATATTTTCCACTACCAGAATGCTAGGCCTGTTGCAGCTTAATATGCCCCTAACTTAAGACTAGGACACGCACAACATCCAGTCCCCAACCATTAATTCATCACTGTGAAAGGGTAAACCCACATTTTATCAATTATAAACTTTTTGGCCATGCCGGGAATCAAACCCGTCACCCACTAGTTAGATAAACAGGCACGCTACCAACTGAGATAAAGTGTCGGATATTTATTTGAAATAATTTGTTCATATAAAATTAAGTTTCTGTGATATAAGCTAATATGTATTCTTTTATTGGAGGTCTTTGAATTATGAAAAAAAAACACGATTGTTCTGTTCTTTGTTGGACAGGTATGTTCTCTTTTCTCGATGTTTCTGTATCAGTGTAAATTATTTCTTTGATACTATGTGGTCGATTGTTTCTGAAACAATGTATATTACTTTGTTTCACAAATATTAGAATTTTTTAGTAAATGGCTATTTTTTAAGACTAAAAAGAAAGTCTGTGTTGTACCTTGCCATTTATTTCTTCTCACGATGTTTAGCAATACGGGCTTGATTAGTTTGTATTAAATCAATCATGGGCGGCGAATATTTGGAGAATACCACCACCACAGTTAAAAATGGACAAGAAGCGATTTTTTTTAATACATGAGGATGTAAATCAGAACTTGTTATTACATTCTCAACAAGATAGAAGAACCCTTGACAAAAAAAATTGGGGAAACTGGCACCACCAACCAATCCACCCAGAACGGCTGTTTATTTGTTTGAGGTAAGTTTTTTTTTTCTTTGAAATGCATTATTTTAGATGTAAGTTCTTTAACGGATTTTTTAAAAGATTTTTCCAGTATAAGCAAGAATTAATTTAAGTTTACTGTTATTTTTTTTATATGAGAGTAAAAATTGTGGCACTAAACAATCAAAACTAAGTAAGACTACACGCCTGATTTTGAGGTAGTCTGCAAGCTTAATGAGCGCTGAAAATATGCTTCAAACATTCTTGTTTGCTGAGTGCTCATTGTAAGCGCCGACAAGCTCGAACACGCTTTATTTGTGCGCCGACACATTTGACCCCAGCGTTTTATACTCCATTCACGGTAGGAATTACTCTCTGAAAGCTCTTTTTTCCTACCAATATCCTACTATATAATAGATTTCTGGTAGGGAAAAAAGATCTTTCAGAAAACAATTCCTACACTGAACAGACTTTACGTGCTCGTACCCTAAGGCATTAGGAACTAGGAATACTTTTACAGAAAAATTGAAAAAAGAAAAACATCTTTGTTCACCAAAGAGCATAAGAATCAAATTTATTTTTAAAGACTTGAATTAATAGTATATATATATATCTCAGAAACAATTATTTTATAAAAATATATTTCAACTAAAAGATTTATATTTTAAATAGGAAGAACTCAAATAGTTGTGGAGAAATTATTAAAATAGTTAGAAAATTTCCTTCATGTAAAGTACCCTCAAATTCATTTTTATTAGAAAATGAGAGTTTACATCTGGTTTATAAATATAAATACTACCTAGATGTAAAATTTAATCAAAATCGTTAGAGAAAATTTTGAGAAAATTGAATTTTTTAATCTTTTTGCCCTTCAGTAAACTACCCTTAAAATTAGGGTTTGACATCTGATTCCAAAAATCCCCCGAGAGGACCTTCTGAGCACCCCAGATACCAAGATATACCCCAATCAGTAAAATAGTTCTGGCTGTAGGCCGAGTTACAGACATACAAACAGACGGACGGACAGAATGATAGACAGATGGAATTGCGAAAACAACTTTTTTAGTTTAACAGCGTCAAAATTTATCAAAATCTTGGGTTAGAATTTTTTTGGCGATCACAATACTTCTTTCTCCGAGGTGTCGAGAGAAAATAAATATTCATGTATTAGGCTTTTATTGCTTCAGTATTAAGGGCCTTTTGAAAAACGCAGAGCCCCCTCCGGTGGCTGCATGATCTAACGTACCACTATCGTCTGAACTGTCGAGGTTTGTATCTCGGTTGGGTGTACTGAGGGTGATTTTTCCTAAATTGTGTTCCATTCTCATTCCATGCAAATTCAGGTACACTTTCTCTAAGTATACCCCTACTTATCCCTAAACTCTCTACCTAAATAAGTACATAAGCGTACAAACCGAACGGATAGTAAGACGCGGTGCTATACAAATGCAAACTTGTTTTTTTAACAAATATTTGGATAAATCTTATAAAAACGATTCTGCGTATTTTTTCATACAGTCTATTGTAATTAGGAGCGTTTTTAAAAAAAAATAGATTGCCAGTAACCTATCCTTAAATGATTTTCCTTTATTTATATAATCATATGAAATTTTCTTCAGGTATAAATTTTGAACCAAATTCTTATAGTTATTTAAAAACACAGCAAATCAAAGTAAATCAAGTAATTAGTAAAATGTTATTAATTTTAGAGCTAGAATTTTAAAAAATATCACAATTTTCCTTGAGATATGTAAGACCAAAATAATATAAATATCAAGTTTGAATGAAATTATCAGAATCGTTTTGGATGTAACCCTCGTTAAAGCAATTTAAAGAGACAGATAGATATACATAATTTTAATAATCTCTTTTTTTTTTATTCCGGAGGTACATAGAACATTAAAACTTCAAGGCCAAAATTCTTAAGACTATAATACTTTTTCTATATGAAATCACTTTCTATTATATAATTTTTAACTTCTTAAATTTTTAACTGTACATTTCATAGCAAGTGTCTTATATCCTCAAATATTCTACAATATTTAGCTCGTTCTAGTTTGAACTAGAAACTAAAATAGTTGGGTGTTGAAAGAAAGTATCTCGTACGTTATCCAGGCTACTACCCATTTTAGTTTAATTAGGAACAGTGGTGAAGGGGTGGGATTTTCTTCCCCTTTCCCCCCTTAACTTAAAAGCGTACCAACCGCAACATAGAAACGCGACGAACCCTTTTTATTCTTTTGTCTTTCTGAGAGCGATCAAGGAAAATAAAACTCTTGTACATTAGATCACAAAATGTGGCCATTGTTAAAGAACAGATATTAAGGCAAAAAAAAGAGGGGGGAGGGACTGGTAGGGATAAATTGGAGGAGGCTGCAACAAATTGGGATGAAATATTTTCTAGAATATAAATAAGATGGAAAAAAAATTTTTAAGTACAGTAAAAATTTCAAAATTTGTCAGTAAACTTGAAATCATATTTTTTTAGAGCCGTTTAAGATATACGTATGTGTACTAGTTTCGCTAATGTTTTAAGGATGAGAAAGGTTTGATTTAAAGAAAAAGTGTACCCGTATTGGCGTGAAGTGATAGTGGTAAAACATTTTTGGATAAAAAAAAAAGCTTCAGTAGATCTAAACGGGATTTCAATCCCGATCTCACCATCATTTGAAGTCCAGGCCATTGCGAGAGGGGAGCCTTAGGTCATGCAGCCAACAAATCGGTTGAAATATATTTTTAAATTTTGAAACGCTACCCACATCAGTGTACATAAGGACTAAGCCGTCAACATTGTATGACTTGGTTTTATGGTGAGGAGGAATTTGTGGTTTAAATCCCGGCTTGGTTTATTAAGTTTTTCCTTCAGTGTTTCTTCACTCAATCTCTACGCAAATCTGGGTACATTGCCTCTAAATTCTACCTTTCTCATTCTTATATCATTAGTGAAAATATACAGTTCGCCAGGACAAGGGGAGCAAAAAAAAAAAAGTGTTCGCTTTCGATAAATATACTCTATTATATTATGTTTTCAAACCCACTTCAGTGGTCGAACGCTCCAATACGTCCGTCTCGCCATGGAATGGACTGCCTATGACGGGGATATCAGGGTTTGAATCCCAATCGGGTGTACTGAGGGTGGTTTTTGATACAATATTTTCTACTCTTCCCTCCCACAAATTCGGGTACACTTCCTCTAAATCCAAACATCCTTATTCCTAACACATTAACATAATTTGTATACATAGTGCGTATAGCCCGAATGGGTAGTAAGAGACATTGCTATAAAAACATTTAAAAATGTATTGTCAATTTATAACTTCTCTCTATAAAACAAAACAAAAAAAGACACCATTTAGACAAACTAAGGATCTATTAAAAATAAAAAAATAAAGTTGTACAGTCTAATTTTCATAGCTAGAGAAACTACTAGATATAATTTTATGTATTCATACATCAATTCATGTGATCTGTATCTAATATTATAGTAGAATGTTATCAGGTCTGACCACAAACAAATATGTTTATATTTTCTAAAAGGCTATTCCTATACAATTTGGCCTCTATTTTTATCAATATAAAATAGAGGACCAAAAAATTACCAACGCACATCGGTAGCTGCACGGTCTAACACGCTACTCTCGCAGTAGACTAGACCGCCGCTGGCGGGGAGATCGAAGTTTAAATTTCGGTCGGATATAGTGAAGGTGGTTTTCCCTAAATGGTTTTCCACTCTCCATTCACGCAAATTTGGGTACATTTCCTATAAATATAGCCTTCCTAATCTCTAAACCACTAGTGAATTTAGTGCATAAGCATGTGACCCGAACGGATAGTACGGTGTGGTGTTAAAAAAATTACCAGAAAGAATAGTTAAAATGATACAGCGACCATACATGAGCTATGGGGTGGGTTTTTGTTAAATTTTCCCACCCCTAACCCACTGAACGTCAAATTCAGCCCGCCAGGGCGTCAATGTTGTCCTCTGTGAAGTTTTGTTATCTGTTTCTATGTCGTGTCCGTTAACGAGAGCCCCTCGGGGCTGGTGTCAACTGTCCGTCCTATATGTTTCTAAGTGTTTTATTCATGTTTTATCTGTATATGTTTAAATTTAAGGAAATAAAGCCATTCAAACAAACAAACAAACAAAATGATACAAAAAATCTCTAGTAAAAATATAATCTAAGAATGTTTGCGTTACTTGTGTTACTGTGTACTTGAGGGATTTGAGTGGCCCTAAAATATTTCGTATAGTTTGAACCCTGGTAAGACCTAATACAATTTCTTATAGTTTGAATCATGGCAAACCCTAAAATAATTTCTTATAGTTTGAATCATGGCAAACCATAAAACCATTTCTTATAGTTTGGTTCATGGCAAACCCTAAAATAATTTCGTATAGTTTGAACCCTGGCAAGACCTAATACAATTTCTTATAATTTGAATCATGGCAAGCCACTAAAACAATTTCTTATAGTTTGAATCATGGCAAACCCTAAAATAATTTCTTATAGTTTGAATCATGGCAAACCATAAAAACATTTCTTATAGTTTGAATCATGGCAAACCCTAAAATAATTTCGTATAGTTTGAACCCTGGCAAGACCTAATACAATTTCTTATAATTTGAATCATGGCAAGCCCTAAAACAATTTCTTATAGTTTGAATCATGGCAAGCCCTAAAGCAATTTCTTATAGTTTGGTTCATGGCAATTTCTAATACAATCTCGTATGGTTTGAATCCTGACAAGCCCTAATACAATTTCGTATGGTTTGATCCCTGGAAAGTTCTAATACAATTTCCTATGGTTTGAATCCTGACAAGCCCTAATACAATTTCGTATGGTTTGAATCCTGACAAGCCCTAATACAATTTCGTGTGGTTTGATCCCTGGCAAGTTATAATACAATTTCGTATGGTTTGAATCCTGACAATCCCTAATACAATTTCGTATGGTTTGAATCCTGACAAGCCCTAATTCAATTTCATATGGTTTGATCCCTGGCAAGCTCTAATACAATTGGGTATTGATGTATCATGGCTCTGGTGCTGGATGTGCAATATTGGGTATGCTGTCCTAAGTTAAGTTGGTTTATACCATGTGATAATAAAACCTTACAATTAGAAGGTATGCGTTAAATAAATATATAATATCCGTCCACAAAATGAAAAAATAACGTATCATTATTATTTTATAAAAAGTTTTGCTGGAAAAAAAATTATTTTTAAACTACTTAGTAAGATTTTAGTTCTCTGGCATATAAACAACCCGAAAAGATTTTAAAACGCTGTGAATATAAATATTCGGTGGCATTTTCTTTGTGGACTCATGTTTTGTTTATGTTTCAGTAAAGCAGAGCCTAAGAGTATAATTATAGCATGCAATATTATTGCTTGGATATTTCGAGGTGAAAAATAAATTTTGAAAAATATTAGAAAAAAAAATTAATATGTACGTGTCGCTAGGGAAATAGCAAGCATGCATTATAATTCATTGTTGTATTAACTGTAGACAGATGATGGCTTCTTTAAAATACTAGCGATTAGTTATTTAAAATATTACAAACTTGTATAGTTTTAAAAATATTTAATTTTATCTATAATATTATAAGTCTTTTAGAAAAACACAAGTATCCTAGATATACAATATGGTGATCATTCGAAAATAAAATTGAAAAAAAAATTATTATATGTGATATATAGCTTTACAAAGTGTTTTACTAACAGCCATAAATTTATTTTCAGAAATTTCAAATAATCTTGCGTCCAACAACTTACTTTAAAAAATGCCAACATAAAATATTTACATATTCAAATATACTGGCCAAAAAAATTATTCCAAAATAACTATTTAAATTTAAGTTAAATGCATTTATATTTCATGTTTTAACACATGTGCTCTCTTTCGAGTCCGCACTTTGACCAGTGCGCTCTTTCATGTCCGAAAAAAGTCTACCTCAGTGAGTCAGATTCACATACAAATCGCTCGAATTGCCAAGTTTCGAAAATGAAAATAATTATTTGAAAAATCACTTGTGAATGTCTTAGTAACATTAAATTTGTCCTCTAAATTGCTCGTCTCCACGATGAAGCCGACAGAGCTGGTACTGTCCGCGGTCAACAACCTGAGGAGCGGTCCTAACGGCGTCACGCTCAAAGAAGTCGCCAGCTACATCGCCTCTGAAAAAGACATCAGCAGAAGTGTCGCCACCCGCCAGGCCAAGACAGCCTTGAAGAGGTGCGTTGCTTTTGGGGTGCTCAAAAGTAACAAAAACTGCTACAAGATCGTTGATTTCAACGATGCAGATCATTTGGCGAGGTCTCACCGACGTAGACGTCGAAGGCGTCGAAGTGGCCGAAGGAGGCGCCGAAGTCGCCGACGTAGGCGTCGTAGGCGCTCTCGTAGGAGGAGGCGTAGCAGGAGGAGGGGTGGGCGCAGGAGGCGTCGCATGAGCAGGAGGCGACGCAGGCGCCGCCGTCGTAGGCGGAGCCGCAGCCACCGCAGAAGCAGGTCGCGGTCACCAATGTTTTGAACTTGATGGCCTCATTCCACCTTCTCTCCAATAAAACAATCCTTTCAACAATTATTTGTTACACGAAGTCTGATTCTGTCTTCAAACACAATGTGCAATTATTTTAAATAATGTTACAATAAAAAATCATTTGAACATAAACATGTCTGGTCTTATTGTTTATTTCCTACTTCAATATATGATAGATTATTTAGTTATCTGAAAAATAAAGTATAAATTATCTGGTACTCTTTTCTTTATTGATTTTTATTTCTTCACTAAAGTATGCATCCTGTATTGTGGACAAATAAAACCATGTTTTCTGGAGTACCATTATATTTTAAGGGAATTATATTAAAATCTAATGAATACTTAGCCAGCCATTATAAAGAATAGCGTGCGTGATAAATTTACTGAAAAAATACAATTAAAACTTTTTCTGTAAATTTATCATATATTATCATTATATATATAAAATTAATTTATATAATATACATAATTAATATATATTATATATATTATATATATATATATATATATAATATATATAATATATAATATATATATAATTAATATATATAATATATGCTGTGAGATATTAGTAGCTAGCCTTGAAAGTAAATAAAAAAATTATTAGCAGCCGGATGAAGATTAAAATGTGTGCACTAAACAAATACATGATGTCACAGACTTAGAGCAAGGGTTCCATAAATATTTCATTTGAGTCAATAGGCAGGTTTGTTGGGATAGAAAATTGCCTCAACCAGTTGTAATGACGATAATTCGAGGGCCTGCCACGAACGGGGTAGGGAGGGGACTATTGATACAAGATTAACAAATGAAATAAAAAGAATAAATAAAATAAAACAATTATAGAATAATAAAATACCTATCCATAGAACAGTGTATGCCCAGTCCACAAGCCGTGGTTTCCTCCGGAGGAACCTACTGGTGTTTTGTCACAACGTTGCGTTTGTCTACGTGTCCAACGTTTGCAGGCTGCTTGTTACAATTTTTTATCCCTAGTATATGCAGATGCACTCCCTCAGAAAATGGCCCTCCTCTTCAATGTCCTTGGATTAAAGTCCTGGTGTTAAAAACTAAATTAATTTTAAAAGTAAAGGAAATAAAATATTATTCAAGGTGCAGAGAATGTGGCGGCGGCTCCTTAGTACTAGTGCGACTCAACAGATAGCGCGCGCTGCGACAAAATTCATACTATCTGACAGTCTAGGTCTTTCTCCAGACGACAACACATAATTTTTGTTTGGTTGCACGCTTATGACCTCAAAAGGAAACTAGCCACGCAGTGTAGTGGCGAGTGCACCTGGCTACAAACCTTGGGGTCCCAGGTTCAATTCTCAAGTGTTACCTTGGGTATTTTCCCCCGAAAGGGAAATGACCCCAACGATCATCGGGGTTTGGTTAGGGTTTAAGTGTTTGCACTGATTTGCACATACTGATCTCACCACGACATGGAAAGAGCCTCCGCGGTAAGGAAGTACTATTAGTACACTCAAACGTCCCCTGAGCAACGGCACATTACCAGTAGTACTGGCCAATCTTTGCACAAACTGGACTACGGGTGATGTAGCCTAGACGCGCAATTCTATTATTATCTTTAAAGGTAAGTTGAGATAAAGTATTAAATAAAAATAACCATGCTTAATTCATATGAAATGAGAGAATTAAAGAATAATAAAGGAAGAAGAGCCAGTCCAACACAGGATAGAGAAGGCACGACTAAGGTGGTATGGACATGTGAGAAGATTGGAGAGGGAAAGGATGCCTAGGAGGATGTTGGATATGGAGGGGGATTAGGAGAGCGAGAGGAAGGTAAGGGATAGATGGCTGAAGGGAGTAAGGAGGAGTGTGGAGGAGAAAGGGGAGGAGCGGGTCAAGCTGGAGGAGAGAAGAGAGGGCAGGGTCAAGCAGGAGGAAAAGAGGTGGTGGAGAATCTTACGTTCCAAACATACCTAGCTCTGATAGTGAAGCTGATTTGTCATATTCTTTCAAGGCCTAACACCCGATTAAACCACTCCGATAGCTACTAAAATAATTTTCAAAGAGGTAATAAGTTTTATTTCTATTATCTTTTAATGTAATTAAATGGCTTAAATTTCTCTCTGAATCCCAACTTTCTCATCCCCATCTTATTAGGGTAAGTTTTAGGGTAGCCCAATTGGGTTAGGTCCAGTTTTCACAGAAAGACATCCGAGCCACTAGAAAATTTACCAGATATACTTCCACGTATTCAAATATCAATTCATGTGATCTGCAGCTATCACTTTTGATTGATATTATCAATATCTATAAAATAAAACTAATGATGAGTATATTGATGTCAATGTTAATAGTAAAAAAAGTTTGTATTTTATTTAAAAAAAAGTCTCTTCGTATGTAAATTGGACTGTAGCAAGACCCTATGTACACAAAGAAAACGTGCGCTTGAAGTATGTCATATAAAAAGGCATTTAATGCCCATATCGAGTAGTTTAGTGCTCATATTAGTTACCCTATCATAAATCAAAACCCTATAAAAGTGAAGAGGTCTACCAACTGAGCCACGCCTGGCAGAAGAGAAACCGGAAGATGACGCACACTTCCGTCACGTGAGAGCAGTTGCGGTCAACTAATGGACCGCGAGAGTTTACCCGCTCGTTAGGAAACTGATGCTGGGAAAAAAAAGAAAGATTCTTCGTAGTACTTGGGTCTCGGGTCATTTGCTTTAGGGATGCTGAATGAGGTTTTAATATGGTCGCGTGGTATTGTAAGTAGTGTTTAATGATCAGTGCAGTCATCTCCCTACGAGCTAACGCCTCGAGAGTCACTGGTTCTCGAAAGAACGAGACGTTTACCGAGGGGGTTTCGTTCGAGTGACTATTGATGGGTCATATACCGATAGCGTTGGCTTAGCGTTAGTTGGATTGGTATGTCTAGTCCACATACAGGCCATATTACACTAGACTCCAGGTATAAAATGGCGGCCTTCAATTGGATAACTTGAGTCCTTTAACGCAGGTATCCCTACGTGGTCACATGTGGCAACATTGCTATCCAGCAGGTATTTTTTAAAAACAGTCCACTTTAAAGATGGTTTTACTGAACAGACAATAATTAACTTCCAGTGTAAATATGCTTTCACAAAGCTAGCTTCATGTACCGTCCTTCTCACCTCATTATCACAAACCAACCCCCCTAAAACGAGATTACTAAGACTGCAAATTATAAATAAATCTTAGAATACAATGATCTTTTTTCTTTTTTTTTGTTCAGGCGAATGTTAACAAATTGTCTTGTTGTAAACAATCTTCGAATACCATCAAATAATTACGTGTCTAGAAGGTTTGTTATTATTATCATTATTAGTATCTTATCTTACTACCCGTTCGGGTTATACGCAATTACGCTAATGTGTAATGGTAGGGTGATTGTGAGACTAAATGGAGGAACTACAGTTTATCGTGGAATCCGAACCACGGGGAGGCCTCGAATGCCACACATTCACCAGTTGTGATTTATACACGCCTTGTCAGAGGTAGCGAAGGGTTTGGCAATCGGATAAATCTGTGCCGCGACCAAGGATTGAACCCCGGACCCCCAGTACAGAAGTTCCGACACCTTACCCCTAGACCACCAGTTCACCTAGAATGATTGTTCATTGAAGGCGGGTGGTGGAATGAGTTGGTAAGGGGGGGGGGGTGATTTTGCTAGTATCTGAGATATTTTGTTTGAACCACTAACCCTTTACAACGAACAATTTGGAATTGAATTGTTTCACTTGAAAGTGCAGCTATCACAGATCTGCAAATAGCACTCTCTCAGTGCTCGAGGACTCAGCCTGGCTTAAGGAGCAAAGCGAAACTCCCAACCATGGCTGAGAGTCCAGTTCAGGGGTTCCCAAACTTTTTGAGACCGCACCGCCCTTCATATGACAGATTTTCTGTGCGGTGCCCTTGCAACCAATATTTAAGAAATTTGACCAAATTCTATTTCACGGCATTATTTGAATAGAAAATTGTAATTTATATAACCAGCTTGTACTATTTTGAATGTAAAAAATACAAAATTATAACAAAATTATAAAACTGAATAATAAAGAATAGAGTAGACATTTTGGTTTTGTACATGATTTCATGTGTACAGTTTGTTTCATAACGGCGAAACATCTCATTTTGTGGAAGTGTACCCACATTTGCGTGGAGGGGGATTGGAAAACCATCCCTCAGTACACCCGACTGAGGTTCAAACCTTGATTTCCTGGTCATCGGTAGTCTAGTCTACTGTGAGACTAGCGCCATATACCAATCATCCACCGAAACGGATTACAATTATATTAATTTTGATTGCAGCAAAATATGTTTTTTATTTTCTATGTTTCTTCCCGGAAATATTATTTAGAATTTATTTGACACTTACACGTCCCCCCAAAATGATAGATGGTTTAGGCTGAAGGAAATCTTCAGTGGGGGGTAAGAGGTAGGATATGTGCCTCTCCGGTACCCTAATAATTAATAAAATTAACACTAAAATCCCTTAAAATGCTTAAAAAGCCACAAAAATGACGCAAAAAAGGAAAATATGACCTTAAATTCCAAAATGACAACAAATATAACAAAAAATATACATTTCTTCAACAAGGGGATCATGAGTGGAGTTCATATACTTATGAGCATTGTGTATAAAAATGACATGTCATCAAAATGCGGCCCCTGATTATGACTTATCCACGCCTGTCATTCGTTCGTTAACACATTAATTACTTCGCCAATTATTTTACAATAAAAACCAGATGAAATAGTCACTAAACATAGAACCATACATAGTACAAAACTTATTCTACATTCGTCAACCTCAATCTCTTAATAGGCAAGTCTTATACACGTAATGATTATCTTACCTTGTTCTTCGAGATGAATAATATGTCATTACAAATACAGAGCAAAGAAACAGAAGCTATCGAAACGTTTGGACTTGTATCTAATGATACCTTATTTACTTTCTCGCGACACCTCGGAGCGTTATGTGATCGTCAAAAAAATCGAACTCGATACTTTGGTAAATGTCGACGTTTCATGACCCCCTGAAACAAAAAAAGCTGTTTTTGCGATGTTATCTGTCTGTTTGTCCTTCTGTATGCCTGTACAGTAGCCTTATGGCTTCTTTGGTGCTGACTGACAGCTCACAGCTGATAGCTGACAGCTCTGAAAAGCTACTAGACCAAATTATGTATCCCTACGCCGAGCCATATGATCTGCAACAACATGTGTTTAGCAGCTGTCACTTCTGACAGTCAAAATTTAGGTATATACCTGAATGTTGACTGTCAGAAGTCAGCTTTGAGCTGTCAGTCAGCACCAAAGAAGCCATGGGGCTACTGTATCTTGAGCTAGAGCCGAAACTATTTTACCGATTGGGCTAAAACTTGGCATCTAGGGTTTTTATAAGGTCTCCCCAAGGTTTTTTTTAATTTTATACATAACCCTAAATTTAAGGGTAGTTTGCTGAAAGGAAAAAAGAGATAAAATCTATTTTCTTGAAGTTCGCTAAAATGATTTTGATTAAGTTTTTTATCTAAACACTGTTTATCAATATAAAAAAGATGGCAGTTCTCATTTTCTCATAAAAATTACTTTGAGGTTACTTTTGGGAAATTTTTCCCATTTTCATAATTTCTCCGCAACTATTTGAGATATGAAATAACTTATTGTAAAGTTGTAGTACTATTAATTTGAAATCCATTTTTAATAAAACAAACAGTTTCTGAACTACAAACAAATATATAAACTTTTTAATTCAATTCTTAGAAAATGAATTTGATTCTTATGCTCTTTGGTAAACATAGAGGTTTCTCTTTTCTCAATTTTTCTGTAACGGTTTAACAAGTTCCTAATGCCATAGAGTAAGTAACACTGTATATGTTTTCATTTATGATATTTGTTGTAATGTTTCTACAGTAGCCCCATGGCTTCTTTGGTGCTGACTGACAGCTTTGAAAAGTTACCAAACCAAATTATATATCCCTACGCCGAACCATATGATCTGCAAAAACACGTGTTTAGCAGCTGTAACTTCAGACAGTCAAAATGTAGATATATACCTAAAAGTTGACTGTCAGAAGTCAGCTGTGAGCTGTCAGTCATCACCAAAGAAACCATGTGGCTACTGTACAACAACGTATAAATTTATTATTTCGTTTCACAAATTTTACGATTTTTTAGTGAATGTCTGTCTATTTTAAGTTTAAAACGTGAGAATGTCTGTGCGGTGCACTGTACCATATTTTTTTCTCTTTCTCTCTCTCCCTTTCTCTTCTGTACGATGATGAATTATTATCATCGATTCTCCAAGCGTTGTGCCTCTGTATAGGACTGAATTTCCTTCCCCTCTCCTTCTTACATATTATATGCGTAGGGGGGTTGGAGAGGGTTTTAAGGGTGATGAGCTCGTTTCATCCCCTTTACTTCTGATGAAGAGTTACTTGATACACCCTTCTTTCTTTTCATTATGATAAATGTGAGTAAAAACTGTCACGTGGATCATCCACTTTTAAAACATACAAGTCAGTGGTCAGGGATGGACAGAATTCTTGCCGATATTAAAAAGTATAAGCAGTGTCGTATCGTGAAGTGTTCCCAGGGTAAGCATAACTTATTTAAACTTTTTTTTTTCACCGCGTATCACAATACTTGTACCAATTACGCTAATGTGTTAGCGATGAGAAAGGTTGAATTTGGAGGAAGTATACCAACATTTGCGTGGGAATAGAGTGGAAAACCATTTAGTCAAAACAGCCCTCAGTACACCTGAACGAGATCAAACCACGAGCTCCCCATCATCAAAAGTTAAGTCTATGGCGAGAACTACACCTTAGGCCATGTGGCAAGCGAAGCGGATTATTAGGAAGATTGAATTTATAGGAAGTGTACTTGTATGTTCGTGGAAGGAGAGTGTAAAACCGTTTAGGAAAATCCATTATAAGTACATCTGAACGAAATTCGAACACCAACCTCCCCAACATTGACAGTCCAGTTTTTTGTGAGTGTGACGCCTTATATTATTTGATAACTGGATCGGGCTGGTTTAAAAGGTACTTGAGTCACTCTCGTGTTGGACTGGCCTGCTAAGGACGGGAGAACGGGGTTCTAATCCTAGTCGTGTATTTTGAATTGTTATTTTCCCCTAAATTGTTTCCCATTCTACTTCCATGCAAATGCGAGATTACCTCTAAAAGACTTCCTTCGTCATCCATACCTCCTTAGAGTAATTATATATGCATACAGCCTGAAGAGGTAAGAAGACGTGGTGATAAATCTTTTAAATAATACTGTTTGAAAAAAATCTAGACTAAATTACAAGAGAATCACTAAAGCTAATGTTGTAGATACTATTCTGACATTCAAGTGAATTGTGGTTTTTAAGGCTTTGAAACAGATCTAAGAACTATTAACACCTGGGACTGTACCTATATCGACTTCAGAATCTCTTGTAACCCACTCAATTGATCATAAAGTTAATACTAAATAGCTTAGACCTGTCTGGAATTCGAACTATCAAAGCTACCATCGCTGATTAGTCAACGCATTGAGGCATAGCACCTTAGGGATCTCGACCATGGTATGAAGCCTATGCTATCTTAAAACATATTAAAAAAAATTATCAACATTTTGAATACCAAATTACAACTTACTTTAATATTTGAGTAATTTAGAAAATCCTTAACACATTTTAAAACTGTAACTATTAACTAATTTATATGGAGCAAATGTTTGAAAAATAACTTAAAATAAAACTGCTGTTTTTTAAATATTTTATAAATTTTCTTCATACTTTATTCATTAAACAAAGAGTAGTTTGTAACCAGTTTCGGTGGACGCATGGTCTAAGGCTTCACTTTCATAATATACTAAACTACCGATAACAGGGAGATTGGGATTTGAATACCAGTCAGATGTATTGAGGGTGATTTTCTCTAAAGGGCTTTCAACTTTCCTTGTACACTTCCTTTAAAATGCAACCTCACTCATCTTTAACCTATCAGTGTAATTACTACATAGGTGTATAGCGTGAACGATTATTTAGACATGACCCTAAGAAAATTGTTTATAAATTTAGAATATTTGATTGATTTTTATTATAAACTAATCCATATTGATAAAAACAATAGATGTGACGTATTGAGTATTAATGTACCACAACTATAATAATATCAAAATTAAACTAAATACAGAGGCATGCATGGTATGATTTTCCTCACCCCTGAAGTACCCCCTAAGTAGTAAAAACACCGCCCTCTCGACACCCCCACCCCCTTAACGTCGTCTGAGTTTGCCGGAAGTCCTACTGTTCCATCAGATGACTGCGTATGAATTAATAGCGTGTATATTCACAGTGTCATGTTAACTGTGAAGGGTCAAAACACATCGCAAGTGTTATCACACTATTGAATAGCTGCGATACAACCCCCTCTTCACCCTATAAACCTCTTTAAAAAAAACCTTTCCCCCCCTCATACCCCATTTGTAATATGAATAACGCAAGGGGTGTAAACGTGGTAAGTCCACATCTTGACCAAACATGGTATGGTTAATTCAACGATACGATGTATCTATCAATAAGCAAACAGGTAGATGCTCATCACTATAGTTTGGTGGTTAAAAAAATAATCTTTCAACCACAGGTCAAAGATACACTTGGTTGGTTCGCCACATATTACTACCCGTTCGGGTTATATACATATTCATTGTTTTTTATCACCGAGTTTTACTACTTGTTCAAGTTTGTTAATTACTCTAATAAGGTATGGATAAATAAGGTAGTATTTTAGAGGTAGTCTGCCCGCATTTGCGAGGAAGGAGAGTAGAGAATCATCTATTAAAAACCTACCGTGCTGGCGGCCGGGGTTCAATCCTCGGTCCCGGCATAGATTTATCTGATTACCAAACCCTTCCTTCACCTCTGACAATACATCTTGTGAATGTGGGGAATGCCAGGCCTCCACCGTGGTTCGGATTCCACGTTAAACTGTAGGTCCTCCATTTCATCTCACAATCACCCAACCATTACACATTAGCGTAAGTGCGTATAACCCGAACGGGTAGTAAGACGCGGTGCTAATAATAATAATAGTAATAATATTAATAAAAACCTACCTCGGTAGACCCAACTGGAATTCAAACCCTGATTTCCCAGTCATCAGCAGGTTAGTCCAACATGAAAGTGACGCCTTAAGCTGTTCAGTTAAATTAATAATTTACGCTTGTATGTTATGCATGATTAAGGTTTAATTAATGGTAAGTGTAGGTATACACGCATTTTTGTGGAGGGAGTGTGTAAAACCACTTAAGAAAAATCACCCTCAGTACACCCAACCGGTATTCACACCCCAATATCCTCAGCATCAGTGGTCCAGTCAATTTCAAGAGTGACGAATGTCAAACTCATCTGATCATTAGGGCCACATTGAAAATTGAAAAATTGTGAGAAAGTCACATTTAAAAAAAAATCAAAATCGTCACCCTCTTAAGTAAAATACCTACATTTTAAAATCATTAAAGAAAATTAAGATTAAATGCAATTATATGAGTTACCTTTTTTTTTACCTAAAATATATTCTTTTATTTGCAAACATTGAATGAGTGTTGGGTTTCAAGTCTTGTGATAGAATTACTTTAAAATTATTGATGGTATAAGCCTATACTTTTCCGTGAGACGTGATGTCTCGGGTGTTTGTTCCTTTTCATAAAATAAAACTATGCACACACCCTCTTCTGTGGCCGCATGGCATAAAGCGTCACTCTCGTAATATACTATACTGCCAATGACAGAGAGATTGGAGCTCGCATTCCGATCAAGAGTACTGAGGATGGTTTTCTTAAATGGTTTTCCAATCTACCTTCACGCAAATGCGGGTACACTTCTTCTAAATTCAACCATACCAATCCCTAACTCATTAGCGTAATTAGAACATACGGGTATAGCCTGAACAGGTAGTAAGATGGGGCGCTAGAAAAAAAATCTGTTCACATCTATGTAATGCCAAACATTTCACATATTTGGTAAACAAATTAAACCCTATTTTTTACTTGGTAAGTAAGGTACAAATTGGTATCACATTAACCACATTTGCTAGATTTATCCAAATCATGCCCAGTTTACAAACGTCATAATTCCAAATAGTGTATTTTTTACATCCATTACTGTTTCCAGCTTGGGGTCTGGGTCAGTTTTTTTATTCAAGCCATACATTTTCCACTACCGGCTTGTTAGGCCTGTCGAAGCTTCATACGCCTTATAATCTAGTTTAAGACTAGGACAGGCACAACATCCGGTCCCTGACAGTTAATTCATAAATGGGAAGGGGTAAGCCTCCATTTGACCAATGATACATTTTTCGTCCATGCCAGGAATCGAAACCGGGACCCTTAGCTCAGTGTACAGACACGCTAACGACTGAACTAAGGCGTCGGATTCCACAACGGTTCTACAACGCTATTTTATATACAGAATCGGGACGCATTGTATGTTAGTAGTATTAGTAGTAGTAATAATAATAATAATATTAAGGATAATAATAATAAAAATAATAAAAATAGCGTGTCTGGGCTACTTCAAGCTCAATTTTCGTAAAGATTAGCCGATACTTTTATGTAGCGTGTCCCAAGGGACACCCGAATCGTACATCCTTTCGAGTGGAGGCACTAATCATGTCCTGATGAGGTGATAAAATGATGTACGGGAAGAAGGGGAAGCCCAAGAAGCAACAGAATAATAATAATAATAATAATATCTAGCACCGCGTCTTACTAACCGTTCGGGTTATACGCTTTAAGTACGAATTACTCTAATGGATTAGGACTTGGGAAGGTTAAATTAGAGGAAGTGAACCCGCATTTGCGTGGAGGGAGAGTGTAAAACCATTTAGGAAAAACCACCCCCAGTTCACTCGACCAAGATACAACACGACAAGCGCGTTAGCCAACTACGCCACCGAGGCGGGTAAGCAACAGTAGAACTAGTGAATATGGCGAGGTGGAACAATTTCCTTATATTTTTTACATTCTTCATTTTCACCACGTGAGTGTAAAATATGCTGACAACCAGGACGTATTGTAGAACTCTAAGGACGAACACAAATTCGGTGGTCGAGGGATCTAAATCAGGCATGACAAACATGTGGCCTGATGAATGATTATGTACGGCCCGTGGACCTATTGATGAATCAACATATAATAACCATGGAGAAAGAGTGAGAACATATTTAGGGAAAAATCACTTTAGTAAGCCATGCTGGGATTCAAACTCTGATCTTGCTATCACTGGAGAACCAAAGAAAGATGATACTGACACCTGTTTCCGTGTTTACACCTATATGGGTGACCAATGTTTGATAATGGGTGGTGCTGACGTAGATATTCATTAATTGTATATGGGTTATTACTGTTATTCGATTAGTAAATAAATAGGCTTAAGGTTGATGAGTTTAGTGACCCATTAGAAGTAGTGTCTTAGGTTAAGGTGCGGCAGAAGGGAGCGCGAGTAATTTTACAGTTTTTATAGAATTACATATTTTTGGTCAAAATAAATAAAATATTTCTCCAGTAGCAACATAGAGTTTAGTTTTCTGCACGTGCTAATATTAACAGATCTTGAATATCTGGCAAGCGTGTCCTGGAATTTTGTCAAAACTTTATCTCGTTATTTAAAAAGCTCTGACAAAATTTCAGGACACCCTTGACAGATATTCAAGATCTGTTGATATTAGAACGTGCAGAAAACTAAACTCTATGTTGCTACTGGAGAAATCTTTAATTTATTTTGACCAAAAATGTATACTCCATAAAAACTATAAAAATACTTTCACTCCCTTTGGCTGCACCTTAAGTTAGTTTGTAAGTCATGTGCTGATATCATTTTGCCTAGTGGGTGCACTTTAGGCATCCCAACTAAAAATAAAAATAATATTAGGTACAAATTAACATAATAGTTTACCAAAATATAGTTCCTGAGTATTTTTGTTTGTTCTTTTATATTAAGATATGGAAAATACAGCAGTTACAAAGTTTTGAAACAATTTACTTGAAACTCAATCTTGATGAATATAGTTCGTTCTTCCCCTGTACCCTTCATATTTCCATAACATTCGTAAAGGGTCGAGTACTTTTTAAAAAACACTTTACTATTCTGATACTATGTTTTATTTCTTTTAAAAGTTGGGGTGCAGTTATGATGATAAAGAATAGAGAAAGAAGGGGAGTGGGGTGTTATTGAACGTGTTAAATAGAGTCAAAGGGGGTGAAAGGGGTGGGGTTTATTGAAATAGGCTCTTTTTTTTAGACTACTACTTCAAAGAAGATCTAGAGAGTTAATTTGTTGTAAATTGATGTTTATACCTGTCAAAGAAATTGATTTATTTATTTAAATGGAGGGTAAATGAATGATTATCTAGCTTAAAAGTAAACATTGAAAGGTGTGGGGGTTTTTTCCTGAAAGTATAAAGAACTATTTTAGTAGACACGCCTCCAAATAGTACAAGCATCATTCATTTTATGACTCAAATAAGTAAAATGTGCTGGTAAATAATACAATTGAAGTGCATATTTAAAACTTTAAATATTTTTCTTAAAAACGTGGAAATACTACAGTAAATCTATAAATTGATAATTTATATAAATATAGGTATTTTTTTTAGCACAGCGTTTCACCACTCATTTGGGTTATACGCTTATGTAGACTACTATTTACGCTAATCGTTATAGAGATTAGAAAGATTATCTCTATAGAAAGTGCACTCACATTTGTATGGAGGAGAGATGAAACACCATATTAGAAAAAAAACACCCTCATTACACCCTAACGAGATTCAAACCTTAATCTCTCTGTAATCGGACGTCTAATCTACTGCAAGAGTAGCGCGTTAGACCACGCGGCTGCCGGGGCGGGTTAATGTACAGTTAAATTGCATGAGCATTTGCATACCTCCACCAACTGTTTAATATGAATAAATACATTTTATTTATTACATATCACCTGCTTCAGTGGCCACGTGGTTGAAGTCACTACCCTCACAGTATACTAGACTGCCGATGATGGGCATATCGGGATTCGAATCTTGGTTGGGTGCACTGTTGTTTAAAAAAGGTTTTCCACTCTCCCTCCATGCAAATGCGGGCATTCTTCCTTTAAATATAAGCTTCATTATCTATAAAGCCACAAGCATAATTATTATTGCATAAGCGTATAATCTGAAGGGGTAGTATGATAATCGGTGCTTGAAAAAAATACTACATATATTTTTATAGAAAAACGGGGACAAAATATTTGAGGAAAGATTAAATTTAAGGAATAAAATCACGGGAAGTTTGAGAAGTGCATAAGTCAATCAAGCCCATAAAAACTGCCAACCCCAAGAAAGCATACTGAGTACGTTTTTCTTAAACACATTCACGCTTTTCCTCCACACAAATATGGGTGCATTTACTATACATTATACCTTCCTTAGCCCTACCGTATTTGAGTAAATATACGGATATTACTAACGTGTAGTAAAAGGCAGGGCACACAAAAATACACTGTGAAAACTTGAAATAACTGAACAGTGCCAACACAGAAAAAAAAATCTATCAAATTGCTTTATTAAATTTGTCAAAATAAAACACACAATAACATCCCGGTTGGGTGTACCCAGGATGTTTTTACTAATAAATGGTCTTCCGCTCTCCCTCTACACAAGTACTAGTACACTTCCTTCTATATTCAACATTCCTTATCAATAACATATTAACGGTGAGCTAGTTGTTTTGGGGTAAGGTGTCAGACCTCTGTGCTGTGGGTCCGTGGTTCAGTCCTCGGTCCCGGCAGAGATTTATCTGATTGCCAAACCTTTCCTTCACCTCTGACAAGATGTGTATTAATCCCAACTTGTGAATGTGGGGAATGCCAGGCCTCCACCGTGATTTGGATCCCACGTTAAACTGTATTATTATTATTATTATTATTATTATTATTATTATTATTATTATTAGTACCGCGTCTTACTACCCGTTCGGGTTATACGCACTTACGCTAATGTGAAATGGTAGGGTGATTGTGAGATGAAACGAAGGACCTACAGTTTAACGTGGAATCCGAACTACGGGGGAGGCCTGGCATTCCTCACATTCACAAGATGTCTTGTCAGAGGTGAAGGAAGGGTTTGGTAATCAGATAAATCTTTGCCGGGACCGAGGATTGAACCCTGACCGCCAGCATAGAAGTCTGACACCTTACCCCTAGACCGCCTGGTCACCACGTTAAACTGTAGGTCCTACAGTTAATCTCACAATCACCCTACCATTACACATTAGCGTGTGTACAACCCGAATGGGTAGTAAGAAACGGTGGCAAAACTAAATATAAACTATGTCACCACCCGTGCGCGTACGTAGAACATTGGACCAAAGAGATCAGTCGAGCGTTCATTGTCGTGACGTCATGATTTAGCAGAGGGTTCTCGCTCTGGGAGCAAGAACGATAAGAAAAGAAACAATGGACACGTCATGGACCTCGAATCAATTAAAAGTTTAAATCCGGAAACAGTTGGGAGGAGGGTGAGTGTGTAGGGAGGATACGTTGTTAGGGGAGAGTTTTTGAGTCAAGAATTCAGAGTATATAATGATACAATGACAATAAGATAGTAGAGAGGATTGACAATAAGCGACCGTCAATAGACAACCACCCCCCATTTGTGAAGAGGTGGGGGCTAGTAGATGGGTATAAGGGCATGGGGGGGGGGGNGGGGGGGGGGGGCAGGAGAAAGAGGAGGGAGATCACCCTCCATGGTCAGTTGACTGCGCCCCGTGCGCCCGGGACCGGAAACCGGAAGTCACCTCCGCTGCCCTTTTTCGAATCTTTCACAATAAACAATATTGCTCTTCTCTTTATTATTATTATTTTTTGCTGTTCAGAATGAAAGAGAGAGATAGATAAAATAATATGATCCGCTACGTTGTGTGTATGGGTGTCAGGAAGTTGTACTGTATTGAAAAATATATGGTTCGCCCTCCCCATCAGCACGTAATTCTTTCAGTTAATCTAAAGATGAGTATTGAAAATAAAAAGTGGTGGAAGGGGTGGAGGGGCAGACAAAATTAGCTCTCACGTTGGTTGAGAGGGGGGTAAATATCTTATATTAAAAGGTGCCCCTTACTGGTAATTGAAACAACGAGAAAACATTTAAATGATTTTTATAAAAGAGCACTCATTTTTAAGGTCAGGGATCAAGGATGCATGCAAAAATAGTAACCTAAAACTAAAATCCAATTTTTCTAACTAACTCTTTATCTTTGGTTACAAATATTAACTAGTTTCTCACTTGAGTGGTTTGGTGTAACACATAGAAAGTTGGGAGAGGGATAGTTTTAAAGTTATAATAGTGGCATGAAGGAGGAAAATATACGTTTTAATTCAAATTAAACACCGAAAGATAAATATATAAACTTATTTACAGTTGATAGTCTTTGAGTACCCTTTTAAGTAGAAAGTCAATTGAGGACTTAATATAAAGATCTTTTCTCAATAAAAAGTTTGGAATACATTTTAGTGCTATTTTAGTGCCATCACTGCAGCGTTACACTAGTATTCGTTGGGAAGTGGTAAAGAGATGATTTTGACTTAACTTCCTATTAAGAGGATGAACTCAAAATGGGAATCACCCACTTCGATGGTAAAATGGACTGTCGATGACGGGGAGATCGGGATTAAAATCACAGTCAGAAGTATTGAAGTTAGGTTTTCCCTAAGCGGTTTTACACTCTCATTCCATTTACCAGATTATAATTTTTAAATAAAAAAATGAACTGTAAATGGGAATAGCTTTAGGATAAAGAATTAACTAGACCTGAATTAAATTGTAAGAAGTCAGGTCAAAGACCTATCTCCATAAAAATTGAAGCTCTCGCTCCAAGCAATTGCAGGTACACTTCGCCTAAATTCAACCTTCCTCCCATCGAACACAATATCGTATTTAATACGTATTTTTATAAATCGAACTTGGAGTAAAACGCAGTGCTAAAATAAAATTGAATCACAAAAAGAAAACGACTTCTTGGATTCCTCTAAGTTCTTATTTCCTTCAAGTTTGAAAAAAAAATGATTCATAAAATTCTCAAATTATATATATATATGTATATATATATTTAAAAAAACAACTATAGCATGACATCCATCAAAACACAGAATAATTCTATGACAAAACTAAAAACTAGTTTATTGATTTATTACGTAACCGTTATCATCAGTTTACACACAGTCTAAAGCCATGTTCAGACTATAACAGAACAATGAACAGAACACTGTTCTAGAACATTTTCACTATCAATGTGGATGGTTTTCTAAACATTTCTATGTAACAAGATCTAGTTTTTCCGTTCAGTCTTGATTCATCAGTTGTCGGTTTTCGCCCGTCACATCAAACGATGTTTGTTTTCGGGCCAAGAGTAGTTTGAAAGTCTCAGTGAAATTTTTCCCGTATATCCAGTCATTGGTGGGAGAGTATCCGAGTTGCACCCGTATTTTTTCTGTAAGTAGACCTACATACATCTTTTGGAGAGTGTATTTCCTTGTTTGTATGATACATACTATATGAAAGAAGAAGATGTTACTTGTACACGCGTACTCATCACAACACAGATATTGGAGCGCAGCTGAGCTAGACGGAAAAAAAATGATGAGGTAACCATAACAAACATGTTCTGTTATTATTATTATTATTATTATTATTATTATTATTATTATTAGCACCTCGTCTTACTACCCGTTCGGGTTATACGCACTTACGCTAATGTGTAATGGTAGGGTGATTGTGAGATGAAATGAAGGACCTACAGTTTAACGTGGAATCCGAACCACGGTGGAGGCCTGGCATTCCCCACATTCACAAGATGTCTTGTCAGAGGTGAAGGAAGGGTTTGGTAATCAGATAAATCTGTGCCGGGACCGAGGATTGAACCCCGGCCGCCAGCACAGAAGTCTGACACCTTACCCCTAGACCACCAGGTCACCTAAATTTTATTATCAAAACTTGTTTTAACCAATAATAGAATATTGTTCCAGTATAAACGTAGATTTTAATTTTCTTCGCAGGTAATATACACAGTTGTTGAATATCTGTCATGAGCATAGTGGTATTAGATGAGAAACTTTTTAAATGAAGAGTAAAAGTTTTCATTAAATTTCAGGACACTCTTAACAGATATCCATGAACTGTTACTATCACCACGTGGAGAAAATTAGACTCTATATTTCTACTAGAGCAATATTTTATTTACTTTGACCAAAACAATATTTTGACATAAACACTGCAAAAATACTTACTCTTTCTTATGTTCCCTACAACCCCACCCTAACTTGTTTTATTTTCCTCGGATTTTTTTAAATTTAGCATTCTTGAACATTAAATATTTATCTCTATTATAATACATTGGTAGTGATTTAGTGTCTTCCCGGGCCCGTCCCTTTAGCCACCAGAACTACGCTCCTCTTACATCAATACAATATCACCCCTTCCACCACCCAAGCCTCCCCCGATCGAGTACTACTTGACTATGGGGATGTCTAAATCAAATAATGGGCTAGATTTGGGCATTGTGGTGAAATATCTGAGTCTCTCGATCTATGTATGGTACACCCCAAAAGTGAAATTATTGGCCATTTCTCGAATTGGGCTTCTTGAACCGGCTTCTTCGCTTGTACATTTCAAGAACAGAGAAAAAAAACTTATCCAGGTCATGAATTGTGTAGGGATTGTGTTACCCAGTTCATGAACATGATTATTTAATTAACTGGGAAGCTCCAAGCGCTCTAGCCAATTCATGAATTGGGCAATATTTTTTTTTCTTGTCCGTGAAATGGACAAACGAAGAGCCGGTTTGGTCCATCGATATAAGATATAAGGTTAATTTTAGGAGTTTGGGATAGCTTATAATTTTTAAAATATATATATATATATATATACATATCTTGAAACGAATTTTGGTTAAGTTTTTAGTGAATAAGACAATTATTTACTCTTAGTGAAATGGGCAATTTTTGGTCCAGTTCTTGAAATGATTAAGAGAAGAGGCCAAATCATGGAATGGACAGAAAATTTCCCAATTCTTTAAGTGGTCAAATTCACTTATAGTGTGTAATATATATATAAGATAAAATTAAATCTTATTGATATTAGTGGGTGAACTGGCGGTCTAGGGGTAAGGTGTCATACTTCTATGCTGGCAGCCGGGGTTCAATCCTCGGTCCTGGAACAGATTTATCTGATTAACAAACCCTTCCTTCACCTCTGCCAAGACATGTATTAATCACAACTTGTGAATGTAGGGAATGCCAGGCCTCCACCGTGGTTCGGATCCCACGTTAAACTGTAGGTCCTCCATTTCATCTCACAATCACCCTACCATTACACATTAGCGTAAGCACGTATAACCCGAACGGGTAGTAAGACGCGGTGCTAATAATAATAATATTGATATTAGCACCGCGTCTTACTACCCGTTCGGGTTATACGCACTTACGCTAATGTGTAGTGTAGGGTGAATGTGAGATGAAATGGAGGACCTACAGTTTAACGTCGGATCCGAACCACGGTGGAGGCCTGGCATTCCCTACATTCACAAGTTGTGATTAATACACTTCTTTTCAGAGGTGAAGGAAGGGTTTGGAAATCAGATAAATCTATGCAAAACTCTAAAAAGATACCGGAGGGATTCGAACCCTTGATCTCCTGTTTACTAGCCACTGCGCCGATTTAAAATAAATGATTCTTTGTTATTCTTTTATTTCCTTCTCCTTATTTGAGTAATTATAGTCTCCATCCTTCACCAATACTTCCTGATCCGAGGAAATAATTTTTTACCAAGTGACAGAAACTTCTCAGTCATAACATAATAATCTGTCCCAAGACTGGATCGGATGTATTCTTTAAATCAATATGACATCATTCGAACTGCCAGGATATTCAACCTCCAGTATCAAGTAAAGAGACTTCTAACTTGGTTTTAGTTTGTATTTACTGCCATTTCACTGTCTTGGCACCATTCAGATAATTTGGCAAGTGCTGTATTAATTCAGTCCTCCAAGCTACCGTGTTTTATGTGTTTGATTGGGCACTGCTATCTTGCAGTACGATTTCCCTACCAAGGTAGATTGAGCCCAACCTAACCTAGCCTAACCTAACCTAACCTAAATTTTCTCCCTCTGTCACTAAGAAAGGTCTCTTTCATATATAAATTAATTTCGTGACATTTCCTCTAAAATTCTACGTTCCTCTTCCCTATTAATGTATGCATATAATCCTAACGTGTATTAAGACGCGGCGGGGATAGGAATACATAGTCCGTATATTATTTTACAGGTTAATAAAAGATTCAGTCCATATTTGTGTATAATATATGTAACTGCTCAAATAAGGAGAAGAGAATAAAAGAATAACAAAGACGATTTAAACTTAACATGTTTACTCTTTACCAAATAAATATGAACATTATTATATATATATAATAATGTTCATATTTATTTGGTAAAGAGTAAACATGTTAGAATTAAATCGTCTTTGTTATTATTTTATTCTCTTCTCCTTATTTGAGCAGTTACATATATTATACACAAATATGGACTGAATCTTTAAATATAAACATTATTATATATATAATAATGTTAATATTTATTTGGCAAAGAGTAAACATGTTAGAATTAAATCGTCTTTGTTATTATTTTATTCTCTTATATATATATATATATTTATATATATATTTATTTATATATATATTTTTATATATATATATTGATATATATATATATATTTATATATATATATATATGCCAGGTACTATATTTAGTACTGAATTCTTGCGGAAACATCGCCCGTTTGGACGGGGAATTTTAACTGTAGAATTAAAATAATTCTTACACTTCCCTAATAACCTAAAATATTCCTCTTCATGTTGATTACATTAAACACAGATACAACAAAAACATAGCTTTCAACTTCAAATTTATCTAATTTTCTCAAAAATAAAATCTTTAAAAAAAATGCATTTGAAACGAAAACAAATGTTAGACTTAGTGATGAAACCCAGATTTATCCTGCCCCTTCCTTTATAAATATTTACTAAATTAAGTTATGTTCTAACTTGCCATGAGATTTTAATTTCACATTCAAAAGGGAGAGGGAGAGGAATAAAGACTCCCCCAATTCCTATTGAAAGACAAAAAAGAGGGAACTGAAAAATAAAAGCTTTATCTTCTTTTATGCATAAATTGTATAGTCTTTATATAAATTTGTTCGAATAATTCCTTGAGGCTCATTGTGTAAGCCAGGATTGTACCACTTGAACAGATTCGAATGAAATCCAAAGTTTGTCTTAGTCAGTGAAGTGTGATTGAAAATGAGGGGTAAGGTGGGTTGTGGAGGAAGAGGGGCGGTGGGGGGGCTTGTAGAATATAAGGAATGGGCTGGGTTGAATTTAAGACCTAATGAACAATGACAAAATTAAATCACAGGACAATTAAAATAATCATACATCTTAAGTATAGTATGTTTAAAATTAAATAATTATTGAATATACACAAGACCCATAAATAAAGACATAAGGTATATATATATATATATACATGTACATATACATATACATGTACATATACATATATATATATACATATACACATGACATAACGCTTGACTATTTAATGGAAATTTTTTTTCCACTATGTCTCACAATACCCTTTCATTCTATGAGCATATACATTTATTACGTTAATAGGTTTGGGATGAAGACGGTATTATTTAGAGGAAATGTAACCACTTTTGCATGGAGGGAACATGGTGAGTCATCAAGGAAAAAAACCATCCACAATATACCTGGCCAAAACTCGAACCCCATCCTACCGTTTAATGTCAAATCAGACTAAACGATCTTAACATAAGCCGTGTGTCGACACAAATGTGGGTTTTATTATATCATAATTAATAATGAAGCCTAATCTCATTTGAAATGATAAAAACAATATTTAAAAATATTTTTTTTAGGTATTGCCACTTTAAGGTGAGAATGTAAGGAACACGATTTAAGGGGAGTGTTTTTGGAGTTTTTATAGCAAAACTTTATTTTGGCCAAAATAAATCAAATATTTCACCAGTAGAAACATAAGAATTTAATTTTATTCTCATGTTGATGTCAACAGCTGTTGACTATCTGTCAAGGATGTCTTGAAATTTAATGACAACTTTTCCTCTTCATTTAAAAACATTTCTCAACAAATGCCGCCATGCTAATGACAGATATTCAACAACTGGTGATATCAGCTTGTGAAGAAAATTAAACAATATTATTTCTATTAGAGAAATATGTATTTTTTTATTTGCCAAAAAAGTTTTACCATAAAAACTGCAAAAACATTGCCCATATATCGTGTTCCCTACATCATCACTTTAAATAGCAACACTAATCAAATTTGGTCAAAACTTTCTTCTCAAACAATTTTTTTCGAACTGCTTCCCACCGCGTAGCACAATAAACACGGTAACCCGATTAGACAACGGGTAAATGTGCGAATTGTCAACATTCTACTAGAGGAGGGAGAAACGTTGGTTGGATGACGGAGAAGGGGCTGGGGGGGCTGAGAAATGGTAGCGCAAGTTTGACCTACCGAGTCGCTTCTTGGTGACTCATACAAACAAGTGAGCGTTGGGGAGCGGGGTGTGGGGGGGGGAGATGTGAAATCCAGGACTGGGAGAAGGAGGTAGAAATTTAATAAGGGGTTGGTCTGAATTTCACACTGACTTGGCCGGTGCTCTGAAGCAGACGTAACTCTTAAGGGGTGGGGTGGGTTTTGAAATCAGTGACAGAAACTGCTGCGCGAAGTAGGCGTCAGAGGGACCCCTCACCCCTTTCCACTACCCCCAACCAAGTTTTCGCCAGTGTCAGAAGATTGGGTGACTCACACGGGAGACGTTTGTGTGTTATGTTGTGTCTTTTTCTCTCTTATCCTTCTCTGTCATTCGTCTAGATATACTTTTAAAAAAAATAGAGACTTGTGATAGGGGTGAATTTGCGATTGGTTTAATAGAAGAGGAAGACCCTTTTTTCCTAATCTTAGTCGACCATCTGACCTATATCTAATGTGCGTATGGCGCGAATGGACAGTCGGCTTTGACTAAATATGAATACTCAATGTATTCAGATCTTGGGATGTCGATCTCGCAGATGAAATTAATCATTTGTTATTTTACAATCCAACTATAGTCTCTATGTTTGTGTGTATGTATGTGTGTGTGTGTGTGTGAACCCATCCTGCCTATCTGAATATCAACACTAATGGGATAAGGACAAGGAAGCTAGAGTTTATGAGTAATGTGCCCGCATTTGTGTGTAGAAAGTGTGGAAAATCATTTGGGAGAAAACATCCTCAGTACATCCGGATGTTTTCTTAAATCAAGTTTATTGTGAGATTGACGTATTGGACTACGAAACCACCGATACGATTATCCAAACAATTAACGCTGTTTTATTTACAAATTGTTAAAAATATTTGGTCATATTTTGGTAACTAGAATTAGAAACGTAAGATTATTTTTTCAAATGGACGAAAACTCTTGTATATGTATTGTACATAGCTTTACAGACAGCCTGGTTCGGTGACCACATGGTCTAAGGCGTAACTCTTGCAATAGACTAGACTGCTGATGATAGGGAGATTGGAAATCGTATCCCAGTCGGATGTACTGATAGTGGTTTTCCTAAATGTTTTTCCACTCACTCTCTCTACACGCAAATGTGGGTACACTTCATATGAATTTAACCTTTCTCATCCCTAACTCACTAGCGTAATTAGTACATATGCGTACAGACTGAACAGGTAGTAAGACCCGTTGCTAAAAAAACTATGGATTGGCAAAAATCGAACATTAGTGTGTCAATATTTTAATGACGAAACCTCGTATTGCTGTAGCCATTCGATTATTTCGGAGTGAAGTTAAAGCTCATTTATTTTAAAACGAGGTCAAAGGTTTTGAAGCCTTCCACACTTAATGCACCCTATCCTAACATCCCGAATTCAAACTATCTGAGCAGGAATAAGGCACGAAAATAATTTATATATTGTCTTATTTGTACGTTTAACATACATATTTTCCCTGTAGAAAATCTTCTGACAAATAAATTTAAAATTTCTACATACTATATTTAATTTATGTTGATTCAAAATTGGATATAATATGAAGATCAGCATAAAAAAATATCATAATGTGAAATAAAGGAAAAATCAATCAATTGGATATAGAACTATAATTTAGAATCATTTGAAACGCGAGGCTGCAGAAGAATGTTGAAAATATCACGGATGAAGCATTAATTTCTGATATATTTCAATAAGAATAAATGATTAGGGCCTAACTATAATCATAAAACGTGTTTATTTTTATGAGTGAAATAAAGACAAAAAAAAGGTATTAACATTTTAACGGACATCGAAATCAGTGACCTTGAGTAGCTTTTATCACACATTTTCATTGTTTTTACAAAATAAAACAACTCAATCCATATTAAATCTCTTTTAAGTCTTCTATAAGACAAAATGCCAATATTCTACATTAAAGAAAAGCTACATGGTAAAAACATGTTATCTATATTTATCAAATATAACATTTAGAAGGGCAGACAGCAGAGTGGCGCAGTGGAAGCGTGCTGGGCCCGTAACCCAGAGGTCCGTGGATCGAAACCACGCTCTGCTATGCAGTATTTTTTAAGATTATAACATTTATTTGAAAATATGTGAAAATAAAATTAATGTGACCTCACTCTAAATAAGTGTAAAGCAGAGTGGCGCAGTGGAAGCGTGCTGGTCCCATAACCCAGAGGTCCGTGGATCGAAACCACGCTTTGCTAAATAATATTTTTAAAATTATAACATTTATTTGAAAATATGTGAAAATAAAATTAATGTGACCTCACTCTAAATAAATGCAAAGCATAGTGGCGCAGTGGAAGCGTGCTGGGCCCATAATCCAGAGGTCCGTGGATAGAAACCACGCTCTGCTATGCAATATTTTTTAAGATTATAACATTTATTTGAAAATATGTGAAAATATAATTAATGTGACCTCACTCTAAATTAAATGTAAAGCAGGGTGGCGCAGTGGAAGCGTGCTGGGCCCATAACCCAGAGGTCCGTGGATCGAAACCACGCTCTGCTATGCAGTATTTTTTAAGATTATAACATTTATTTTAAAATATGGTAAAATAAACTTGTGACCTCACTTCCTACGATTGCAAAGCAGAGTAGCGCAGTGGAAGCGTGCTGGGCCCATAACTCAGAGGTCCGTGGATCGAAACCACGCTCTGCTAAATAATATTTTTAAAATTATAACATTTATTTGAAATAATCTGAAAATCAAATTAATGTAACCTCACTTGCTATAGATGTAAAACAAAGTAATGCAGGGGGAGCGTGCTGGGTCTCATAACCCAGAGGTCTGTGGATCGAAACAGGCTATACTAAATTATATTTTTAAGATCACAACATTTATTTGTGAAGGTGTGAAAATAGACGTGACCTAAATATATATATATATATATNTATATATATATATATGATGAAAACAGGGTGGAGCAGTGGGATCAAACTGGGCTCATAACCCAGCAGTCCATGGATCAAAACCATACTCTAATTTTTTTATAGCCATTTATTATTCAATTTCGTTTGAATAATTTCTTAAGCACCACGTATTACTACGCGTTCGGGTTATACGCCCATGTACTAATTAATCTAATGAGTTAGGAATCGAGGAGGTTGAATTTAGAGGAAGTGAATCCGGATTAACGTGGAGGGAATGGGAAACTATTTAGGGAAAACCACCCCCAGTTCATCCGACCGAGATTTGAACCTTGATTTCCCCATGATGGGCAGTCTAACTACGAAACTAGCATGCTAGATAACTATGCCACCGAAGTGGGTTTTAATCCTGTTGTTTTTTTAGTAATTACCAGTGAATTTCAAGCTAATTCAAGCTTTGACACTATATTTAATAATAAATACTCAACCTCAAATATGTTACTTATTGAATAGCAGGACAATCCCGTATATAAATTTATATTAATAAAATGATGAGTTTGTCTGCCTGTCATAAGCGTTGCGTGATATCTACCGCAGGCAGAGGTCTGAAATTTTAAAATTAATATCCCCTGTACACAAACATGCACACCTCGTAGTCAGAATTTTAAAAAAAAGAAAATTTTTTATTTTTATTAATTCATTAAAAATCTGGTTCGGCCCGGGAAAAGCAAGGTATTACGGCACTCAATTTAGAGTTACCTTTCACTTATTTTAAAAATTTGGATTGCTCTATAAGCTATTTAGAATGTACTTCACTTGATTACTTTTTCAAAATTTATATACCACTTGGATCTATTTGAAGTGGTCTTCCACCAACAATATTTTTTAAATTGGGTGCTCTTAGAAGCTATTTGGAATTGTTCTAGCCAGATTCCTCCGCGCCCCCCCCCCCCCCCCCCCC
>CABEEJ010000213.1:150089-168174 GCA_901482245.1 Timema douglasi
CCCACTCTCCCACCAACATCTCCTGAAAACTCGACGGGATTAAGTCCAGAAATTGACCCAATAGAAACGGTAGACGTCCCTCTTAGATGCATCTTCTCATCTTCTCTTTTCCTCTGTTCTTATACTTTTTGAGATTTTTTTTTTTTTACCTTCCATCTTTTTTATTTTATTTTAACAATCGTATGAACGAAATTGTAATACGAAAGTAGATTCACCTTGGGAACAAAAACAAACTAAGAGATTGTTCTGGACTTACAGTTTTACCAACATCAGCAAGCCAGGTATTTACAGTCCGATTCTCGTAGAAAAGGCCGTTTAGGAAATACAAGCATAATTTTTTGCCACAAAAAATCATTACCATTTTTCTTAGTTATTATTGATATTTTATAGGTAATAATTATCTACCAAAAATTACATATTCGTATAGTATTACTTGACGCGAGTTGAATCGAAATATTTATTGGTTCCGGTTCTTCTTCCGGTTCTCCAATCAAACATTTTAAGTTTCCGATACTGGTTCTTGTTCTTTTGAATAAATTACAAAATAAAATCCTGAGAAAAGATCAAATCGAGTGTTTCAAAATAATAAGTGTATACAATCAGAGAAAGAGTAGCATAAAATGTAATTATTAAAAGTAATTATAGAAATCTAGAGACTTTAAGAAACCATAAGAACCTTTATGAACCTAATATATATAGTCAAACTTGTCAACACTTAAGAGTCCCTCTCCCTCCACGGACAGCGACTAATTTAGGTAGATGGCACAACTCGAACCAGACGTCATACCGTATTGTGGTTTTTTATATTCTAGATTTAGAGAAAATAGTATTATTATTATTATTATTAGCACCGCGTCTTACTACCCGTTCGGGTTATACGCTCTTACGTTAATGTGTAGTGGTAGGGTGAGTGTGAGATTAAATGGAGGACCTACAGTTTAACGTGGAATCCGAACCACGGTGGAGGCCTGGCATTCCTCACATTTACAAGATATCTTGTCAGAGGTGAATTAAAGGTTTGGTAGTCAGATAAATCTGTGCCGGGACCAAGGATTGAACCCCGGACCCCTGCACAGAAGTCCGACACCTTACCCCTATACCACCAGGTCACCCATAGAAAATAATAAAATTACAACAAAAAATTAAGAGATTTGGAAAATGAACTAAACTAGTAAGCTGATTCAAATTTATCTCTTGTCATGTAAATAATGTAGTAAACCGCACTTGGATACGTTTTTCTGGTTTTAGAGTAATCGCATATCTAATACCCCGGTTAATCTGTCGATGAATGAAAGGAAAAACGAGGTAAAGCCAGTATTTATGCAATAAAGAAAGTAGATCGATGGATGTGGACTGTTGCAAAGAATGAAGTAGTATTGAAAGAGGCTAAGATGGCAGTATGTACAAGTGTGTTAAAGCCGATTGTTATCTAGGTGTGTAGAGTGGGTTTGTCACGAGAAACACAAGAGAAAGGTGACTCTGGTTAAAATGAGATGTATAAGAAGTGTGCGTGGAAAAACTCGTATGGACAGAGCCAGTAATGAATGTGTGCTGAAGGAGTTCGGTTTGAAAAGGAATCCAATAGGTCATTGTGGTATGAGCATGTTGAAATAATGAGTGTGAATCGAGTGACGAAGCAAATATATGAATATAGAGTGTGTGGATCAAAAGGAAGGGATAGGAAATAGAAGACGTGGCTAAATGTTGTAGAATAATGTGTGGAAAAGAAAAACATTAATAGTTTTAAGAATAAAAGAGAATGTATTACTTGGTGTATGGATGTTGTTTAAGCGAAGGGAGTATGCAAGGATAGGGAAGTGTGGAGAATGTTTGTGAGGATGGATTAGGTATGGAGTTGTTTTTTGAGCTATATGCACAGTTTCTTGTCTACACCGTAAGGAGTTGGCGTGATTAGGTATGTATGTAGGCCCTACTGTATAATACTGTATAATACATAAAACAATGTTTCAGTAGATGCGTTTCATTTGATTTTCTCCACACAAAGTCATCTCAACAGTTTGTTAATAATTGTCATGACCCTTTTGGAATTAAAAGTTCTTCATCAAATGCCATTATGTCCATGACAAATATTACAGAAGTGTTGAAATTTCTTCCTGTAGAAAAATTCACTATACGTATCAGCTTAGTACACGAATAAACAGACCTCAACTAATACACTCGCTTTCGTAGCCAGCTTGTATATGACCGTAATGGTTTCGCAAATGAAATGAGGGTGGCTCGGAATGAATGTTTATTGTATAATTCATAGTTTTTAGAGATCGTATAGTGGCTGCGTTGTGTTGATTAAATTATTATTATTATTATTATTATTATTATTATTATCACTGCGTCTTACTAACCGTTCGGGTTGTACGCACTTACGCTAATGTGTAATGGTAGGGTGACTGTGAGATGAAATGGAGGACTTAAAGTTTAACATGGGATCCGAACCACGGTGGAGGCCTGGCATTCCCCACATTCACAAGATGTCTTGCCAGAGGTGAAGGAAGGGTTTGGTAATCAGATAAATCAGTGCCGGGATCGAGGATTGAACCCCGGCCGCCAGCATAGAAGTCCGACACCTTATCCCTAGACCACCAGGTCACCTAATTTAAATTAATAAAATATCATATATTTAAATTACCATTTATTATATTGATTGACTTCTAGAGGTGACCTGGTGGTCTAGGGGTAAGGTTTCAGACTTCTGTACTGGGGGTACGGGGTTCAATCCTCGCTCCCGGCACAGATTTAACTGAGTAACAGACCCTTCCTTCACCTCTGACAAGACGTGTATTAATCACAACTTGCGAATGTGGGAAATGCCAGGCCTCCCCCGTGGTTCGGATTCCACGTTAAACTGTAGGTACTCCAGTTAATCTCACAATCACCCAACCATTACCCATTAGCATAAGTGCGTATAACACGAACGGGTAGTAAGACGTGGGGCTAATAATAATATGTATGGATGGCTCATAGTATTTCACTTGATACACGTCACGCGTCTCATATAGTGCGAGTGTGTCCGTCAGCAGATCTAGTGCAAATTCACAATATCAATTGATTTGTACATGATGTAATATAACTACTATCAATTATTACGCCTGTTTTTTTTATTATAATGATGAGACCCACGGCTAACGTGAGGTGCCGATAAAATCGTTTAGAAAAACATGATTCCTGATAGTTGACATGGGAACGACCTTGGCTCATACCTGACAATACAAGAACAACGAGTCTTACTTTACTCGAATAAACTCGGAAATTTAAATTTATCAGGAAAACACTCCTATTGGTCCTCATGATCAAACATGGACCAAAGAACTGTTAGTCATGTTTCTTTACCGGCGGTAACTTGTGTGGTCCAAGACAAGGGACGCAAACCAGACATCCTAAAAGCTTTTATGGCACTATTATTTTTGTGCCGGTGACTCTAAATAAGGATTGTTTTCCTTAGTATCCCACTAGCAAGTTATTAACCTTACAATATCCCATTCTTGCCTACAAAGTTACTTAAAACATCTTATTTTTTAAATGGCCAGTAAAAATTGCAACCAACTGAAGCAATATTTTATTTGCTTTGGCCCGAAAACATTTTTTTTTTTGCTAATAAAACTGCAAAGAATATCCACCATCCACCTTAATGTGGGGGGGAAGGGTACGTGAGTTAAAGGAAGTATTATTACAGTATTATAGCAAAACTTCTTTCGTCTAAAATAAATCAAATATTGCTTCAGTAGAACAGAGAGTTTAAGTGTCTTCACATAGTGACCTCAACATTTGTTGAATATCTGTCATGAGCATAGAATCATTAGATGAGGAACTTTTTAAATGAAGGGAAAAAGTTGTTATCAAATCACATGACAGCCTTGAAAGATATTCAAGAAATGTTGAGGTCACCACTTGAAGAAAATTAAACTCTTATGTTTCTACTGGATAGATTTTTATTCATTCCGAAAAAAATTAATGTTTTGCTATAAAATCTTCAAAAACACTGACTTTTTTTCGCTTACCTTTCCCCCCACATCTTATGGGCATAAACGCGTTGCAATTGTGAATATTAGAAAAGAGGGTTCTCCTGTTGCTAGGTTTTACAAATATCTGGAAACAATGGAAGAGGAACTTTTTATGTTGAAAAAAAAGAGAGAAGGGGGAGTATTTCTCATAGAAAAAAAAAATATATATACCAGAAAAAACATCAAAAAGGTGAATTATTATTGTAGGCTTGAAAGCTATTGTGGTGGTATCGTTGGCGAGAAATAAAAGCAGGATGAGGGAAAGCAATCAGTAACTGAGAGGAAAGATTTTTTTTGTGTGTGTTTGTTTTGTTTGAAAACGCTTTTGGTCTCCCCTCTCATCACTAAAAATAATGCATTGGAAACCCATATATTTTATTTAAAACAAGAGAGACTACTGATGCAGACATTTATTTTTATGAGTCGTTTTTACCTCAGTTTTTCTTCTGAAATTACTTTGTCCAATTAAGTTATTCTATGGAACGTCTATGTTTAACTATACAAATTCCATGGTATGAGACCAAAATAGAGCCATACCTACTGAGCGGCCACCCTTTGATGGTGAAGATAGTATCAACCTCTGTGTATAGAGGGTGTCATGTGGTCAGCACAACAACAACATGGTCATTAAAGTGGGGTGTAAGGGGACGTGAGAAAACGCCAGTGTTTTAGATGATTTTATAGTAAACATTTTTTTTCAAAATAAAATAAAATATTTCTGCAATAGAAACATATAATTTTATTTTATTTGGACTTCTCTATCGAAGGTGCCCTAGAATTCAATGACAACTTTTCTCTTAATTTAAAAAGTTTCTCATCTAATGTCGCTATGCTCATGACAAATATTGAACAACTGTTGATATCAACATGTGTCGAAATTAAACTCTATGTTTTTACTAAAGCATTTTTTAACAAAAAATATATTTAAAAAACTGCAATAAATTAGCCTTTTCTGGCGTCCCTGTTCACCCCACCTCCATCTCATTTTTTTTGACCAAAACTGCTACTTCTTTATTCAAGTAGCTCTCATTTTGTCCTCTCGAGGCTGAGTCGACCACGTTCAAGACCCACAGCTTGACGACAGAAAATCTGGAAGCACCAGTGTTCGAGCCTGGGACCTCTGGATCTGTAATATCCAACCATTAGACCACCGAGGCGATTCTATGAAAAATCAAATTTTTATTTATTTATTTAGCGCCACGTCCTACTACCTGTTGTGGCTTTACACATGTGTACTAATTAAGCTAATGAGCTAGAGATGAGAAGCGTTGAACTTTAAAGTAAATATACCCGTATTTGCGTAGAGGAAGGAAGGAAAACTATATAGTAAAATCAACCTCAGTAAATCCAACCGGGATTCAAATCCCAATCTGCCTGTCGTTGGCAGTATGTCTAGTCTATTGCGAGATTGACGCCGTAGATCATGCGATCACCAAAGCAGGTGATTTTTTAATGTATTTTGATAAAAAAAACAGTATGGTTGGCTGCTTGGTCTAACGCACTACTCTAGCAGTAGATTAAATTGTCGATGACGGGGAAATCAAGGTTCGAATCTCAGTCGGGTGTACTGAGGTTTTTTTTTTGTTAAATGGTTTTCCACTCTCCCTCTACGCAAATGCGGGTTCACTTCTTCTAATTAAACCTTCCCAATTCCTAATCCATTAGCGTAATTAGTATTTAAAGCGTATAGCCCGAACGGGTAGTAAGACGCGGGGCTAAATATTATTATTAATATTATCACGTCTAGAAAATTACAAAAGTTTGATTGTTAAAGAATTTTCATTGCATTTTACATTTGAAAAAAGCATGTTTGATGCATTCGTTACAAGGCTTTGTTCAAATTTGTATGTCTTTTTTTTAAAAAAAAATCGTTCTTTTAGGATTTTTGGATCATTTTACAGGTGATTTTTGGATAATCTTTTGTTCGTCAAAAGCCTAGATCTTTTAATCCCGTATTACTTAGGTCGATTACTTATTTCAAGCTGAAAATATGATCATTAGTTTTCTGATAGGAATTAAACATTACAACAAGGGAGACATATTTCAGCCCAACCAAAACGCACCACTCTCATGTTAGACTGGTTTGCCTGTGAGAGGGAGATCGTGGTTCGAGTCCTGGTTGGGTGTACTTGATTGTGTTAGTCCCTAAATGTCTTTCCACTTTCCATACACCCAAATGTGGGTGCACTCTCCCTAACGTTATACCTTATTGATCCTTAGTCCATTAGCGTAATTAAGGTATGACTCGCTTTGGTGGACGTATGATCTAACGCGCTACTCTCGCAGTAGACTATATTACCAATGATGGGGGGAACGTGGCTCAAATCCCGGTCAAGTGTAATGCGGATGATTATTCGTAAATGGTTGTCCACTATCTCTGTCCACGCAAATGCAGGTATACTTCCTCTAAATTCAACCTTCCCGATCCCTAACACATAACCGTAATTATTACATATACGTAGAACCAGAACGGGTAGTAAGACGTAGCTCTAAATAAAAAGTATTGTGTTGATATAGTCTAACATATCGGATCATAAAACAAACGCTAAGTTTACTTTTAATAAACAAATGCAGCTATTTATGCATTATACCACGGTAAAAATAATCTAATTTTAACTGATAGGACACGCTCCTTAGTCCATACCTAGCTCGGAGCTTTGCGGTTACCTTCCTGTAGACAAAGGTTCCATCCATGTGTGTATGAAGAGCATGTATGCTCCCCATTGTGCTATTAACAATAGTGCCAATGGGCATCCGTTCACTTCTAACCAGGGAGCGCGAAAAGCAATGAATTGACGGACATTATCGACTGATTGAAGGCTGCTTCACACTGTGCGGATAACTTTGATTCTGGAGACACACTACATTGAGTGATTGAAGGCTGCTTCACACTGTGAGGATGACTTTGATTCTGGAGACACACTACATTGAGGGATTGAAGGATGCTTCACACTGTGAGGATGACTTTGATTCTGGAGACACACTACAATTGAGGGATTGAAGGATGCTTCACACTGTGAGGATAATTTTGATTCTGGAGACATACTACATTGAGGGATTGAAGGCGGCTTCACACTGTACGGATAGTTTTGATAGGACAATAAATACCTCTTTGATCCGGCAAACCAAACTAAATAAGAATAACATATTTGTCAACACACTCACTGATACGTGTTTTACATGGATCCTACATAAATTTTCAGATTATGGAAAATGTCATAGTTATTATTAACAAAAAAACACCACTTTTACTTAAATTTATTGTACAATGTATATAATCGAAACTCAATTCCGGAGGACCTATAGAATGTTTGTTGATTGCATTTTATTGAGAAAGGTTGATCATGACAAGATATAAATCTACAGTGGATTTAATAAAACTTTATTGGCTGAAAGAAAGATTTCAACCATTTCCTGCTATTACTAATAAAATGTAGGCCTATTTAGTTCACATTTACATATGGTATCTCAGATGCTTATAATTAGGTAGTTTTTGTGTTGGATGGAATACATAATCACAATTAAAAAAATATCTTGCCATCCCCTGAAGCAGAACATTTCCAACAAACATTAAAACACTAATTGTAATTAACCAAAAAACTTTTAATGCCTCACATCCACAAGTATTCAGGTAGTATTTCCATAAAGTGTGCGTTGCAAAAAAAAATTAAAACTAAAAGCTACACACACCGATTCCATTATGTAGGAACACGTTCCAAATAAAACAACAACTTAAAAAAAAAAAACTTCTTGGTCATTATGTGAGAGATAAAATAATTCCTATTGAAATTGTGAGGGAAGGTATATTATGGAACTTTGTAATTCTGACTCTGCGGGTAGAAAAAAAAATCGTATTTCTCTTCTATTTTTTTTTACCCCCGTCTATTCTTTTTTGTAGGGGAAAGACCTCTTCTTGGTATACATAGGTTCACATTCATCGCAAAAATAATATTAAAAAGCTGCTCCACGTCTGCTCATTAATTCCCAACCAGGAAGAGCTAAGCAAGAGTTAGGGCAAAGAGAGGGGGAGGGGATGGGTAAAATAGGGAGTGGGGGAAGTAGTGAACGGAGCAGAGTTTTCATTGTGCTCATGCAAAGAGCGACTCAACCGAAAATTCAGATATTATGAAAAGAAGCAGAGTAGTAGCATTTGGAAATGAAAGAGGAAAGAGAGGAATATATATATATATATATATTCTCGTCAAATGTATCTTGTGATAGATGTGTATAAGAGGACTCATCTTAGGATAGAAGGACTGTGTAGTATTATTAGCTAGAAATACTTGTACTGCAAGAAGAGAGAGTGAAAGGGGGTGGAGGGGTGCATATTTCCTTTCTCGTAGGGATTGCTTTAATATAAAACAGGGGTAGACAAAATCTACTGAAAGATACGTTCACTGGAGAAAAAAAAAACCACGATAAACGTGGAGACGTCACAAGCTCTAAACCAAAATCACCAGAAATCGGCACGAACTGCGTGGTCACCTCTGCACTAGTAATAAGCAATACAAGCTTTGGCCACGCTTTTCCAATACAAATTCTGTGTACAAGGACCAATCAACATTTCAAAACTATCTGACTCATTTTGATTACACCAAACAAATTAATGCACGGGTGTTCCTAAAAAAACGAGATACAACCAGACAACTGCATCTACTGTTGAGGGATTGTTTGAAACAACTAATTACATAAAAATTGTGTGTCGTTCGTGTTCTGCGTTGATTTGTTTCACTAAACAAAATAGATCAATAATTAGAAAACATCCATCGTGACAAAAATCTAAGAGAGTTTATTTTTTACTTGAAAATCAAATATATTGATAATTAATGGTTTTAAGTTTGGCTTGCAAAACATTATGGGTCAAAGTAATATTTTTAATTGCAAGTGAATTGCTCAGCCACAAAATTAGAATCCGCTAATTTTTGGTGGATCTGTGAAACGAGCTTTAATTGTCATTGTCGACAAATAATAATAATAATAATAATAATAATTAGAATCGCGTCTTACTACCCATTCCAGATATACGCTTAAGTACTAATTACGCTAATGTATTAGAAACTGGGAAGGTTGAGTATAGAGAAATTGAGCCCACATTTGCGCGGAGGGAGAGTGAAAAACCATCCCTAGTTCACCCAACCGAGATTCGAACCTTGATCTCCCGTTATTTGGCAGTCTAGCTCAACACTAAACTAGCGCGTTAGCTAACTACCCCACCGAGGTGGGTACTCCCGACAACATTTCCTTAAATAAATGATGATACTAGCAATTTTTTTCGACATTATAAAAAAAGTAAAAACTCTTTATCAGTTATTAATTTATCTGTTTCATAAGACAATACGTGAATGTTATCCCCAGGATCAATCCTGATAGCTGAATCAAATTCATTTGGGGGAAAAATGACAACCCGGACAAGAGAATCGAACCTAGGACTTTTGACCTTGCACGCCACTGTTATACCATTGATGTATCCTGGTTCATCTCGACTCCAGGGACATATTTCAGTAGTCATTGGCGTATTGAGGATGTTTGTGGTATCAGTTGAAAGTATCAGCAAACAAGAGCTATTTATAATTACAGTCCACGTGACTCATGACTGACAGTATTGCCATGCACTTAATATTATCACTCGATACTCCAACAACCAGTGAAATATGACCCTGGATACGAGACGAACCAGGCTGGATCAGTGGTAAATCATTGGTGTGCAAAGCCAAAGGTCCAGGGTTGGATTCCCATGCCCAGGTTATAATTTTTCACCTAAGTAAGTTAACAACATGTGAGGTCACGGCAGGTCCAGATAGGATTTTGCATGATGATAAATTTACGTTTTAATAAGTGAGTTTTAATAACGTTGAAACAAAAATAATATTTTTAAAAATAATTCTTTAAAATATTCCTACAGTGTCAAAAAATTATTATTTTTTATCTTGAAGAAGTTTTTTGTAAACGTATTTTTTAAAAGTCGTTTAGAACTTAGCACTGGCGTAGCCAAGGGGGGGAGGGTGTTTCAGGGTTGAGCTCCCCCCTCCCTCTCCCCAGAACTTGCTACTCACCTACCTCTTTCTCGTCTCTAAAGCTGTTGAGAGCATACACGAGGAACTCTACACATGAAGACAGACTTGATAGGTTTCATGTACATACATCCAGAGGTGTCAGTTATGGACCCATGTGGTAAAATGCCAGAACTGGAATTGGCCAGACCTGAGAATGCCAGGTCTGGCCCAGATATGCAAGTTTTCAATGAAATTTCTATGAAGCCAAGGAAAATTAACATAAGACTAAAGTGAATTAGTTCAAAAGTGATTTTTTGAGTTGAGATTTAGTGTAAGTTGATTATTTGATTTTTCAGATTTTAACTCATAAAATAATTTTATAAATCAAATTTTCAAGATACAATTTATTGTTTGTATATTATAACAGTATGCATGAATAAAAATCTGTTCATAGAAATTTAATAGTCATGATACATTATATAAATTTTAAATTAATTAGGATATTATTGTATTTCTTTTGATACATTTGCATTTTGCAGTATTTAAATTTTTCAAATTTTCCTGTGAAAAAAACCAATGGACTCCGCTTAGTTGGTCAGTGAACCTAACCCCTTCCTCACCCCCTCCCCTAAACGAATCCTGGCTGCACCAGTGCAACTTAGGCTATTTGGTTCGCCACGAAAACGCCCTGTAGGAATATGGCTACAAGGATGTAGATTAAAAAGGTCTGTGGAAGAATATGTTTATGTAGAATAGGAAGCAAGAAAAATAAATCAATGTTTTCAAGGCACAAATAATATAGTGACTGTGTAAGCTCGTCAGAAGAAGAGGGGTTAAAAGTAGATACAAAAAAGAGATCTCATAGTGTGAATTGTCATTTTCTTACCCCCTTTTTATTTTGTACATTGATGTCTAAGTACATAGTACTGCATTAATCAGCGTAAACTGACAGATTTCAGCCTTCTAAGTGATACATAGTGGGTGAGATTATAATGAGCAATAAGTACAGCACCTTATCTAGGTTTGTACAGCTTTTGTTTGTCTAGAGCATTGTTTATTAAATTGTGGTTCTCCGAACACCAGTGATGGCCTATCAATCGGTCCGCAGGAAGTTTAGTGATGATAATATATTAAATAATTTTGATCACATATAATACAAATATTTAAAATGCCACCCTATTACCTGTTCAGATTATACGTGTACAGTGATAATTACTTTAATAGGGTAGGGATGAGAAAGGAAGCAATTTAGAGTTAATCTGTTCTCATTTGCTTGGAAGGAGAGTGGGACTCACATAGAAAAAACTCATTCTAATTATATCCAACTGGGACTCAAACACCGATCTCTAGGTCATCAGTAAGATAGTCTAACACGAGAACTACACCTCAGACCAATCGGCCAGTGAAGCAGGTTAAATTACAAAAGATTAAATATGAAACATCAACAATACAGTATCCTATATTTTTTCTCACGGTAGACACAAGTCACGTAGAAAAGGAAGTTTGAACCAACCTTAAGTCAATAAATCTGAACAATTTATTATTATATTTATTATTGTTATTATTATTATTAGCACCACGTATTACTACCCGTTCGGGTTGTACGCACTTACTCTAATGTGCAATGGTAGGGTGATTGTGAGATGAAATAGAGGCCCTACAGTTTAAAGTGGAATCCGAACCACGGTGGAGACCTGGTATTCCTCACATTCACAAGTTGTGATTAATACACGTCTTATCAGAGATGAAGGAAGGGTTTGGTAATGAGATAAATCTGTGCCGGGACTGAGGATTGAACCCGGGAGCCCAGCACAGAAGTCCGACACCCTACCCCTGGACCACCAGCTCACCAACAATTAATTGTTTATAAAAAAAATGAGGTTTAGAATGTTAAAAATAACCAAACAACTATTACTTAGTAATTTAATGTAATTATATATTATTTTATTTTATCATTTTATTCAATAAATCAATTATTGCTCTTGTATATTTTATAATCCTAAAATGGGTTTGGCTATATATAATCTTTACATAAATGATTTTCAATTTTTAAGTTTATAAAAATATAAAAAAGAAACCACCTATGGCTCGTTACCTAAAATGAACCTCTCTACTAAGATAATTATTTCCAGTTCAAGTGTTTTGTAAGACATGGAAAAACCACTCCCCTTATACTTCAATCTTCAAAGGGACCAATTTTAAAAAAATCCATAAAAACTCTGATTCTGTACATAAAATACCTTCACTGCCAAATTTCATCTTTCCAGCTCAAGCGGTTTGGAAGATCCAGAAAAAACTCCACACCCCCACTTCACCACCTTAATTTAATTTAATTTAAAAAAACTAAACAATCTCTGCTCAATTGCCTAAAAATACCCTCCATACCCATTTTCATCATTCCAGCTGAAGCGGCTTAGAAAAATCGTTAAAACAACCGCCTCGTTGCTTCACCTTTCATAGGGTTTGCGTTTAGGAAAAAAAACACCTTAAAACCTCTGTCCTGATACCTAAAAATAACTCACAGCTAAGTTTTATCATTTCAGCGCTAATGGTTTGGAAAATTATGTTTTACCTTCAAAATTGTGGCAAAACAACTTTTTATTGGATAGTTACAGCCTGAGTAAATCTTTATGACAAATTTCAAGATTCTATGTCCAAGGGCTTATGAGATATTATGATGACTAAATTATTAATTTAGTCAGAGCTTCCGTCTTTATATAGGCTGGGCCCGAAACCATTAGACGATAAGTAATCTGAAAATAAACACTTTAATTGAAAAGTAAATATTCACTACCTAAATAAAAGAAAACTACATCTCAACACGTTGTCCATCCCTTTCCTTAGCATAGATCGATCGCTTAATTATTTCCATGCCACCCTGTATATAGGCTATCTATAGGTATTCAACACAGTGTTGAAAATTTACGCACAGTTTTAAGAATCTCAATTATTTAGTTTGCACCTACATTAAATAAATTATGAATGATCAAAACAAAATTGCAATCATCTCATAAAATTCTGTTTTTATTAGAAAATCACTTATCTATTTTGTACATTATCTTTTTTTTATGTTATCCATATAATGTTTTTATAATAAATTGTGCCTTATTAAAATTAGTATTTTATTTGGCAGTCCATTCTTAAATTTAAATATTCAAGGCCATTCAGCCAAAATATTTTTCTGGACTTTATATAATAATATATAATATGTATAATAAATAATATATTACCTATTATAGGTTTTTAAATGAAGCAAAGGATTCAAGACATTTGTCCACATTCCTTGAAAGTATTGCCAAATAATGATATATATTTGTTTTTATCACCATGTCTTACTACCCATTCTGGTTATACTCTTGTTTACTAACTACACTAATGAGTTAGGAATGAGTACGGTTGAATTCATAGGGAGGAACCATTTAGTAAATTCCACCCTCAATACACCCAACCGGGATTGAGTCACGATCTCCCTGTCATTGGCAGTTTGGTCTATTGCGAGAGTAGCGCCTTAGACGATGTGGCCACCGAAGCTGGTTTTATGTTTCTTGTTCAGTTGGCACACACTGAATATGTTTGGTTGAAATATAAAAAGAAAAGATTAGTTTTTATTTGGATGAGAGTTCCTATATATTTTTAATTTTCACTTAATCTAAACTACAATAAAAACAATTTGATATATTTGTCATCCTATTAAAGTTTGTATAGATTATGAGAAAAATAGATCTTGAACAAATTGGTTTCAACTATTGGATTCGTAGTCTATGTTGATAGATATCTTCCACGTTATTTCACATTAATCTTTAAAGGTAAAATTTCATTTTAACAAATTTGATAATAATGATATAATCTTTATAAAAAAGTCATAGCAAAGCTTGGTTTCGACCCACAGAGCTCTGGGCTACGAGTTCAGCCACGCTTCCACTGCACCACTCCTCTACCAAATATACATAACATTTATATTTTTACACATTTCCTACCTAATGTCATAATCTTAAAATATTACTTAGCAGAGCATGGTTTCGATCCACGGACCTCTGGGTTATGAGCCCAGCACGCTACCACTGCGCCACTCTGCTATTTAGAAAATTATTAAATATGTAACATTTATTTTGAAATATTTTCTGTTAATGTTCTAATATTAAAAATGTTACTTAGCAGAAACTGATTTTGACCTTATGAGTCCAGCATAGATCTTCTCAACAAACATCAAGCATCAATTTAAAGTAATTTTAAATTAATTTAAATTAGTGGTTCCCAAACTGTGGTATGTGGACCACCAGCGGCACGTACGATTGATTGTTCTCGGTGGTAAGTCATGAGGAACAAATAAATATATATATAAATAATTAAAGTCGTAAAAAAGATCTAAAGCCTCATCAAATCTTATAGATATATTCATACCAATACTAGCCATAAGTAAAATAGATTTAAACAGTGCTTGGAGGAGTGTAATTACTATTCAAGCTCAGACAGCCGATGCAGCCGCACAGTCTGTGTTATTATGTACCAGGACACCTTAAACAATGTACGAAATAGTTATTATTCAGCATTATCCTGGTGGTATTACAAATTATGGAAATTGTTGGGGGGGTACTCATTTGAAAAGTTTGGGAACTGATGATTTAAAGTCTACTTCTTATGATACAACTTAGAAAAACTTTATTTGACCATCTTATAAAATTTGAGCTGATATTTTATTTGAAAGATATTTTTCTAGTACTGTTTAAATAGCTCTCAGAATCATGTTTAATGTAGACTATAATTAGTAAATTGTTGGTTGGTTTATTTATTCATTAAATAACTAATTTATTAATTAGTAGCTCACTTCGCTGGTCACGTGGTCTAATGTGCTAACTTTGTAGTAGACTAGACTGCCACTTATTTGGAGATCGAGGTTCGAATCTCATTCGGGTGTACTGAGGGTGGTTTTTCCGACATATGTTTACACTCTCCCACCATGCAAATGAGACTACAAATCATAAATATAATCTTCCTAATCCCTAAAAACACTAGCGTAATTAATAAATATGCGTACAACACGAATGGGTAGTAATACGCCGAGCTAAAAACTAAACTATTGATTTATTTATTCATTGAATAACATTCCTTTAACTATAAGCAAACATCTCGTTTTGAAACCCATACATTTATTTCAATATTAGTTCTATAAAGATTTGTGTACCTGAATGAAATATGAAAACTGTGTAATATTCCCTAATATCACGTATCAAATATAAACACCTTAATGCCTAAATGTAGTTATTAAGGTTGTGTGTGAAAACAACCTTCTCAGTTCAAGACTAACTGATAATAAAGACGAAGCTAATGATAAACACTCTATTTCTATTGACATAGCTCATTTTAATTTTAACAAGTCCTAAACGTATGGTGAAACCATAAATTGGTTTTTGATTGGTTCTCTTAAAAAATTTGACATTGCTAATGAGTTTTTCTTATCAAACTTTAACCAAATCATATTTATTATAATTTTAAGACTAATTATTTGATTAGCAATCAACTTATTACATCCCTTTTATTCGAGGGCACAATCTTCAAAGAAGCACATTGCTTCACCATAGTAAACAGGCCTAGCTTACACAACAAAAAATGGAAAAAGTTCCCACCAAATAAAAAAAGCTATTTTAACTATTCCTTATGAAATATCTTCAATAGGAGTACACATATATTGTTTTTAACTTGAAATTTGTGTACATACGTGTTTTTAAAATAGCTTTTATTATTATATTTTAATTTATATTATTTATTTAAGAGCCAAAATCAAGCTTATCTAAGTAATTAAAATACAATTATTATATCATTAATCAGTATAATTCTTTGACAAAACCATGCCCCAATTGTATATATATATATATATATTCCTATTGTAGGTTTAGGTTCAATCGTTTTTTTATCACAAGCTGTCAATCGACTGTTTTAAATGTATCAAATGATCCATTATGAAAGTTATATAACAGACACGTCATATTTTAAATGTTTTGCATAATGTTATTTTTTTTTTAATTTGTATTTATCCTACAATGATGACGTTCAAAAATCTCGAACTATACATGAATGGCACGTTACTTCAAAATATAGGTGATGACAAAATAGTGGTGAATAGAATCAATATGTTCTTATAAGATTAAAAATCCTACATTTCAAGTTTTATAACTAAAACAAGAATCATTAGAAGATACTATTGGCTCATTTTTAACGAAGTTTTGTGTAAAATATATCAATAGCTTAGTTCAGTCGGTAGTGGGTCTGTCTACTGAGTTAAAGGTTCCGGGCTCGATTGCTGACATGGCCGAAAATTTTATAATTGGTGAAATGATAATTTCCCCTTTCACAGTAATGAATAAATGGCCGGGGGCCTCCGTGCTATGTTTGTTCTAGATTTAAGTTAGTTTTAAAGTCTTGTGTAGATATAATCAGTTTGTTCTGAAAGTGCACGTTAAATAGCTTTACCTAAAAAAAAACACTAAAAAAAACACAGTTCATATGAAAGTTCAGAAACACAGATACATCAAAATATATAAGGTTATATTTTAACAAAGTCATAACATAATTTTTTAAGATAAGTTAAGCTTGTTTTATTTCTTATGAAGCTTCCTAATTTTCAGTCTTACGAGAAAATTCCCATTCATGTAGGCAGCAACCTTAAGATGAATTAATACCTAAGGCTTTCCCATATTTTTGTTAATCGTAACTTGTTTGGCCTATAAAAGCTTATCTATGGATTAGGTTGCTTGGCTTAGGCCCTGTTTACTATAAATATAGAATCTGTTAACGAAATCATAGTTCAAGCTAGCCACTTTAAATAATTAGATGAGCGTAGAGCCGCTAAAATAATCCACATTTCTTTTGTCGAAATTGTATCTGATGATTTCTTCTAGACTGTTTAATGTGTCCATACAACTGACTTATCTTCTTCAGCGTTGTAAACCGATGATTCGTGGAGGTATGATATTTCCCACCTGTGCCACCTTAGCATGGGCGCTTTTCCTCAATGGAATTCCCTCCCTTTCCCTACTTTTATGATGCGCATAAAAGCCTCCCCACCCCTCCCCAAAAACATTAGTCTCCCCCTTCACCCTTTAAAAGGATCCAGGACCCCAATCCCCCTTCACATTATGGAACTTTTACTGGAAGTTTTCATTCATGATGGTGGATTATAGCACTGCGCTCCACTGTACAGCATATTACGTGCATAGGGGCTCCCTCCTCGTTTAACATTGCCGCCCACAGCTTTACAACCCAGAGCTTACAATTGGGAGGGAGAAAAAATATTAAAAAGTTCTTTTACATTTTTAATTACTCTTTAAATTTTTTTTTAACTCTCATTTCTAGTTTTTTTAAAACATCACTTCACCACTGCACCTTAGACCAAAAATGGCTGACAACACCTCGTCCATCCGTTTTGTGTTCACCTATAGGGACTTTTTTTTTCTTCACATGATACATATCCGATTGAAATATTTCTAAACACGGAAACGAGCAAATAAATTTGATTTATATAGATAAAGATAAAAACGAATAGAAGCCAAACGGGTCCGACCGAGTATCTTGAAATCTGAAGCACTACTGAAGTCCACGTTCCCTTCCCACAAACCTTATATAGAGTTGCCGAATTTTGTGGACCACTTAACTGTAAAACTTTACGCTTATACAACCTCCTCATCCCTTACCCCTAGACCCCACCCCCCCTAACTCGTACCCTATCCTATTTTACTCTTGCGTTCCTCTATCCATCTATCTCTCTTGTCCCGGCTTCTGTTCTATATAAAGCTTTCCTCATTTCTCTTTCTCTTTTAGGAATGGATGGGTCGAGAGGGGTCCGGGGAGAGGGGGGGGGGTGCCAAGCTAGAAACACTATATAGAGGGTTTTCCAACACACTGGAAAAGAGAGAGATAGTTGTAAAAGAGTGAGTAAAGGAGAAGGGGGGGGGGAAGAGAAACAGGAATCCCTAGCAAATGCAAAATTACACGTTCAACTAAGCTAGCCGTGAAAACCGGTCTAAGTGAAGCATGACTGGGTGGGTAAAAGGTTTTTTTTATTGTGAGGGGGGGGGGGGG
>CABEEJ010000213.1:173788-197087 GCA_901482245.1 Timema douglasi
CCCCCCCATTTTATCCTCCCGTTGAATGACGCCCGTGGTCCCCACTCATTAATTTTTATCTAAGTGACGTGTTTAAACCAAACTTTGGTAGACACCCAAGGATCCCATAGGTTTGAATATTTTTATCGTCTTCTTCCTGGTCTAGAAATGTCTACAGACAGACGATATAGCAAACTTTTTATTTTTTTTTATTTTAGGGGATGATGAAACGTTGACATTTACCAACATCTCGAGTTTAATTTTCTTTAATTACTTTACTTCTGTCTCCAAGTGATCAAAAGTGAATAAGAATCATTTCAATAAAATCTTACTCTCTCTTCAAGGTCGTATATTTACTATTACTACTACTACGTAATCATAGCACATTGAAATACAAAATTTTAATCATAGCCCATATTTATAATGGAAAAGCTTTCTACATGCTAGCGTTAATAAACTAGATCCAGTGAGGCAGGTGTTCATATCCTGGCCATATAAACTGGGAGTGTAGCACCCCTCTATTTCCCATACTAATTCTTCAACCTCTTTACAAGCGCATGATAGCTCACATCCTTAACTTTTACCCTGCTTTGTCTGTGTTCTAAGAAAAGTGTGAATTGCTGGTATCCAGGATGGGCAGTAATACATGTGATTTTAGTTTAGTTTGATTTTAATAATTCTTTATTTGAGAAAGAACATCAACAGATAAATTATGTATAAATTTTCGTCTTTCTTTTGAGAGGTAGCTATATATAACTATGTTATTTAAATAAAATTTTACAATTTTAATACATTTAAAAACCCACTTCGGTGGCCGAATTGTCTAAGACGTTACCCTAGTGCTAGACTGGCCTGGGGATTAGGTGATCACAGGGAGATTGGGGCTCGAATTTCGGTTGGGTCTACTAAGGATAGAGTTTATTAAATTGTTTCCCATTCCTCTTCAACGCAAATTATGATACATTACCTCTAAAAGGTTTCCTTCCTCATAATTACCCCCTAGAGTAACTATCATGAAAATAACCGGCTCCGTGGTTCACCTGGCTACGAGTCTAGGGGCTCCGGGTTCACTTCCCGGCTGGTACCTTGGGTAATTTTCCTGAAAGAGAAATTACACCAACGACCATCAGGGTTTGGCTAGTTAGTCTTAAGTTGGGTTTAAGTGTTTCCACTGGTTCCACGCCTCATACTCACTAACACCATATAATCTAATCTAATTGAGGCATGAAAATAGTTGCCATAGAAAGATGTACGATTAGTACATTTGTGCGTCCCCTGGGCAACGGTATATTAGTACTGGCTATTCTTTCCCCTACTTAGCTACAAGTGATGTAGCCAAGACGTGCAATAAAAAAAAATACAAATATGCGTATAACCTGATTATGCAGTAAGACGCTGTGTTAAATAAAAATATTTTAGATTATAATTGAATTAATATTCACACATATATTTAATTCAATGACGAGCATCATTCAATTTAAAAAAATAATCATAAACCTGGGTTTGCTCCATACAATGTATTATAGCATATGTAAATCCACTCGGTAGCTGTAAAACTTCAAAGTAACTTACATATAATATTTTAGAGGTTTTTATTAGTATGATTATAAGAAATCTATAAAAAATAATAACTTGAATTATGAGGAACAATTAATAAAATATGCACCCTTTAGCCCATATTATGGGCAGGAAATATCTTCGTGTCAGATAAATATTTATTGATTAAAATATATTGTATTATTCTCATGTAACGTCTATTATTACTTTCTCGCTGTTTTACAGGTAGAGAAAGTATTGTGATCATCAAAAAAATTGAACTCAAGATTTTGATGAATCTTGACGTTTCATGACCCCCCGAATCCAAAAAAGTTGTTTTTTATTTTCCGTCTGTCTGTCTGTACCTCCAACCAGAGCCCAAACTCTTTTACCGATCGGGCTAAAACTTGGTATCTAGGGTTTTCATAGGGTTTCCCCAAGGCTTTTTTGGAATTGGATATCTAACCCTAAAATTAAGGGTAGTTTACTGAAGGGAAAAAAGAGAAAATTTCTCAAAATTGGTTCTAACGATTTTGATTAAATTTCATGTGTAAACATTTATAAATATTACAAACCAAATGGCTTCCCTCAATATTTCGACAGAATGATTTTAAGGGCTACGGTCGGGTGCGTAAATTATCTTTTTTTTTATAATATCTCCTAAACTATTTCAAATATGAAATTACTTATCATAACAAATATGTAGGTCTCTTTATAATACAAATATTTTATCGGGCGCGTATTTTTATAAAACCAATAACTTTCAAGCTATACGTAAATATATATACATATTAACTTTTCGAACACAAAATGTAAAAGTATTGCGACCGCAAAAGAAAATCTAACCTGAGATGTTGATGGATGTCGACGTCTCAAGACCCCCCAAACCCCAAAAAGCGGTATTTGCTATGACGTCTGTCTGTGTGTCTGTTTAAACTTAAAATCAAGAGTAGTTTAAGAAAGGGCGAAAAGAGAAAAAAATCGATTTTTTAAAAATCGACTCTAACGATTTTGATTAAAATTCGTATCTAGATGTTGATTAAGATTATAGATAAACTGGTTATTTTTATTTTACAATTCAATTGAATTTTAGGGTACTTTACAAAAGTAGAAACTTCCGTAGCTTCGCAACTATTTGAGATACTAAATAACTTATCATTGAAAAATTCCAGTACTATTAAAATTGAAAAACTTTTATATGAAATATATTTTATAAAACCAACAGTATCTGAGATATTGGCAAATATATTGCTACAGTTTTGTAAGCTTTAGTTGTAAAGAGATACTACTTAAGTTTAACACAATAATTCTCCAATGCCATAGAGTAGTTAAATATAAGTCTCTAAATTTTATGTTGTTTTCCTCTAACCTATTGAATAAATGTTTGTACAACAATGATCTATAACCATTTTAGACTCAATAGTAAATATTTACATTATTTACTTGCCAAAATTTATAAATGAGGAATTTAATAGAAATGCGATGGCATGAAGATTTGCAACACCTAATAAAATGTCGAAAATTTTAACCGGAAGCTGTAATTTTAATACGAAGTGTTGACCCTTGTGGACCCAACATTGTACCAAAAATAAAAATTAGGACATTAATTGTTTAAAAACAAAATATAAAATTTAAAACCGGGAATGAAAAAAAGTTTTACATAAGTATAGTGCAATTTATGCTTGGATTTTCTAGTGTATATTCCTATTACGAGTTTTGAGTAAATATCTTCATTTTCAAACAATAGAGCGAGAAATTCCGTGCGGAGCTCCGTACCATTTATTTGGTTCTGTCTTTGTAACGAACTCTACCTTCCTCATTCCTAATTCATAAGAGTGCCGGTATTAATACTCGATGGACAAAGGTATATTTACAACTAGCCTTTTGAGATGGGTTGTTTTTACCCCAAACCTGATCCCATTTTTTAAGGTTAATCTACCTTTATGGTGTTTGGAAAATGTCAATAAACAAACTGTACGCAGAGAATAATATACGAATAAGCTACCTACAAACAAACTGGACCAAATTAAACCAGTGCAGAGGCATTTTTTAAACCAATATTCCAGAAGATTAACTCCAGCAAGCTTTGGGTGTTTATTTTCCATTTATAAAATGCAACATTTAAATAGGAAAATAATAATATGTGTTTTTTTCACAGGTATGAATCTATTTGAAGTAATGACGTACATGTAGCCATGCCTAGTTGACGTTGTCCGTCAACCGAATATTTTAGCTTTGATGGATTTACCGTCTGAAATAATTATTCGTGAAAACCAACCACTGGAAAAAAATAGTGTAAACATTGCAATCATTGGAGTTGTCAGCCGAGCTATTTTTTGATTGATTAATGAAAGAATCAATCATTGGGTGTAACAGAGAAATTTAGTAATTATAAAAAAAAGTGTATTTCCTGTTTACTAAAAAATACTATAACGCTTATTAGATAATATTTTCCTTTCGTATTAACACCGAAATAATGTGTATGGTTTCAACAAGCTGTAAAAAAAATGTGAATATAAATACAAATTTAAATTTCTCATACTCGTATTTCAAATTCAGTTTAGGTCTTTCGTTATTGCTAAGTTTCGAAAATACCTGAATACTAATTTCTAACATTCATGCTAACTATTAGAGTTAATCATAGAAAACTATATTTTCGGGTTTTCGGTGTGAGGTCACTGACACTGCCGCAGTGGCGTGATGTAGTTTTGTTGCTTAGAGTAAGCAGAGAAAATTTAAACTGTACCTACCTGTGAATTGTTCTTATCAATCAATAGAACAATCATTGATCAGAGTAAATACATTCTAATCTGAGGTATATAGACAAAAGATTATGTATGATTGGTCAAATGTGGGCCAAGTGGTTGGGATCATAACGTAATCTAAACAATATCTCCTTACCCTGGAAATAATCTACGACACGACACTGGCTTACAGTATTGTTTTGGCATGCTAGTAAGTTAATATTATTTGGCGTGTCAGTGTTATTCCTAGTGAACTATCAATACTTTTGAGATAAACTTAACTTTATATTATTTTAAGCATGGATGACAAGAAATTTAGGTGTATACTTCGTTTAGATCAAAGTGGAGATGTATAGAAAGCTAGCTGATGATAGTATTTTTGCAATTTTTATAACAACATTTTTTTATCCAAAATAAATAAAATATTGCTCTAGTAAATTATATAACTACAGTTTAATTTTCTTCACATGGTTATACCAACTGCTGTAAATATCTGTTAAGGGTGTCCTAGAATTTAATGAAAACTTTTCTCTTAGTTTAAAAAGTTTAACATCTAATGCCGCCATCCTATTCCACAAATGTTGATATCATTATGTGAAGAAAAATAAACTCTATCTGTTTACTAGAACACTATTTTATTTATCTTGGCCAAAATATGTTTTGCTATAAAAAAAACTTCACAAACACTTACCTTTACTCCCTTTCCCTACTTACCCACCTTAAGAGACAAGTAATTTAGCTAATCCTAAACATCTAGGCTTAAACATAAAATAATAATTATGTTAATATATTGTTCTAGGACATACCGAGATGCTACATTTGGAGCACTGTGCTATATGGAGCAGAAACTCTGTCTCTCAAGAAAATGGAAAAGAAGTACTTGGAGGTCTTTGAAACGTGGTGCTGGAAAAGACTTGAGGAAATCAGATGGACAGACAGGGTGACAAATAAAGGAGTCTTAAGACGAATGGGCGAGAAGATAACCATTTTGGGTGTGATTCTTCTGTAAAAAGCAAATTGGATCAAACACATCATTAGGAAATATCTACGACGTTAGAGAAGAAAATAGGAATTTAAGAAAAAGGAGGATTCAAATATTGGATACTTAAAGAAAAGAAAGAAATTCAGGGAGTTGAATGAGGAGGCAGAGGTCACTGACAAAAAGAATAGACCCTATCGTAAGATAGGCCACATAATAATAACAAGACCTAGGGAGGATTTCCTTTCAAGGATTATGAATCGTGTATTCAGCCTCAATGCCTAGGGTGGTGAATTACTGGAGTGTTATTAAGTTTTTATCATCAACCTTCAACCCCAATTAGGTTTTTTTAAACTTAAAATTACTTTCATAGGAATTTAATGTTTAAAAAAATCCTTTATATCACCCGTTTGGGGAATTCCATCACTAGCCACAGCAGGTGAAATCCGCTCTCCCTCTTACTCCAAAATATTATTCTGGGGCTGTTCCTTATTTGAAGAATAATTTAAACATAGTAATAGTAACATTTAAAATGGACTATTTTAGTCAGTGTATGAAATAAATTAATTAATAGACTGTAAGTGGATGTAGGGGCAAATAATTCGGACACTTCGCGTGTTCGGTACAGCTAATGTACGAACATGTGTATAGTAATCTTGTTGGACAAAACACGGATAGCACTGGTTAGCAGTCAAAGGTCACGGGTTCGACAACCGTGTTCAATTTAAAGGATGTAAAGTGAAATGTTATCAATGATGAACACAACAGAATTTTTTTCAAAGGTGCTCAAAATGTCCATTCGTAAGAAAATCAAGGTATACATGTAGTAACAACTACTGTAGTTTATCCTTAATTTGCTCCGAAAGATTCTTTAATGATGACCCGATGGCCAGCTTAGGCGGCCGCATGGTCTAAGACGCTACTCTCGAAGTATACTAGACTGCCTATGACGAGAAGACTGAGATTAGAATCTCGGTCGGGTGTACTGGGGTCGTTTCTTCCAAAATGGTTTTCCACTCTTCCTCTGCGCAAATGCGGGTACATTTAATATAAATATAACCTCCCTAATACCTAAAATCACTATCGTAATTAGTACATAATCATATAGCCCGAACGGGTAGTAAGACGCATTGCTTAAGGGAAAAAAAAGGACGCTCTTACTTTAGTATGGATACTTTTGAATCGAATAGTCCTGCCAGTCTCTTCTATTCTACCACTAGTGATGGATCCGTTTATAGTTTTCATTTCATGAACGAATAAAGCGGTAGACAATAAATACCCAACCACAAATAGTAAATACACTCACTATACTGCGTATTAAACTGCTTTAGGATTGAGGCTAGTGTAGCCGAGGGGGAGTGGAGGCTCGTCACATGCTCGACCAATCCGTGAAGGATAGTTGTCATAGCAACAGATGCACATTGCCAGATTTCTTGACAGTCACTGAGTATGCTTGCATGGTAGTAACGCGTAAACTCCCGCTATGTGGCAACTGTGCTTTCCAGCCTACCCACCACGCAGATCCTAAAACAGTTTAAATCTCAGTAGGCATATACTTGATACAGACGTACACTTATACAGGTACTGAGATACAATGAGGTTCCAAAACGAGTGGCGTAGAGAGATGTTGGTTGCCCTGAAGTCTCACCAACACGGTGACACAAAACCTGACGTCTGTATAAAATTACCCATTGAATATAATGCATCTTGGATCGTACTTCGTCATTTTTGCCTCAGCGTTCTCTGGGTTACAGCGACACATTTTTCAGATTTTGACGGCATAAATGACGCGTGACAGTGTATAAAGGCACTCATTGTCTCCTATGTAGTTAGAGAAAGTGCGTCACGAAACGCCTGTACAAAAGGGCCTTCTTAAGTGACTGAATTGACTAAGGCAGGTTGGTCCAAAGCTGTTCATACCAAGGGCCAAATTATACCACTATAAAGCCACATGGCTGACTCACTCACTGACATTAATGTTTACCAACTAACAGATGAGATAGAAATTTGAAATTTGGCAAACTTATAGCTTCTAGCCTGTAACCGTCGAGAAAATTTTTAATTTTTAACCCCCCCAAAAAATTCAAAATGGTGGAGAAACTTTAAAGTCGGTGTGGACCTTTCTTTGGAGGCCTCTAGTGCCTAAACGGTAGGACCTATTAAAAAACGGCTTTGGAATTATTTTAGTTTACATACACTTGCAAAATAAACTCACCGGGGATTTGGGGGCATAGCCCCTAACGAGCAAAGCGAGTATGACTATAAGACTTCACCGCAGGCCGAAGAGATACTTAATAATACTATCAACTTAATATAGGCCTACAGACAACACTGAATAAAAAAATTACATTCAATACTTAAAATAAATTGTAATTTTCGTTGTTATAATCTTTCAAATTTTACTGCAAAAAAAACAAGTTTTTTAATTGCCCAAAAATGTACAGTGGACCCTCGATAATTTGGACTAATTGGGGATCAAGCCAGTCCGGATTATTGATTTGTCCGGATTTTCGGAAAAACAGCACCTACAACAAAAATAAAAAATAATCATATATAGGATACTTACGAAACTTTATTTAAACAATAAGCTTACACATTGTTATTTTTGGGTTGCTAAATAACACGAATTCTGAAAGGATATAATAAGACAGAAATATAAGAACACAAATTTTTTAATTTATTTTTTTGAACGAGGGTTAAGGGAGGTTTGTCTTTTAGCGGCCATGTTTCTGTTATTGATCCCACTGTGGTTATTTTTATAATAACCTAATATTTTTTCTTGGCGATCTGGATTTATGACATCCGAACTATCGACGTTCTGCTGTATTATAAAATATGCACGTGCACAAACTTTCACAAAACAAATTTGCATTATAAATGTATATTTATACATATTTCTATTATAAATCTATAATAAATGCATTAGTGACCTTTTTATTTAAATATATATATATATATATTTGACTCATGAGCTATTTCACATCTACCACCGGGGGTTTCATGTTAGACTCACCTTCTGATGATGGATGGATGGATGGATGGATGAGGGCTCGAATCCCGAACGTGTATATTAGGACGGTTTTTCCTTATCGGTTTCCCACTTTCCTTCCATAAAAAAATGTGGCTAAATTACCTCTAGAATGCTTCCTTCCTCAATCCTACCCAAAATATATTATTCTTAATTTTCTCATTTTGGTTGATATATGAGTAAATACTTTAATTTGAACTTAAATTTTCTAACATCATTAATACTCTATTGTAACTATGCTTATTGTTTAGAGTGTTTTTAATTTATTTTACTGTGTCTAATATTTTAATTTTAAAACTTGTTTGAAAATTTATGTTCAATATAATTATTTTGAACTATATTGTTCAAACCTTGCACTAATGTGACCAATCTTTAATGTTCTCAAACTTCTTATAACACAATAAATAACCAGTTTCTATTTCAAGTTTTAAATTAATGCTTTCAAAATTGCAATTTCATATTTTATTAATGCATTCATTTCCTAAAGACCTATGGTTGTTTTAACTAAATAATAAAAATTGAGTAGCTAAACTACCTGCTACATTTTCAAAGAGCAGAGTGGCGCAGTGGAAGCGTGCTGGGCCCATAACCCAGAGGTCCGTGGATCGAAACCACGCTCTGCTAAAGTTATTTTTATTCAAGTATAAAATGGTAATTTTATTCTATCATCACGTATTATTAGCGACTCAGGTTATACGCATACGCATGATAATTTTTCTAATTGGGTAGGGATGAGGAATGAAGCATTTTAGAGGTATTATACCCTTATTTGAATGGAAAGAGAGTGATAAAAAATTATAAAACAACCACCCTCAGTAGCCATGAACCCTGATCTTCTTATCATCAGCAAGTCAGTCTATAATACCAGAATTACGTCTTAGGCTATTCGGTCAGTGAAACGGCTGCTTTCAAAACTCCCATTTCATATTATATTAATGCATATATTTACTATAGGACTTTGGATTAATCTATTGTTTATTTTAATTAAAATACTCAATTAATAGTAGCTATACCGTAACAGAGCAGGGTGGCGCAGTGGAAGCGTGCTGGGCCCATAACCCAGAGGTCCGTGGATCGAAACCACGCTCTGCTAGCTTTTTTTCTTCAAATATCAAATGGTCCTAATTGATTATAATCTTCTAAAAATAGATGGTCATCTAGTAATCTGACGTAACTAAGCCTGTGACCAAAAAAATAATCATGTAAGTTGGTCTATTTTGCTCTGCCTCCTACTGTCCACCACGGATATAAAAGCATTTTACTTACACTAATTGGAAGAGAGAATTTAAAGTAAATGTACCAAAACTTGTGTAATTAGATAATAATAAACCGTGTATGAAAAAAAAGCCTCCGTAAAACCGGTCAGGATTCTAACCACACCTTCCTAGTACGGGAAACCTACTTTACTGCGTCTGACTTTACTGACTTCTTACTTTACTTCGGACTTTATTGAGTTAGCCACTAAGAAATTATATAAATTTGAAACAACAACCGCTTATACTTTACAAGATGGTAGGTATTTTATATATAATAAAGTACTTTATTTCATTTATTTGAGGTATTTTAACATGCATTTTATGAACCGACTAAATAAATCAGCACACAAGAATTTCTATGAGCGAGAGCGAAAGGGCTTACCAATTTTGCCTGGAACTTTTTTTTCACATACCTTTCATGGTTCTCTTACATGCCACAATTGACATAGGTCCGACAGCGATACTTTCCCTCCGAAGGAGGGTGTCCTGCAATTTTTTATCACTCAAGAAAAATCCGTTGACTCCGGTTGGGTTTGAGCCCACGATCATCGGGTCCTGAGGCTAATAATTTATCCCAAAACCACAGAGGTTGATTAATAAATAATGTAAAGGCCACGTTGGCTAGGTCATGGTCCAGAAAAGGATAACTAACGAAAATTTGATAAACGCTGCTTTATATTATGGATTGTTAGACCGATTATTAGTTTAAATTATTGATATGCCATCCTCAGTAATCTCTAATTAATTGTCCTCCTCACTCTGTGTTATCTATTTGATCATCTGTCTAGTCTTGTCAGCTTTCATTTCTAAATCTTTTCCCTTTATAGTCTCCAATAAAATGTTTGTATTTCTTTTAACAGCTTTCAAACTATTAACAAATAACTCTAAATCATCAGCTTATCATGAAACCCGCCTCGGTGGCGTAATTGGCTAACGCGCTTGTCGTGTTGAGCTCGACTGTTGAGGACGGGGAAATCGAGGTTCGAATCTCGGTCGGGTGAACTGAGAGTGGTTTTTCCTAAATGGTTTTCCACTCTCCCTCCACGCAAATGCTGGTTCACTTCCTCTAATTCAACCTTCCCAATTCTTAATCCATTAGAGTAATTAGTAGGCCCTACTCAAAGCGTATAACCCAAACGGGTAGTAAGACGTGGTGCTAAATATTATTATTATTATTATTATTATTATTATTAGTATCATTAAAGTTGTGTTGTAGAGTTTAATCGAACCTTAAACCCCCGTCCCCCATTTATTTGCGTTGTTTAGAGTGATTTTTTTAACCAACCGATTATATCAGCACATGACTTATAAACTAGCTTAAATCTAAAAGAGACACAACACCCGACTGTTAGTACATCACTGTGAAGCTTGATGGCCAAATTTCATCAATGTTAATTTTATCTGCCATGTCATAATTCAAACCCCGAGCCCTAAGATAAGTAAACGGAAACGTTATCGATTTACATAAGGTGTTAGACAATATCAATAATAGTATAATTACCGTAGGAATATTATCACCTGGATCAGTGGTCGCATGGTCTAAGGCGCTATTCTCGCAGTAGACTATTCGGGCGATGACGGGGGATCGAGGTACAAATCTCGGTCGGGTGTACTGAGGGTGGTTTCTCAAAAATTGTTTTCCACTTTTCCCCCACACAAATATGGGTAAACATCCTATAAAATATAAGCTTTCTCGTTCCTAAAACCACTAGCGTAATTAGTAGACAATATAAACGTCTAACCCGGACGGCTAGTAAGACGAGGTGGTTAAAAATAAATGGTACGGAACTCCACACTGACTTTCTCGCTCTATTGTTTAAAAATTGAGATATTTACTCAAAACTCGTAACAAAATATATGTGAAACAAAATAATAGCTATACACTAGCAAAACCGAGCAAAAATTGCACTATATTTAATTAAAACCTTTTTGACTCTCAGTTTTAAATTATGTAATTTTATTTTTAAAGAATTAAACTCCTCATTTTACATATTTGCACCAATAAAAATATATCGATATAGGGTTCCCAAGGGTCAACACATCGTATTGAAATTTAGAATTCCTGTTAAAAATGTTGACACATTTTACTCGGGGTTGCACATCTTATGGTTATCGCATTGCTATTAAATTCCTTATTTATAGATTTAGACTAATAAAAAAGGTAAATATTTACTATTGAGTCTAAAATAATAGAGATAGATCATTGCTGTACAAACATTTCGCCTAAGAGGTTGAAGGAAAAATAAATTGAATGTTTTGAGAAACTTACTAATATTTACCTAGCCCATGGTATTAGAGAATTATTGCGTTAAAACTTAAGTAGTATCTCTTCACAAATAAAGCACAAAACTGCATTAGAATATTTGCCAATATCTCAGAAACTATTGGTTATATCAATACACATTTCAAACAAAAGTTTTTATTTTTATTAATACTACATTTTTGCAATAATAAGTTAGTCAGTATCTCAAACAGTTGCGGACATACGGAAATTTCTGATTCTGTAAAGTACCCTAAGATTCATTTTCACGGGAAATTAGAATAGCCATTCTATTTATAATCTTGATCAACGCGTAGATACGAATTTTACTCATAATCGTTTGAGCCGATTTTGAGAGAATCGATTTTTTCTCTTTTCGACTTTTCTTAAACGACTCTTAATTTTAAGTTTAAACATACACACAGACATATGACATTACAAAAACAACTTTTAGACCTCGGGGGTCATGAAACGTCGACATCCATCGACATCTCTGGTTAGATTTTTTTGACGGTCGCAATACTTTACCTTAAAGTGTTGGAAAAGTTAAAAAATATATACTTGCTCTTAGCTCGAAAGATTTTGGTTTTATAAAAATATGTTTCAAATATATTAATTGTAATGTAAATAACTTAGAACAACATTATTTTAACAATACGCAATTTAATATCTCAAATAGTTTCGGGGATATGAATAAAAATTAAAATTTTCGCATCAGACTGGAACCCTTTAAGTTATTTAGCCGAAAAATCGAGTGTAGCCATTTTGTTTACAATAGTAGTCAATGCTTGGAAAATAAATTTAATCAAAATCGTTAGAGCCGATTTTGAGAAAATCGATTTTTTTCTCTTTTTACAATGTAGTAAACTACCCTTAATTTTAGGGTCAAATATCCAATTCCAAAATCTCCTCGGAGCAACCATATGAAAACCCTAGATACCAAGTTTTACCCCGATCGGCAAAATAGTTTAGACTCTAGTCTGAGGTACAGAGAGACATACGGACAGACAGATGTAAATTCAAAAAACTCCTTTCTTGGATTTGGGAGGGTCATGAAACGTCAACGTCATCAAAATCTTGAGTTAAACCTTTTTGACGATCACAATACTTTCTCTGCGTGTAAGATAGTGATGAAGTAAAAAGAGATATCAATGTTGACCACAAACAAAATAACCTGCTTGTATTTTATGAAAAGGATCATATTTTTGAAAATTGGACTGTAACATGAAAGACAAGATAGGCCTACTAATATTTTTTTGAAGCTTACTGTACAATATTTTCAAAAAAAAGAAATATATTACGAAGGGTGATTGATAAAGCGGTAACAACTGGCACAACATGTCTGCACATCTGTCTATTTCTCCCCTTGTTCCACCTAACATAACCGGTCGAGAGAGATACGCCATCTTATTTTAGGTCTACCACACTGGTCTACCCCCCTCACTCCCCTTTTTTCAAACAGTCAATCCTCCTCCCCCCCCTCACTCCAACCCCCTATTCACCTAGTTGTATATTAAATTGGTGTCCTCCTCTTGTTATAGTGCTTTGCCTATGTGCTGGCTGTTATCCCATCTCATGGGTGGGTGAGGGGGTGAAGGGGTTTCTAGAGGGTTCGAAAAAGGGGTTGGGAGGGGGGGTGTACACACCCCACCTGCCACTAATGCAATGCCTGGAAAACCAACCACGAAATTGAACAAGTAAGGGGTTGGTTGGTTAAGAGACGAGGGAGGATCATCCCTTTCTCTGGAAAAAAAAAGGGGGATTTTTTTTTTGTTATCTCTGCGTTTCTGTGATGGCTTTCCTAGTAATGGGGATCTCTTTTATAAAGCAATTTAAATTTGGGTTTCAGATTAGATCTAACTAAAATCGTAATTTGATTTCTTTCTCTTTACTTCGTTTTTTTTTCGGTGTCAATTACAAACACTAAGTTGGAAAGGTGGATTTTTTTGAAAAAAAGAAAGAGAGGATCAGTTGAGTTGAGTATCTGGATTAAATTGATTAGTCTATAGAGGACTTTTGAGTAGTTATGTTTTGATTAAAAGTAAATTTCTAGTTCCCTTTCTGTAAATATGTTTAAAGTATCTTTTCAGGTTCGTGAACGACGCTTAAACTTTCTGAGGTTGTTTGTTTATTTATCTATTTAAAAAAGGGAAAAATAAAATAACTTTAAAAATATGAGACGAGGAAAATAGAGGAATCTTAAGTTGATTATCTTGGGCTATTATCTACTCAAAACATCAATTTGGCATAGCCCAGTTTTAAAAAAGAAAGGTTATTTTAGAAAATACAAACACATTTCCTTTCCACAATACTTGAAATCATAATTAGTGTTATTTTCTTGGTGCTGATAATCTTTATTTAACGACGATACCTACTTAGTGATTTCGAAACTATTTTGCGAAGCGGGTTGCATCTTAACTTGACACAGATAAGCACTCTAAGTACTATCACACTTATACGCCAATATACAAAATAGAAAGAGAGGGAAGAAAATGAGCAGTTCACTCTGCGAGGGCTCTTTTTTATTTCAGGATAGCCCTTTCCTCTTATTCTGACGAGTTTACACACCCACTTAAGGCTACTATGCAATGAAAAAATATCTAACAAAACGTGTATAATATAAATTATAAATATATATATATATAGTTTTCTGATTTAATATCAGTGTCTTCTGACTCTTGTTTATGTAACTATAGTTAACATCAAGGTGTATAAAGATTGTGTTTTTGTTGGGCGCCACCCCTAGTATCTAGGAGAAAAATAATAATCAAAAAGAAAACATTTACCTCGGCTAATTTAGACAGTGGCACGACGACTCTCAATACTCGAGACCACTGCGGAAACTTAAAAACTAGAACTTGAACAATTTAGACAAAAATGGATTGTTGAAGTAAAATGTAATTTAGGCTACAATAAAAATAAATGTATAAAATAATAATTGTTGGTATTTTTGTGGATTTATTGTTGTTTCCCTTTTACTACATCCCAATCTTACCTATGGAATTCCGGATAGTTATAATTCTAATTTAACAAAGTATAAAATAGTATTGTTGAAACCAAAAAGAAGAGAAAAAAATATAGGCCTAAAATCAAAAAAATTAATAATTAGACATAAAAAGAAATATTAATTAATTAATTATCTGCATTAGTCTGTCTTTCTGCAAGTTCGTAAATGAATTCTGATTTTGATAGGAGAAAAAATAATAATTTAAAGTTAAGAGTTGGCTTGACCTCACCCATGAATTAATCCATATTGAAACACCATCTTCAGAAGTTTGTTTCACTTAAGTAATTCAAATTCTTCCACAATTTAAACGAAAATAAACAGTCTAGTTCTTGCACACACACTTAGCTTTCGATTTTTGCTACTTGTACTTTAATTTACAACCTTTAATACACTTTAAAATACTTTGAACTAGGAGCTCCACAGATTTGGCTCCATGTTAGATCAACACCGAGGAAGAAGACCCCGTCTCCTCTCGAAATTCTTCCAAAATCAAATTTTAAAATGTTCTAATTTTACTTCCAAGTCCAAAAAGAAAACTAATATATAAAAACAAAAGATAAAATGTTGTTTATGGACTAGGGATAAAATCAAATACAATGCAAGTTTAATATAAATATTGAAATATATCCAAATGAATGTGAATAATGTTTTATAAAGAATTAAAATGTTTAGTTCTATCTGTAAAAATTGAAAAGCGCGCTTGTTTTGAGTTGTTTACATCTATTCTTATCTCCTCTTGCTTTTTTTCTTATTTTACAAGCACGAGATCCACCACTCACTTGTTTGACAGATTTACGCATGCGTTGAAATCAAACATGGCTGACGTTCATTATAAATAAGTCAACAAACTTCTTAAAAGGATAATTAATATGTTTAATAAAAGGTAAGATGTTCTTCCTTAAATCAAAATTCCTTATTTAAATTATTTAAAACAATGTTATATGTTGTTCCTTGCGTCCTTTTATTTTATTGAATGGATGTAAATAGAATTATTAGTCAGGCCGGCGATCCAGCGGACGAACTCTTAAGTGCTTAATTTCATACGAAAAAAAATTGAAAATTATTCACAAAAATTATAAAAATATAGGGAAATATAAGGTAGGGTGGCAAATTACGTCACAACTATTTGCGCCTTGGGAACATTGACTTTCTTTTTAAAATTGTATTTCTCTTGCTTCCTATTCTACATATACATATACTACAAGGATCTTTTAAATCTATATCCTGGCAGCCAGACTCATGTTTTTGCAACCAAGCCAAATATCCTAAGTTGTAGATGACTTCAAAGAAAAAAAATACGTTCACAAAAAAAAACCTTCATCAAGATAAATATAATAATTTTATGTCACTATAGGCATATTTTAAGATTTATTTTTAAAATATATTGTTTTTGTTTTAACGTCATATCTTTAAAAATCGATTAATAAATCGTAAACTCCTTAACAGGAGAGATCTTATCTGGAGCTACCATGACGTCACACGTAGGCAACGTCCGTAACACGAGTTAAAGCTGCAGATAGCATGATCTAAAGCCCGGTCCTCACGCAACGTTTTATTATTCAGTTATGACTCCGCAGGCAAAATTGTGTGAATAAACGTTGCAGTTCAAGGGTGTCCACATAGTACATTTCTCAGCAACGTTTTCCCCAATCAGTTCCGCTAGTGCTAGCCTAGTAATTTTTTTTTTTTTTCAAATTGTCTTGCAAAACGAAGGCCAATTACGTTAAAGTCTTAACACCACGCGATGCTCAAGATGGTTCAGACATTGTCTACTGAAAATATGCAAACTCAGGGCTGCCTGTAATAAACCCACGTGAACATTATTAGTAATTATTTAACAATAAAATTGTTTTATCAATAACAAATTAAATCAAAATTTGTTTAACCCCGCGATAATTGTTCTTGCACCAAAATAGAAGGAAAAGTGAGCAACATGTCTGTGCAGTTCACCGATAAATATGCTGTTTTTAGTTTTCTTGTATCTCCTCTGCGCAGTTCACATAATTACAGTTGTCCAGTCCACAAGCAACGTCTTGTCTGCAGCGTCTTGAACTGCACAGGTAAAACGCTGTACAAAAACTTTAGTGTGGACCAAGCTTTACACAAGCAGGGATTTCCAAACTACGCCCCCGGGCCACATCCGGCCCGCCACAAGATTATATCCAGCCCATTCCAAGACTTTATCAAAAAACAAATTAACTGTTTCTCTTCGTTATTTATTAACCACACAGCTTATTTGGCATGTCCAGTTTCTCTATCCACACGCGTGACTCCCCTATGACACCAAGCTAGGGTGCTGTCAGAATTGCAAAACCTCATTTTAATACGCAGGCGCCATTCCTTTTACTGATAACAAAACGGCTTGACTGTGACGATTTTTAGATAGTTCCAAGCCTTCCGGCAAAGGGTTATCAAAGGAAGGTTCCTAAAGATGTAACCTAATTTAAAAAAAAAGTAATTATACTGATTAATAATTATAAATATAATATATTATATATAAATTGATTCATTTCTAACAGAGAAGAATCAACGTCAATCACTTTTATCAAACACTGACTGACTGGCTTTGGAAAGTAGATTTTTTTATAGACATGAATGTCAATATGACTTGAATCTAAATTCGCAAGTTGAAACAAATTTGATTTATGATCTATTTGCGCATGTCAAGGCATTCAGGGCAAAAATAATGCCACTTGAAGAACAGGTGAACGTTACTTTAGCCCGCAAAAATGTGTAAAATATATTATGTGGCCCGCATAGCAAAAAGATTGCGTTAAAGTAGCTCTAAGTAATTTTTCTATCGTCTCGTCTTTTCTCACTTCCTTACCGGACCGAGGAGCAATGTAATTGATTAGTTGAGGGCTTATTAGCCTGACATAAAGAAAAACCTCTCAGATATTGTTCAAGGAAATGGCTGTTAAAGAATACTTCACACATCCACCGGGTTGTATGAGTGTTTTAAAGGGAAAGTGCTGTTCTTGGCCACAGACACGGTAAACACCGGACATTCAGCCTTACAGGTATATTGCCACCCTCCTTGAGCCAGGTTATGTCCTTGGACACAGGAGTGTTAGTTGCAGATCTTATCACTTACAAGTGAAACAACTCACTTCCAAATTGTTCGTTGTAAAGGGGTGGCGGTCTGAACAAATTAGTTCAGATATTATCAGTCCCATTCCCCCCCCCCTGCCCCAAACTTCCCCCCTTACACTTTTTAAATGAACAAACCTTTAAATAACTAGAAGATTTGCAAAAATTAGCTTGAACAAAAAACCAAAAAGAGACCATTTTATTCTAGGTTTTATTTGTAATTTGCAGTCTGAGTAGGCTCATTTTAGTGGTTGGTTTTTTTTAGAAGGGGGAGGGGCCACTACCTGATCCTAGCTTTGTGTACTCCAGTTTATTGACACTGGAAGGCATTTTTTTTGTCTTTTCAGTAAAAAACATATTTAAAGTGAACTATTTAAAAAATTCCTGTTTGATAGCGATGTTGTCACTTGGTAGTGAACGTAGTGATCCCCATGTTGAAGGCCTCAAACTTACCCAACAAGAGCAGCCATTTTAACCTGAAGGCTGTGGGTCTTAATCAGTGGCGGTTCGTGTATAGGCGCTGTGGAAATGCAGCAACCCCTATTTCTACTTGATATTATCGATAATTATTCCTTTTTTATTTAATCCTTTCTTTATTTTTGTAGTACAAAATATATTCCTTAAGCTTAATGTCAGTACTTCAGTAGCCATCCCCCAGTTTATTAAAAAGTTACAAAAATCTTTGTATGAAATTGTGCGCTTCACAGTGCCAGCAACGTGGTGTTTGACTGTTGTGCGCAAACGCATATAGGAAGGTGGTGGGGAGGAAGGCGGGACTGCCAGGTAGAGAGAGTACTGTTGCTCTCGCAGTGCCGGCACTGGCGTGATGGTGGAAAGAAGTTTTTTTTTACTCGGCGTGTATTGTGCTTAAAAACCGTGTATCATTTTACTGAATGTGATAAAGTGTAGAAGAGTGTAGAATTTGATTATTATTCTGCTTCCAGCTATTCTATTTGATTCTTTTTTTTTCGGTTCTTTTATTTAACAAAAAGACTAAATGCGCTTGCAGTACTTTCAAAGGAGAAAAATTTCCTCAATTATCATCCAGAGATCAAGAAGAAAATTATTGAACTTTTTGTGCCAATTAAAACAAGAAGAATGGATTTCATTTTTAAATGAATAGATCAAGCTTAAACTGTAACAATTTAAGTTAAAGTAAGTAAAAAAGTTTGATTTTTATGTTAAGATTTTATCAAGTTCCTGAATAAATGTTCTTTTAATACATGTTTTTTTCCTTTTACACAGTTTTAAAACAAAGGCTAAAAAAATTCCGGTGCAACACCCCCACTAATTTTAGCCACGAGCCGCCACTCTTAATTATACCTTATCTGTGCTCTTGGCACAGTTCTTTTTTGTTAAAATCAAAAGTGTCCAGGGCTGACTTGTTATTGGTGCATTTTTTTTATTTCCGTTGGATTGTAATGAATCCCACGATGTAGGCCATTCTGAGAAATAGCATTGGCTTTTAGGGAGTCAGTCAGTACATATGTGACTCAATCTCTCCACCAGGCTCACCAATTCAATTTTAGCATAAAAATATAAAGCTAATTGCCATTCTTAATGTTTTAACCACAGTCGATCATATCAATAAATCATTAATAAATGTAAACGACCCCATGGTGTAGTGAACATTGCACCTGGCTACGATTCTAGGGGTCCCGGGTTCTATTTAATGCTGGTACCTTGGATATATTTCCCAACGGTCAGCAAAGTTTCATTTCCACTAGTTCCACAACCTCATACTCACTATCACCATCGTCTCATCTCATTGAGACATAGTAAACTTCTCCATGGAAAGGATTTACGATTAGTACATCGTTCGGGCGTCCCCTGTACAACGGTACATTAGTACTTACAAATCTTTCCACAAACTGGGCTACGAATGATATGGCCCAGACACACAATATTATATTATACTTTACTATGTAATTTTAAGGGGGCTGATAAAAATAATAATGTCGTTACAAGATAACATAAAGTGTGCAAGTTAGAGGAGAATAATGGAAGAAATTAAAGGAGGAAGGATAGAGGAAGATGGAGGTATTTTACTAAACTAGCCCGACCACAGGCTGGATTTTTTTTAATAACACAGCGTCTTACTACTCATTCAGGTTATACGCTTATGTACTAATTAGCCAATGGTTTTAGGGAGGAGGAAGGTTATATTTAAAGGAAGTGTATCAGCATTTCCGTGGAGGGAGATTGGAAACCTTTTGAAAAAAAACAAACAATATAAGTACATCCGATAAAGATTCGAACATCAATGTGCCCACCATCGGCAGTCCAGTCTACTGCAAGAGTAGCGTGTTAGATCATGCGGCCACCGAATCAGGTTGTAAACAGTTGATGATTCAATCACACGCAAGGATAGTTTAATAATAACGTTGGTAGGAGATGTACCCGCCTGGTGCCCGAACATAAGACGATGGATTCAGCACCCACGAATAAGTAAGACACGTGTATTGAGTACGATCAGGGCGTACATTTGAACCGGTCAGGATCCGAACACGAGACGTTCTTCCTACCATTCGTCACGTTAATTAATTTAAAACGTTGCAGAAGTTACTAGACATGTATTTGTTTCTTCTCTCTGATGTTGGCTATGCCGGCGACCAAGTGTAGCAACCTTTGTGACTCTCCACAGAGAAGGGAGGGGGGAAGAATTATTGTCTGTAACTTATTCAGTTAGCCTTTTACAAAAATACAAACCAAAATGTACATCTCAACAATACTAGCATGTGCAAAGTAATTAAACCTAATAAATACGACCAAGTAATTTAATTCTTAAAGAAAAATCTAATTTATATCCTACAATATTCATCTGTCGACCTCGATGAGCTTGGGGTAAAGTGGTCGCTTCAGGACTCGATGTTCGTGGGTTCAAACCCAGGTGAAGTCAACGGATTTTTCTTGAGAGATAAAAGTCTGTAGCACAACTCCCTTCGGAGAGGAAGTAGATCCGTAGGTCCAAGTCGATTGAGGCATTTAGAATAATCCTCCAAGGTATGTGAAAATACCTTTCCTTGAAAAAATTGTAGACCCTTTCGCTTTTGCTTATATTAATTCAATGCAGAAGACTACGGGGTACAACCGCACTTCCTGAACTAACCCAGGACATGGAGTTTTCACCAGATGGTGCGGGTAGCACTAACCAACTTACGGGCTGAGCACATGCTTAGCTCCGGATGGAGAGAAACCATATCAATCCAACCTTCGGGTTGTTGACGAAGAAAAATAAATTTAATCAAACTTCTTTTATATCCCTTACCAACTTGACTGGTTTTACAAACCTAATCTAAGAATATATTAATATTCTTATTTTATTATAATAATTTTCTATTACAACCATAAAATATGGTAATTTTACAAATTATTTTTAAAATCTCTTTCTTCTTAAATATAATTCGCTCTCTATTCAACATTATTTAGAACAGGGGCTATATAGTTAACCTTGTTATCATTACAGAACCCCCCACCAATGGACTGCCCAATATATATCCACATCCCTTTCGTCAGATTCTCGTAATCATCATCATCATCATCATCATCACCAGTTGTTTTAGTGACCAGTGTGACTTCAAAATATGTAAATATATTGGTTTCATTCTACATATGGATAGTTATGAACAGTAGAACTTAAATAAAATCATAAGAATTTCATCATATCTATTTATAGAAAAGTCACAAAGAAACAATCCGTATTGATAACGGTGATAGCTTACACCAATTTAACAAGAGCTTTTAATTTATTTTTTAAATTGTTAAGAGATTGATTACCATACCCCCATTATTTGATTACTGAGACCCTTAGGGGTACGTACACCCCCAGTTAAGGTGGGAGTATAAGGAACGCGAGTTGAGAGCAGTGTTGTTGCAGTTTTTTTATATCAAAACCTTTTTTTGGTAAAAATAAAAAAAGTATATTCCTCCAAAATAAACATAGAGTTTAGTTTTCTCCAAATGGTGATGTCAACAGTTGTTGAATATCTGTCATGAGTGTTCTGGAATTTTCTTGACAACCTTTTCTCTTCATTTAAAAAGTTTATCATCTAATGTCGCTATGCTCATGACAGATATTCAACAACTATTGGTATCACCACGCGAAGAAAATTAAAATCTTATGTTTCAAATTGGACAATATTTTTTAGCCAAAATAAAGTTTTGTTATAAAAACTACAAAAACACTGGCCTCTTCTCGCATCCCCTATAATCCCACCTAAATAAACCCTGATTTAGAATGTTTACTAAAATTTTAATACGACTGTAAATCAGATTGACATTTACACAGCGTGTACACCGACGCTGGCAGGCCAATAATATTAATATAATAAACAACTGTAAGCTGAAAATGATATATAGATCTTCAGAGTGGTTGAAACTCCTAGCTCGTTCTCTTGACCATATGGACAGTACACTCAGTATTTTCCCCCTGTTCTTGAACCCACCCCTTTACCACCCCCAATCCCTTTCCCAGTAATCTTCAACAACACAACATGGCCTTGGGACAAGAGCAAATACGTACGTGTACACAAGTGCGCGTCGCGACGAACATATTAGTGGCAATTATGCGTGAAGTGGCTTTGAAGAGGAGGTATATGGGGGGGGGGGGNCGCCACCCGGTGCGTGTAGATGTAGAGGAGAGGGTGCACCGCCGGAGTTCCCAATCAGCCGTCGTGAGTCAATCGTCGGTAGAACTGAAGAGGACACTTCAACTTACACTTGCCCCCCCCCTCCCCCTCCTTCCCGCTTTAGAGACTTGGTTCTTCTAATTGATGCCGGTTCCCGTCTCTCCTTGCGAGAAAGGGAAGACAGAAGGACCATAAAGTTCCGCGACCCAGGAAGGAAATATTTACAATGATTTAACCGATTTTTTGTTTTGTTTAAATTGTATTATTTGGGATGGTACGAAACAGTTTCAGGAAGGGACGAATTATGTATTTGGCTTCACAAAAGATTGCCCTTTCCGCCTTTAGAAATAGATTTATTTTTTTCGACAACAAATTGGAAAATAGTGGATATCGACTGTCTTGAGGTTCAGTCTAATTTTTCATAGCAATAACTAGAAACTTTACCAAATCTATTTTTATGTTAAGCCATGCCATCTGACAGATATTATTATCAATACCTACAAAATTACACTAGTAAAATTGTAATATGTTATCGATTTTCGTTACAAAATAAAATCTTTGTATTTCCTAAAAGGCCTTTCTTATGGAAAACATGTTTTATTTTGGATGGGACCAATGTTTTCTTTGCGATTCTGTGCACGTTGTAATAAGCACAATACTAGTTGGCCTATTTTTGCGTAGACCCTACTTTTGACATAATATTAGTCTACTATTGATTTAATATAATCTTGTAATAAACTGTCTTCGTGGTGTAACCTGGGTATTTTCCCCTTGGGGGGGGGGGGGGGTCCC